>JAJJMB010008256.1:2478677-2608396 GCA_023531105.1 Papaver atlanticum | reverse complement strand
TTTTTTTTTTACTAAAAAAAAAAAAAAAAAAAAAAAAAAAGACCAGACCAATTAGACCAATCGGAATAAATATTAACACTTGGATAGCAATATGTGTGTGTTCTCCCTGTCTCCGTCGCCTAAACAAGCATGGAATGCAGGATCCATGTAATCTGCTGACAAGAAGCATGCGCTTGGATCCAAAAGATCTAATCATGTCGTTAAAAAAATAAAAATAAAAAAATAAAGGTTTATTATAAAGTCGACCGCTAGTTCCCTTGTATATGCCAGCTGAGTTGATGTAGATTTAGGATTGTCGACCACTGGTTCCCTTATATATGCCAGTTGTGTTGATATTAGTCCAGACCAGTATCTCAATCCACTAGGTCATAGGTTCATCTTGGCATTGAAGTCCATTCGCAACCATCTACTTCTATATCCATCTTCTTAATCTATTCATGTGATTTGTTTGATTCCGGATATTGATGTCCATAGTGCGACTATCTGAGTAGAGCTCTGTCACTTATATATGAATTTTAGTATACTTGAGTGCAAACTCATATACAACATTTGGAATTTCGCATCAGGGTACTTCCTCCCGTAATCAATAAGTATGCCAACCAAGGATATTCTTTAGTGCATTCCAAGGTTCTGCGTAGATAGCTAGGGTCTGGAGTAAAGGTTTTGTGGGTACACCTCTGGTAAACCCTCCCGAGACTATAACTCGGCCACTAGGGCCACCTAGGGGTTTAAAGGCTTGTTGCACATGCTAAGTGCAATCGACGATGCCTGCAACAGTGAGTTAGAATTTTATTTTGTAGTTTTGATTTGCTCGGGACTAGCAAATAATAAGTTTGGGGGTATTTGATAGACGCATTTATGTGTCTATTTTCATCTCTATTGTGTATATTGTTAGTACCCATTTTTGTACTAATTTTGGTATTTTATCCCTTTGTAGATGTTTTTGGAAAAATAGGCTTTTGCGGCGAAATTGGCTCGAAAAGTTGTTAAAGGCACCTGGAAGGACATTTGCTATTCGGACTCTCATTTTGGATAAGGGGTAATCCATTTCCAGGCAACTGCTAAGCATAGACCGGGATTGGATAGGGGGACACTTTCTTCACGTTTTGAAAATGAAAATTTTGTCGGGAAATTTTGCCGCAGTGAAGAACAAAGTAAAGATTGCGATTTTGGGCTAGTTATGAAGAGATGAAAGCTCTGATTTTTCTTGGGCTTGCTTCTTTACCCTAAACAGGCGAGGTAAGGGTGTTGGAATTGATCCAAATTGGCTAGAACCCGGATTGGAGGCGAAACAGGGTTGAATAATATCACGGGTAATTTTATGGTTTATTTTTGGAAACAAACGTGAAGAAGAGGAAAGAAACTCTTCTGAGAGATTTGATTCTATCACAGAGAGAGTTTGGACAGCTTGGATTGACTGAGGAGACGTGTAGCTGATGAGAAAAGGGAAATATTTTTGGCAAAGAATAAGAGTCCATATTTTTTAATATTTGAGATATAATTGATTGGAATTATTATTTGAATCACATGAATGAAATTTGGTGGAATCCTCAGTCCCAGTAACTCTCGCACCCTTTGTAATATTTTTGTATATATTTTTATTAAATTTAAACTCGAATCTTCACAAGTCCGAGAGTTTGAACTCATTTACTACAACAACTTTAAAATCACATCAATGAATAAGATAAAGTATTTATTACCTCCATGAGTTGGTGTCTTCATTGGTCCACACACATCGGTATGTACCAAACCAAGAAGTTCTTTTTCTCTCCATGCTACACCTTTTGGGAATGGTTGGCGATGTTGTTTCCCAAGTGCACAACCTTTACATACTCCATCCTTGTGGTTGATATGTTGTGGAAGTCCTTGCACCATGTTCTTGTTGGAAAACACCTTGAGACTATTGAAATTCAAATGCCCAAGTCTTTTATGCCATAACCATGTTTCATCAATGGTTTCCATCCTCAATGCAACATTCTTCTCCTTTTCAAATACAATTGGAAAGCTTCTATTCTTCTCCATATTGATACTCTTCATTACTTGTCTCTTGTTCTTGTGTTTCTTGTCATAAATGGTGCAATATCCATATTCAAAATGAACCGCATACCCAAGCTCCAAAAGTTGCCCAACACTAAGCAAATTTGTGCCGAATCCGGAACATATAACACAGCTCTAATGTATTTTGCTCCATTGATAGTTTGCACGCAAATTGTACCTCTTCCGTTAGCTTGAACCATGTTTCCATCCCCCATCTTCAATAGAGAATTTATGGATATATCCATATTAACAAACAAGCTTTTCACACCGGACATATGAGTAGTACAACCACTATCCACAAACCACACTTCACTCTTGGAAGTTTCTACGGCACTTTGACAAGCATAAAACAAGTTTTGTTTTCCTTTTTCTTCTTTCTCTTCCCCTCTACCGGCATGTTCATCTCCTTTGTATCTACAATCCTCCTCCAAATGTCCATACTTTTTGCAATGGTGACATTGAGGTTTCCCTTTGTTCCAACAATTCTTCTCCAAATGACCATTCTTCTTGCAAAAATTACATTTTGGTACTTGTTGAGAATCACCCTTTTCGTAGTTGTTGGAGCTTGCTCCTCCTTTCTTCCATTTCCCCTTTCCTTTGAAGTTAGATGAAGCATCACCCTTGTACTCATTTTTCTTCATTGAGTTCAAGTTCATTTTCGATTGAAAAGCACTCTCAATCGATTTCTCGGAGTGTCTTGACAACCTTTGCTCATACACCTTCAAGGAAGCCCATAATTCTTGTGACTTTAATGTAGAGAAATCTTTAGTCTCTTCCAAAACCGCCACAATGGGTTCAAATTTCTCCGACAAACAAATCAATATCTTCTCACAAATTCTTCTTTCTTCCATCTTCTCACCACACATCAACATATTATTAACAATTTCAACAACTCTTGAAGAAAACTCATTCAAACATTCATTCTCATTCATTTTTAGATTCTCAAAGTCTCTTCTATATGAATGTAATTTCAACTCTCTTACCTTCTTATTACCTCCATACTCTTGTTTAAGGATATCCCAAGCTTCTTTAGCTAAAGGAAAATGGATTACTATTGGTAGAATAGTGTCTCCAACTCCTTGTTGAATGTACATGGATGCTTTTGCATTCTTCTTTCTACTCTCCTTAAGTAAATCCTTTTGGGGTTGTTCTAGAGTTGATGTATCTTCAATTTCATCATACCCAGTTTGTACAATCTCCCACACATCTTGTGACATGAACAAGGTCTTCATTTTGATGGCCCAAAAATCATAATTTTCTCCATGAAAAAGTGGTATTGAAGGTTGTTGAATGTATAGACTTGAGTTACTACTACTTGCCATTGATTTGGTTGAAGATTGATTGAAGAAATTGGGTTTTTTTTTTTTTTAGATCAAGATATTGAAAATTTTATTTGTTGCTGATTTTTTTGATTTAATGGGTATTGATTGATTTTTTTTCACTCACCAAGATCAAATCTAATAGATCTAAGCTCTAGATACCAATTGTTGGATATTTAGATTGATTATTTGAATGGATTGATATGAATTTGATATGAATTTCACTTGAATGGAGGTGAGGGCATAAGCTTCTCTTTACCTCTTCTACTCAATTCAATTTCATTTGGATTTTCTTCTCTTTCTTTCTCTCTTTCTTTTTATATTAGGCATACATAAGACCTAATACAAAGCATGTGAAACACTCATGTGTACTCACTAAATTACTACTAATCTTAATTAGCTAAGTAACTTCACATTAACTAACAAGTCAGAATCAACTTTATTCTAATCTTTTATTGTGACTGTTACCCGTTAGGGTTCCGAAATGGTAAACCTTGTAAAAAACCTTAGAAAACAAAATCTTGAGGAGTTCTGTTTCCAAAGCCACACAATGGATTGTTTTGCATATTTTCTTGGACTAGTGTAAAATTTCTTAATAGACATATACCAATAATGTTGCATCATGTTACGTCCACGTTCTTTGCACCATTATATCCCAACGGAATATGAGATAGCAGGAGATCAACCAAGCATTTTGGTATCTTAAGAAAGTGTGACTCCAAAACAAATTTTTGGCAGGAAAGACACTCGAACAGTCGAACGTTAAGAAAGTGTGACTTTACTTTTTCTTCACTTGAATCACTCACTCAAGTCTATGCTGAACTAATCTCTCATAAAACTGGTTCATATGAAACCTAATTTTTTTTTTTTTAAAATGACTTTTAAGAACCAGGAACACTATACATTGTGGCTATACTAGCTTCGTATTTAACCATCAAAACAAGATCATAGTCGTGAATGGATGTGTCAATTCATATAAACCCATCAAGTTTGAATTAAGTTGTGAACTAATAGAAGCGTCCATTCACATGAACCTTTTCAAGTTGAATTTGAATCTTTCATCCAAATGATTCGACTTTTCATGAAAGAATTTCTCCAAGAATCTCCTTTGTAGCTATATAAACCCTTCTTCTCCATTGGGTTAAATACACAGAGAAGAGAAAAAGACAAACTAAGTGGTTCATCTAGGAAAGATACATATAGTTTGTTGTCAAAGAGTTTGTGCTGCATCAATTCCCTTTTGTTTTTCGCATTCATCCAAGTTTTGTTGAAGAACATCAAAGGTATTGTTGATGCTATGATTCTTTCACCCCCAATAATTCATTTTGTAATGTTCATTAGATTCAGGTTTTTAAAGTGATGTGATATGATTTTTAATAACCAGAAAATACATTTGATATTAAAGGTTTTAATGAACTTGTCATTTAGTGTTGTTTGAATTTATACTACACGGGTTATGTTGCAAGAGAATTTGTCATGTCAAGCTTTCCAGCACTAGTGGAAGCAGATAACCTCTCCTTTGCAGACACTGGAAGAGCAGGAACAACAACACAATTCTGGTATTCTTCCCCGCATCTCTTTTTAAAGTAGTTTCTTTTATACTCTATGCATGGATTAATCTGAGTCCTTGCAAATCAAAAGTAAAATTTATTGAGGGCAGTTTTCAGAGACGGACTCAGAAGTCGTCGTAGTAGGGCTAGAATATCACTAATTGTCATTGCGGCCGAAGGCCACGGCAAATTTTTGAACGAGTTACATAGTTAGTGGTTAGCTGGAATTTTCGTATAAAATACTAGATAAATAGACAAGTAAAAGATTTAATTTTAATTACAAAAATTGGTTGGAGAAAGGAATTTATGGTATATAGAAGAAAAAATTGGAAAGCAAATGGATGTGGCAAAGAAAGATCTATGTTTTAAACAAGATTTTGGGTTAAAAATTATTAATGCTATAAATACAAGGATTAAATTATGAATAGAGATGGGCTAATTACTATTTTTGAAGAAACTATCGATAGAAATTTTTTATCAAGCTAAATTTAGGGATGGGCTATAGCCTTGGTTAGCCCCTTGCAAGGCTCGTCCCTGACATTTTTGAACTAGGTCCCCAATCCACATTTTGGTTATAACTATCGTATTAATCCCTCAAAAACCAAACCTAATGCAGTCCCAATAATAAGATTCATAAAAAATGTAGCCATGTATTGATGTACTACTACCAATTTGCTGCCAAGATATGTCTCGGTCAAATTAGTTTGTGCCGAGTCAAAGTGGTGGTGCTCTAATAAAATCTTTACAACGACTTGAATTTGACCCGTGTGAATCCGAGTCATCTCTTTAAATCCAATCTCCCCGAGTTCACAATCTTTTCTAATTCACTTTCCTCTTTCTTCACTCTCTCTCAGTTTCCTGAACTCATTTCTCTGAAACCACTCACAAATCGGCCTTCATGATGCGATTTTAAGGTATTTTGTTGAACTGAATCTTCATTTCTATGTTCTGATTATTTGATTTCCATACATTTTGAATGTTCCATGAACAATAACCCTAATATAAGTGATTTGAATGAAATTTTAGGTTTTTGAATTTGTTTTTAGTAATCAGGAGAACCTTACATTTTATTGTTGTATTATTGTTAACCCATCAAATATTCTTGTGATATTTCTGTATTAGGGTGTTTAAATGAAGAATCAAAGTAAATCCATGGCAACATAATTTTTTCAATTTATCATTATTTTTTTTATATTTTTATTTTCTCTTTTCTTCTTTGTTTCAAGGGGACACATATCAATATGATGAGGGAGGTAGTAGAGGATAGAATCAGTAATTTACCGGATTCACTTCTTCACCATATCCTTTCGTTTCTTCATATCAAGGATGGTGCTGGTACTAGCATAATATCAAAAAGATGGAACTACATATGGACCACTATCCCCACACTTCATTTTAAGAACTATATTTCCTCGAGGATCGAGGAATTCATGGATTTTGTGGATGGTACATTGCATCGTCATAGTACGTCAAATATAGACAAGTTCTCTCTCACCTGCGATCCCCACTTGAAAGAATCTCGGGTTCGTTCTTGGCTCTCTAATGTGATAAGGGGTAACGTTAAAGAGCTGTGTCTAAAGTTAAGCCAAGATGAAGACCACCCGTTGTTTATACCACTGTCTCTTTTTACCTGTGAATCACTGATATCGTTGGAGCTAAATACTTATCCTAGTATCCGCCTTCCTAAATATATCACTTTACCAAGTCTCAAGCGTCTTGAACTTTCTAAATTTGATTGTAGCAGTGAGTGCTGGAATGAGAAACTCTTTTCAAATTCACCTGTCCTTGAAGAACTGATTCTGAAATTCAGCATTTTTAGTATGAGGAATTTCTCTATTTCAATCCCTACACTTAAACTCCTGAAGATTGATACTGGGGAAAATGTTTTACAAGACTGTGTTTTCAAAATCGATGCACCAAGGCTTGTAAGTTTCAGCTACTGGGGTTCTGAGGCAAAAGAATTTGTCTTGTCCAGCTTTCCGGTTCTCGTGAAAGCAGATGTTTGCTTTTAGTTCGATGAAGAATCTGATAGTCCAAAAGAAAGAAGGAGGGTACTTTTTGCCCTTGCACATGTGAAGTGTCTTACTGTTTGCGATAGAACCCTTCTGTTATTCTTTCTTACATCTATCTTTGAATAGTTAGTTTTGTGTTTCTTTTTCCTTCTATGGTATGATATGTCTCCTTCCAACTGACTAATTTGTTGCTATGCCTTGTGATAAATAGGCTATCTGCCCCAGGTACTATCTGTCGAACAATTTACCGACATTTCATAATGTCAAAATGTTGAACATATCTGACGAAATAAACACTGATGAAGGACTAATTGCTTTGCTCAAAGCAGCTCCTAATCTGGAGTCGCTCGTATTTGAGATGGCAAGTGCTCGGAACTAATGTTTATGCATACCGTCATTGGATATAGAGCAAAATTCAAGTACTGGTCTGTTAACTTATTATTATGTCTATAGAAATTAATCATTTGATATCTTTTTATTGTTTCAATTTCAATTCCAGCATATGGAGGATCAAACAACAGACAGCTATGACAATGAAAATGAAGGAGATGCTGCTGATGTTGCCGAGTGCGGAAGCAATGATGAGTGTGAAGACAACTATGACGAGAAAGATTATAGTTTTTTGCTCGGTATTGTGACTACTGGATGTATGTTTTTACACCTTAAATCAGTTTGCTTTCAGGTATTTACTGGGAACCCAACGGAGCTGATGTGGGTGAATCTGATATTGAGGAATGCAAAAGCTTTGGAAATGATGACTATCCGTTACTACAATTATTCTAATTGCTCTGTAAATGCTAGAAGTGAAAAACAACTTATGTTACAGGTACCAAGAATTCCAAGAGCCTCACCTGGTTGTGTGATTAAGTTTCGTTGAGAGAACTCCGTCGTTTTCAGTGAAAACTGAATATATAAGTTGGTTAGAATAAGCTTTGTTTCAATCTTTTCTTGTGCATCTGGCTGTTATCCATGTGGAAAACCTTGAAAGAAAACAATGAGTTGTTTTGCATATTTTCTTGAAAGCTACAATTTGTACAATTTTTTTTTTTTTTTTTTTTTTTTTTTTTTTTTTTTTTTGTTGTGAAGTTTAAAAATGGGTAAGAGAATAAACTGATTCCTGTGTGATCGCAGACTCTGCAATCCAAATTGGAACAAATTACTGCTCCATTTCACATGAAGTACCTCCAAGTTGAATAAGCTTTTAATTTCTGGCTTGTGTTTCAAACTTGCATCAAGATAACAAGGCTACATCTTCATGCCCTCTGAAATCCATATGCAACTCTCTAGCTTGTGGAATTGGTTGTCATTACAGTTGGGTTTGGAGTTTTACGAGTGGTATAACATAATTTCATCATTTCTAAAGCCATTATAACTTTCAGTTTTGAAAAACTGCACTCAAGACAATCTACAGCTTACATTGTGCTATTGTGCATTGATAAAACGAAGGGAAGAAACAATACAAAGGTAATGGGGTGAAGTGCGAAGGTAAAAATCCATGCAACAAAAGAGGTGAAAATGACTCAATTATCAACATTACAGTTGCTCACTGAACCATTTTTGGAGCGAGGAGAAGATGGAAAGAGTTCAGTAAATTGTTGATAAGTTTCCGGGGGAGCTCTAGGTGAGAGATTCACAAACTCCAAGGCTTGTTGCTGTATTTCAAGAGGGTAATCTGCTACACACCCAATTCTTGGACCAGCTCCGGTGGACCATTTTCGCGAGAGTTGATGACCTAGTTGATATGAAGATGTTGCCTTTTTGGAATTGATCCTCTCTAATATTTTTATCTTGGGCACATCTGCTCTTGGACTTTGGAGACCACCTGATAAGGTTCTCTTGTAACTTGCTTTCCTTTCAATTTTGAGACTACCTTCTGTTGGTTCTGAGAGTATTTGGTCTTCCACTTCACCATTAGGAATTTCAAGATGAAGAGAATCAGAAGACTCCGAGGCTTCAGTTTTGTTGGCAAAAGCTTCTAATGATGCACTCCCATGAACTGATTTGCTGTCTCCATTGCTCTCGTAGTCATCAGTGGAAGAGCGGATCTACAATACCAAGAATTGAAGATGAGGCTCACAGACTCAAAAGATACAGAAAACAAAAAACACAATGCATACCTGAACTTCATTAAGGTTGACCCCATTTTCACTGAGAAAGTCTTTGAAGCTGTCGAGGTTTTCATCAGTTGGGCGATAATGTCCACTATATGCAGAAATAGACTGCAATAGGATAAAGAATTAGAGCTCAAAAGGACAAAAAAACATTTACATTTCATTCACTAAACTAATGTTGTTAGGAAGAGATACTTAAGATTGATTACGAAGCCAATAACTCACCTTAAGCTCTCCATTCTTTGCAACAAGTCTTCCTGCTGCTAAGGTAGTTCCTCCAGCTAGAAAACTGGAATGATGAAAACACCCTTTCTTTTTCTGCACACAGTAAGCGCAGTGTGAGCAACTCAACAACATCCAAATAGCAGAATGGTGCGGCAACAAGATTGTAGTGTACATGCTCATCTTAAAATTTATTACCTCTCCAGCATAAAGTTTCTTGGAAGTACTCATTACAAATATCCATTTAGCTCCTTCAGATCCTATACTTGTATCCATAAGTTCTCCACTTAACTTGTGAAGAATAATCCCTCCAATAATTATGTACTCATAGTGTTCCCTCTCTTGCTGATTTTAGCACGAATCGTTCGCAAACAAGAAACACAAAGTTTTTTAGAAATCACTATCATTCAAAGCGAACAAGCACCCAAAATTTACAATCCACACGATAACAAGAGTTTAGTTAAGAAGACATACAGGTCCAAGATACTTGATGCATTGTTGACGAAGCTTAGATCTAGGACACTCTTTGAGATCAAAACTTTTACCATCTCCAATGTCCAACCTACATTACAAAGCTAAATATTATTAACACAGTGAATTCCTCGCCTTTTCGGTTCTCAATTACGCCATACAACCACACAATCAAATAGTTGTTTTCCACACCTAAAGAATTTGTCCTGTAATCCACCTAAAAATTACTCTCATTGACAAATTTAAAAGAAATGAACGAATTCGGAGACTGAAAGATTACTGAATTACACTCACCAATAGAAGAATGGCTGTCCTGCATCTCCATTAGACCACTCTTCATAGTACAAATGCAAACTATGTCCATACCGATGTCGTGAATCAATCTAACAGTAAAAGAAGCAGCAAATGCCCAAATTAATACCTCAAAATGACAAATGAAAGCTGCTAAATTTACTGGGTTTTTCATGAAATTTGATCCTTACAGCTTCAATCCAATGCTGGAATGCTAATTTCCTTGCTTTTTCATCTTTAGCTGCTCCTTTCCCAACCTGCCCAGACCATATAAATTGAGAATTTTTCAACTTCAATCATAAATGGGAAAAAAAAAAGAATCAAATTTCCTATGGTAAAATTCTGAAATCTAAGAAATAAACCTTGGAAGCATTCATAGCAACTCGATTCCACCTTGAAATAGGTGTTTCTGGCATATTGAAAAATGAGATTGTACTATGATTCAATCTTGCAAAATCAATTACTTGCCACCTGCAAAACCACCATCACCACCAGAAATGTCAAGAACAGAATTAAGAAATTAAGAATTAAGACAGCAACTTTTACAAAGAAAAAAAAAAGGGGCTTTGTTTAGAATTAAGAAATTACCAGTATTCTTCAGCAAGAACAGCAGAATCAGCCAACTTACGCCGAGTCCTATAACCTCTGTAAGATTTCTGCATCTTCAACACAGCGTTAGTTTCCCCTCCTGAACCATTTATCCCTGTTGTTGATTTCAAATCAACGGCTTCTGCAATATTTTCGTTTCTTTCTTCTTCTTGTTTTTCTTCTTCATTGTTAATCAACATGGAATTCATTTTAGAAACAATTTCACCTTCTTCTTCCTTAGTAATCACCATTGAATTAACCATCTCTGTATTCATACTAATCAAAGTTTCTGAACTTTCTTTTTCTTGTTCTCTGTCTTTATCATTAGTAATCACCATTGAATTCATCACCTCTGTATTTAAATTGGTTTCAGAATGCTCAATATCCTCATCATCAAGAAGTACCATTCTTTTATCTAGTGAAGCATGACCAAAAGGGAATGAAGAAGGTGTGAAGGTTGATGTTTCAACCTCCATTAAAGAAAACAAGAATAAGTCTCTCTGTAATGTATCAAAAAGGAAAAAGCCTAGTTGTAGTTTTTTTTCAGAAACAGTCAGAGAGAATGAATGAGAAGAATGAGATAGATAGGTGTGTTTCTGAATTTGGGGGTTCTAGATTGTTGGTTTTTATAGTGAAATGAGAATGACATTAAAATTCTTCAGTTTTGTTTTATTTCTTCTCCTGTGGGGAAGAAGAAGAAGAAGAAAGAGTAAGTGACAGGTTGGTGAGGGAGATTAAGTCAGTAGGACGCACCATTTTACCTAGTCAGACTCAGCAGCACAAACGAGATATTATCTTGACGGAATGACATTACCTAGTCAACAAAATGACATACCGGAAGTCTTGGTAAACCTGTTAAGTTACCGATGCTGTGGGTATGAGTACGGTTGAGTTAAATATAGGTTAGTTGGGAGTTCAAGGTTCTGATGTATATTTATGTTGGTAAGGCGCTGGGATAGCACAAATATATGTCTCCACTCTCGGAAGGTGAATTTTGAAGAAGGCCTTGTTATACACTAGTCTTTCCACATATCATGGATGACTCGCTCAACAGTGTGACAACTTCAGCTTAATAGAAGTAAGAACACTTCCTAGTTCATGTCTCATGGCTATTGACACGATGGGGACCTTTGAGAGAAGAAGTATGAAGAAACTAATTAACATTACCTGTGGTTGATTTGAAATTTTCTCAATGAACTTGGCACAAAAATAAATAAATGATATTCTACATGGCTCAAATGTGTGATTTCTGTATCATTTGAATAGTCTAGGATATGATTGGGACCTTCGAAGAAAAACTACGGGGAAACAACTCCCACTGGCCACGTCTACATATTTAGCAATGAATTTAAAATCCACAAAACCAAAATTTAATTTTGCAAAAAGACTGATCGTTTACTTGAGTATTTTCTTCGAAAGAGCAGAAGAAATCAGTTCATTAGCTCACGGTTCTTCGAAAGAGCAGAAGAAATCAGTTCATTAGCTCATGTTGGATATTTTCAATAACATAGAAAATAAAATGTTTTTCGTTTTTGGTTTGCCGCTACGATGGGGGAGTGTCCTGTGTTTAATAGACACAATGGATGTTAGTTGGAGGTCAAGAGGTACCTCTAATGGGTGTGATGGTTCACAAAAGACACAACCATTCACATTAGACACCTTATGTGTCTTTTGGAAATGAAGAGACATCTCCGGTAGGCATGAGACCCCTATAAGTAGTGATGATTGTTTTCCATTCAAGATAGAGAACATCTTAACTCTTTCTGTTTTCTCTCTAACAAGCATCATCAGAAACTAAACTTGTGTGTTCTTGGTTGGGTCAAGGTTGTACAAGCTTTGAATCCAACATTGTTGTGGGGCTTCAAGTATCCTGGCGGCAATATTCACTGACCTATTTGTACTCGTCAATCTAATTGGGAAGGGTCGAATAATTGTCGAAAAGAATTTATTATTAGAGCCTTGAACCCAGAGACAACATTCTTTTCTTCACCCCGTTTTAGTGTCAATTTTCCAACAGCTCATGGTTAATAAGGCCCTCAAGGATTATAAAAACCGTTACTAGTGCACTTATCTTGGTTGGCTAAGATCTATGGATACGTACCTCTGGCAAGGAAATAACTGAGGTATCAACGACATTGTAAGAAGGTTGGATTAGGTTTAATTAATTATAGTCCCCACTTTTAATTAAAATTTATAGTTGACACATTAGAACGTCCCACTCATAATATATGAAGATAGATTCTGCATTTAATTAACAAAGAAGACTCATGAGTCATGAGTTGCATCATCCATGGACAGAAAACATACATTCAATCACTCAAATCTGAATGGTTGTATTCATTACTCAAATATCTGATCGTGATCGCAGGCCATTCGAGTGTCCACCGTGGGAATGTACCGGAGGGATCTCAAGTGAGGTTATATATGGATATTTAATTAAACATGAACTATGGATGCATTTGATGTTAACATCACTGGTTTCCCTGTAGATGCACTCCAAAACAGATATCTCCAAGTATCTGTTTATAGTTTGACAGCAAATTTGGAAGAATGCGTCATTGTTGTTGCAAAATACATACATTTATCTTTCAACAAATTCGGATGACTCAACAGTGTGACAATTTCAGCTTTAGCAGAAATAAGAACATTTCCTTGCTCATGGCCTATGAACACGATTGGGACATGTGAAAGGAAAAGTATGAAGAAATCAATTCCCATTACATATGGTCAATTTGAATTATTCGCACAATAAACTGATATTCAAATATTGATATTTGTCGATGAAAGAACATTATAATATTGGATTCAACTTATTTGTAATTTTCTTGTGTGGAACTGGATTCATGACTCAAGTGTGTGATTCTTGTATCATTTGAATGGTCTCGGATATGATTGGGACCTTTAAGGAAATGCACGAGGAAACAACTCCCACTACACTGTCGATGGATTAAAAATCTACAATTTGGAAAAATACTGATCGTCATCGTTTACTTAAGTATTTTCCTCGAAAGATAATTGCAAGATCAATTCATTAGCTCATGGTCAAGGTCCTCACTCATGGATAAAAAAATGCCACCAGTGCAAGTATTTTCCTTGGCTGGCTAAGATCTATGGGTACATCTTTGTCGCAAGGCAATAACGGAGGTATCAATGACACTGTACGAAGCTTGGATTAGGTTTAAATATGGTGGCCACGGCCACTTTTAATTAAGATTTATAGTTGACACATTAGAACGTCCCACTCATAGAATACGAAGTTAGATTTTGCATTTAATGAATTAATAAAGAAGACTCGTGAGTCATGAGCTTGCGTCATCCAGGGAAGAAAACATATATTCAATCACCCAAATCTGAATATTTTTACTCATTACTCAACCATTTGATCCTAGGCCGTTCAAGTGCCACCGTCGGAAATCACGAGAGCGAGAGGGATCTTAAATTCTTAACCTTTGTTTTTAAAGTTCATTTTTAACCTTTGTTTTTAAAGTTCAGTAGTAATACACAACAATTTTTTTTTTTTTTTTGCTGCCACCATTTCATTTAACGAAGAAGGAAATTACAAACATCCATAGTGAGTTCATTTCTAATCAAAGAGTCTAAAAAAAGCGGGAAATGGAACCCAAGAGTCTTTAATACAGAACTTCCTAGCCCGACGTGAAAGCCGATCAGCTATCTTATTCTTAACATGCCTGATGTACACAACATTATAAACATTACTACTAGTAATAAAGTTCCGACAATCTTCAAGAAGATCACTGCACATCCACCCGACCGAAGAACTGACTCCATTAACAAAATCCACTACTTGAAGACAGTCACAGACAAAGAGGACTTTGGACAGGTTTAACGCCTTCACCCAGGAGATAGCCAAAAAGAGAGCAGTAGCCTCCGCACTAACTGCGTCTGGAACCAACCCAAAATCCGAGCGAGAACGCCTTATTCTTCCTGCATTATCACATAAGATCATACCAACGCCCATGTTAAAGTTTTTAAAAGAACCATCTAAGAATAAAACATGACTGACAACACTAAGAGGAGTCTTAACATCTTTTCGAAGAACAAGAGAAGGAGAAGGAACTATATTGGTATTAATCATTCTTTTAGCATTCAGAATAACTTTATCCAGATTTATAACAACATTCTTGAAGACCACATCACATCTCAGTTTCCAAATGCACCACATAACTACTGCACTAATGCTAGGCCAGCCTACAGCGAAAGGCGACTGTCCTAACCTTATATCAAACCATTTAAGAAAGTAATCATCTGCCAAGGAGAGATCAAAAGAAACTAAATGTTGTAAAGACAAAGCAAACCAAATATGAGAAGCCAAGGGACACTGGAAGAAAAGATGAAGAACTGTTTCCAAGCCATTATTGCATAAAGGACAGGAATCATCAATAGAGTTATTATAAACTATCATAGTAGAGTTAACACACAGCATGTAAGCAAACATCTTCCACATAAAAAACTTGATTTTAGGAAGACACTGCAGAGACCAAACCTTTTTCCAAAAAGCAGATTCTTCAGCTGTACAATAGTCATTTGTATAAGCTTTATAAGCAGATTTAATAGTGAAGTTACCATCCCTGGTAAGAGCCCACATGATTTTATCCTCACACAGAGGATTCATCCTAATAGTCTGAATTTTGATCACATCTTCAGGACATAACAAAGAATTCAAAAGGCAAAGATTCCAAGAATTAGACTGCAAATCAATAAGTTCACTAACAAATACATATTTATTGAAATCAGGGTTAATAGATAAAGGTGGAGTACTAGAATACGACAACCAGTTAGAAGACCAAATCCTTGTGGATTTACCATTGTTTATCTTACTGACAATATTGGACCTTAAGAAGTTTAAACTTTTAACTATCCCTTTCCAAATCCAAGAAGAAGTATCAACAGCTTTATCAATTTCCAACAAATTATACTTGGGAAAATACTTATCCTTCAAAAACTTGGATACTAAAAGATCAGGGAGCTGAGTAATTCTCCATCCTAATTTAGAGATAAAGATTCGATTCGTAGCATACGAGTTTCTAATACCCAGACCACCAAAACTTTTAGACTTTCCTATATCAAGCCAAGAACGAAAATAAGCTGCTCTACGAGGGTTTTTCTTATACCACCAAAAAGTTCTTTGGATATAGTCAGTTTTAGAAGTAATCTTCTTAGGAAAAGAGAAACAAGACATGTGATATACTGCAAGGCTAGACAACACATGTTTTGTAACTACAGTTCTACCAGCACCATTCAGATTAGTTTTTTTTTTTCATATTACTTAATCTAGCATAAAATTTATCTATGAGGAATTGAAAAGATTTCGTTTTATCCCTATGAATAAACAAAGGAGTACCCAAGTACTTTTATGAGCTAAACAGAAATTTAATTCCTAAAGATCTAGAAAGTACTTTAATATGTTTATGATGCATATTAGCACTCGTGAAAAAGCCAGACTTTTCAAAGTTAATAGCTTGTCCAGAGGCCTTATCATCATTAGATTTCTAGCATAAGTATTAGAAGCCTTGGAAAATAACATACAATCGTCCGCAAATAATAAGTGAGAAACTTAGGGATTGTTGTTTCTAATTTTAAACCACTGGATTAAATTATCACACTCAGCTTTTAACAGCAACTGGGATAGAATCTCCATACATATAGTAAAAATATAGGGCGAAAGACAATCCCCTTTCCTAATACCTCTGGAGGGGTAGAATACCTCCCCTGGAAACCCATCTATTAGGACCGAATAAGAGACCGTACTAATACATTGAAGAATTAACTGACACCATTCATCCGAAAAACCAAGCTTCTTGAAACATCTATAATAAAAGGCCATTCTAATCTGTCGAAAGCTTTCGACAGATCAAGCTTAATTTCCATATAACCCTTTTTCACCCTTTTTTTCATTTTCTTAAAAGAATGCAGAATTTCATGACTAATAATAATATTATCTTGGATTTGTCTATTGGAAATAAAAGTCGATTGAAAAGGAGAAATAATGGAATCTAGCAAAGGTTTGAGACGATTTGTTAAAATTTTTGAAATAATTTTGTAAATAGTATTAGCCAAGCTGATAGGTCGAAAATCATTCGGAGTCGAAGGATTATTCACCTTTGGGATAAGAGCTATAAAGGAATGATTTAATTATTTCAATAAAAACTTGGTCTTAAAATGTTCAGAATATGCTCAACTACCTGAACAGAAACAGTGTCCCAATTATCACGGAAAAAGCCAGTCAGGAAGACGTTTGGCCCCAGAGAATTCCACGACTACGTAATCCTGACAGTAGAATAAATTTCATCCATGATAGTAATATATACCAGAGAGAGGTTTATATCATCTATGATTATAGGCTGGACATCTTTCAAAACTTCTAGGATATTAGCATTATTAGGATTAGAAGAGGAGAAGACTTTTTTAAAATTACTTTCAAATAAAGAGACAATTTGCTCCCTACAATCCAGCCAATTACCTTGCTCATCTCTAACAGTATGAATAGTATTATACATGTTTCTAAGCTTAACAGTATTATGGAAAAATTGAGTGTTTTTGTCATAATGAGTAAAGTAATTGATCATATCTTTTTGTTTATAGAAGGAGTTTTCAATTTCATACCAATAGTCTAGCTGCTTAGAGTAATTTAAAATGAAATTACCTAAAGAAGGAGTATAAGGCATAGATTGAAGCTTCTCAATCTTAGAGTTCATCTTATATATAGTGTTTTTAATGTGACCAAAAGAAGTGATATTCCACAGACAAAGATCATGCTTCACATTTTTAATTTTACGAGCTACAATAAAACTCGGAGAACCATTAACCCATTTAGACCAGGAATTTGTGAGAACATATTTGAAATCAGGACTCAATTGCCAACACTTGAAGAATTTATACGAAATGTGAAGCTTTTGTTCTAGATGAAAACACTTAAGTAATATAGGATTGTGATCAGAGTAAACTCTACCTAAGTTTATAACCCTAGTTTGAGGCAAGACTGACACCCACTTATCATTTATAAAACCTCGGTCAAACTTTTCAAAAATAAGCTCCACAGGATTCCTAAACCTCCTATTGTACCAAGTAAAAGGAAAGCCAAAAGAATAAACTTCATTCAAATTCAGATCAATCATTTTAGCTCTAATGAATTCCGGCACTAGAGAGTTTTCAACAATACCACCTTGTTTTTCAGATTCATGCATTATAAAATTAAAATCACCTAGCAACAACCAGGGTCTGTTGGCATCTTCATTAAGACTACTTAATAAGTTCCATTGTGTTCTCATACCAGTAATATTCAAAGACCAATAAACAAAAGAAACAACACAGTTCTTAATTCGAGGAGTAATATCACAAACAATATGAATCATGTTGAAAGAAGAACTAATAATTTCTAAATTAGATTTTTCAAAATAACCAAGGGCTAGGATTCCTGAATCTACCGATGGAACAACAAACCAAGTATCAAAAGGGAGATGATGACTATATTTCTTAACTGAATCACAATCGACCATAGTTTCCATCAAGCAAATAGCATCAAATTTAAATTTTATAAATAGATTCAAAAGGTGGAGCCATTTCCTATCAGAGCAACAACCATTAATATTTCAACAAAGAAAATTCATTGTTAATCTGAGTAAACTATTCAGCCCAGCAGGGAGGCAAGCAAAGCAACAAAAGATAATAACAGTTCAATGCAATCAAGATAACACAGAGATAAAGAGATTTAGTTACTTACTAGGTCATGAGCCGAGGAGGGTTCGACATCCATAGATCTAGAGTCCACCATCATGAAATCAATTTCCTTTTCAAATTCTTCATCAGTGATCACAGGTTCAGGAGGTAGAGAAGCTAACGGAACAGGTTCAAGAACTATAAAATCTTTAAACTCATTATTCTGATCAGTATTGCTCGAAAAGTCATTTTCTGAGCTTAGGTGCATAAACAATTATGAGGAGTAATTCATTTCTGAAGCAGAGTTGAAGATAAATCCATAAGAAGTAAAGATAGTCTGAGAGAAAGAGGTACATGAAGTAGACCAAATCACATTAGCATCAATAGTACCCAGGCTAGAGGACACTCCCAAGTTACCAGCATTGAACGAAGCATCAATAAGAGGAGTAAAAGGAGGTTCTGAAGCCAAAGGTGGCCAACGAGGTGTAGGCATCATCGAAGAGGTGGAAGAGAAAGAACTAGAAACTAGGAAGACAGATTCAAAAGCAGTCCTAGTTCTTTTTCCTTTTCTATCATGCATAGGCCCATCAGCTCCAAAAGAATAATTATCATATGGCGACAAATAACCAGTAGAGTTCAAAGAGGCTTGAGGATGAGTAACTGAAGGTAGACCATGATTGACAGGTTCCCTAATAGTTAATGCAGAAAAAGCAAGCATAACAGAAGAAAAAACAGGAGGAGAAAAAGAAGAACCCGTATTTTTGAGAGCCCCATAAGGTTGAAGACTGACAGAAAAAGCATACGGCTTTGAGTGCTCCTTAAAAACAACAATAGAAGCACTGGCTTTTGCAGATCCACCAGAATCAGAACTCTCACAAAATTCATGGATCACCGCCACTTTCGTAACAGCAACATGTGTGGCTCGAGGAGATGGAGCAGGAAAAGCTCTGACATAGATTCTCATCTGTATCTCCTTACACTTTTCTTCATCATGATAGAGTACAAAACATTTCTTGCAAGCACGGAAAGGAAGCTTAGGGTAAAAAGCAGACATATAGTAAGTTCTCCTTTTAGTATTAAAAACCACCTTTCTTGTCAGAGGAGATTTCAAGAGTACCATAACCTTTTCTTCATAAAAATTCCCTGATGGAGTATCCACCGTAACAAAGGTTCCAATCTTCTTCAAGACTTCCCTAGCCTTTCCTTTATTAACCAAATCTATAGGAATAGTAATTTGAACTGGCATTAATGTAGTTTCCTAAACCAGATCAAAGATAGACTCCAAATCACCTAAAGGTCGAACATCAAATAGTTGACCAAACAGTAAGGAAGGTCTAGCAGCATATGCTAACTCCTTATCTTGACTTTTCTTAAACATGACTACAAACAGATTTTGAATATCCATTCCTTGGACATAAGGTCTAGCAAGTTTAAAATCAGAGGAGTTGATAGTCCAGATTCTATTGAGGTGATGCTTAAAATAAGTTTTATGATAGCTACGATATTTGTCACATAGCAGAGCAACAAATCTGTAAGGAAACTCTTCAACATCTTCATCTAAGTCTAGAACCCTAACTTGAGCAACAGGAATTGCCATTGCTAACACTTACTAGAGAATAAAGATAATTTTATGCAAGAAAACCAAAGAAAAGTGTAAGAAATAAACTTGAACTACTAAGGAATTTATAATGAGATAGACCATAAGAAGATACAAATACTATTCCTGGGAAAACTAAGAATATAGGTCTGCAATAATGATTTAGACAACACATTCTTTTAGAATTAACCATTAAGAGCAGGAAACTGAAAAGACCAATATACTTATTCTCAATACTCAGAAGATCAAGAGAGCAGTAGAAAGCAAACAAGAAAATCTGTCAAGTGTAACAAATCATCTGAGACAGCCACCCACCATCAAAGAGGTCATTAGTGATCTTTTAAATACATCCTTTGATCATAATATTAAAATAATCATCCTAATGAGTAATTAAAAAGAAACACATATTTTTATGCAAATGGAGCAGTAGATTAATTCCAACAAGAAACCCCCAGGAAGATTAAAGCCTATAATCCCTATTAGACCTTCTTATGAAATTCGTCATGATGGAAGAAATTTAACAACACCAAAGTATATCTTTCCCAAGATTATACTTGATAAAGAGAAAGAATATTTAATAAATAAAATCAGAATCAAATCCCTACACTAGGTAGGATCTCAATCTCCCCAAAATCCTCAGAATGACTAAACTTCATATATCCCTTATAGATCAATTTCAGAATCTTTTGAAAAATAATATAAGATCAGAATGAAGTATCAGTGAACCATACCCAATATCAAAAATAAACCTGTCTTCTCTAATATCACTGTTGATTTATCGAATCTCATGATGATGTCTCTGAAACTCTATACCTCCATTAGTTCATGACCTAAAATGGAGAAAACAAAAAAGAAACTTACAAAAAAAAAACAATTCAGGTAGAGGATTAAAGGTAGATTGAAAACCCAAAACTAATAAATTTTAAAAAACGTGATAGATTAAAAACAGAGGATACAGATTATTAAGACAGAACTGAATTTCTAGAATTAGGGAATAACTTTGAAAATTTTCAATTCGAAAAATCGGTTAACAATTAGAGACAAAAAGACAGAAAAACAGATTGAAATTAGGAGAAGAACATGATTATTTCAAAGATTTGTAGAAAAAAGGTCTGGATTGAACAAGAGAACGAAGAAGATTTCAATCTTGACTAAGTCAACGTCACAAGAATTTTCGCCTCAAAATTGCCTTGACTAACATGTATTGACTAATCTTGAGAGCTGAATCGGGTGGATCTTACCTACTTGTGTGACACAGTGAAGACATGCAATTCATTTTGCGGTAATACATAACATTCAAGGTCTATCTTAAGCAACACTCTTACAAAGGAAAAAAATTCACTGGGGCATAGAAAGTTGGCCTGAAAAGTTATGGACCTATTGAACATGAATATTATTTTATGTATAAAAAAAGAAGCACATAACGTATACCATGTTCGTTGCACTTATGGAGGGATAAAGCTTGATATATAAAATGAAAACTTATCTAGTAGACTAGCTAGTTCGTAGCAACTTCATAGTATACTGTATACCTTGAAATCTCTCTCTTTCAATAAAAAAAAAGTATACTGTATACCTTCGCCAAAACGTTGGTTTATGCATCAACTGGTCTATTCTTAAAACCTTAATACAGCGGGATAAAACTCAGATGTAATCTTCATTCAATCAATATATCTTATTTTCCTACTAAAAAATAAATAAATAAAAAGTCTATTCTTAAGATTAGTTTTTGACATTAATAATTAACATTCTGTAATAGAATTCCCTCTAACTAGAATCTAGTTAGTTTTCCATATTTGAGGTATCAACACCCAAACTTGGAAACAAATTTCAACAGCCGCTGGTCTATTAGTTTTCTCCGTAGCCAACATTGACAAAGGCATGCTGATCAAATTATAAACAGAATCCGAACTATAAAATAGACAATTGTATTTGGTTAGTTTGCTCTAACATCTTTAAATTTCCAGTTTCCGTACCTATTGAGAAGTTCAGAAATTATTCTAATTTAAAACCAAGTAAGAAGATGGTATGTGTAATTGTCAGCACAAGAATCTTAACCCAGACAGACTTATTTTATACAAGGTGATCAACACAACAGAAGGCAAGGTTTTTTTATATGAACAACAAACAACTGGTTAGGGCTCCAAAGATGCATTTGTTAAATATAACCAGACACATCAGATAGTGGTGATTAAATCTGAGTATGGTTACAAATCCATTGATCTCCATTCCTGTTTGTAAAAGGTGATCGATGTAACAGAAGGGTAAGGGTTTTTGCATGAAGCAACAAACAATTGGTTAGGGCTCCAAAGATGCATGAGTATACGTTCTTTCAAGAATCAAAAGACTTTCACACTTCTTAATTACTACGACCTTGGAAAGCAATTTAGCATTAGTCCAATAACAACCCTAGTTAAAAATGGCTCATTTAGTTAATTTGTTCGTAGAATCATCTTTTAATTGAATGTTGGCGGGACTCAACGGTGTGAAAACTTCAACTTGATTGAAGTGGGAACCTTTCCTAGCTCATGCTCGTCGACATGATATCGACCTCCAAGGAAAAGTATGAAGAAACAAAATCTCAGTAGTCACTACCTTGTGGTTGATTCGAATTCTTTTAAACGGATTTGACACAAAATGGAACTCATCTTTTAAATTTGAGGAATGAACATAATATTCACTGCTTATCGGTTGCTTTTCTCATGGAACTGGATTTTACATGACTCAAATGCGTGACTCTTGTATCACTAGAACATTTCCTAGTTCACGGTCTTAAAATTGCAGAAAGACTCGTCAGTTACTCGATTTTGGTCGAAAGAACATTGAAATTGGATTATATATATATGACCCGGAAGGGTGACTGTTACTTACAAACAAATACGAATAAGTACATTTCCTTTGAGATCCTTAAAGATCAATCCAAGAACATACATACCCTTCACTCTTTGTCCTACATCTATAACTGAGAATCAATGACACTGTAATAGTTTAAATTAAGCTAATTAATTCATGATGTTCTCAGTTAAGATTTATAGGTGACACATCGGAAAGTCCCACTCGGAGATTAAGAAATAGATGATGTGCTTTATTAACTCACATAGAAGATTTATGAGTCATGACTTGAATCATCTCTACCACGGAATTTTTCTTTTTTTCTTTTCTCTTTTGCGTCAATAAGGATCCTGAATTCTAAGAAACAAGTGCTTTTTTTATTTTTGAAAATGTCCAAATATAGATGCACACAATCTTAAAGGCTAAGAGCATATAATTGTACCTCTCTTTTAGTTAATCTGGTTACCTTGTCCACGATGTAGAGGACTCATACCCAATTGGAATTCCACTCAACATTTTTTTGAGCAATGTTTGTGAATCCGCACAGCGCACTGGCGCTAACTTATGCACAACTTTACCGTCAATAAACGAACGTAGACCAAAAACTCCGTAACTATATATCGAAGCATCAGTTACAGAGAGAGAAACGCCACTATTCTTGTACCTTCCTGCTGTTTTAGGGTTTTAAATGAACATGGTTGCTGGTTCATCATCTTCTTCTGATAATCAACGAGAAGATAGAATTATTGAGCCGGGTTTAGAACATGTGAAAGTATATATAACGAATAAGAAGAAGAGCAAGTGCGATGATGTAAACAACATTCCACATGTCCAAGATCCAGCTTCGATTTATCGTAGGATTAAAGAAGAAGAAGAACGACCTCCCTATATTATTGTAGTCCATGGACCTCCCAAGGTAATTATATTACAGTTGATGAAAATTGGGTTTAGTTTCTCACTGCGTTTGCTGATTGAAAGATGATGAAACTGAAACTGTTTTCAATTTTCTCTGTAGGTTGGAAAGTCCTCGTTGATTAAATCTCTATATAAGTATTACTCTAACCACGATGAAGCTGACGTCCGAGGCCCCCCAGATGACTATACGGTCTTGTTAGGTATACTTCTTAGTTGTTACATTATATGCGCTCAATTGTGGTCTAGTTCTAATAACTGTAGACCAGTGTGTAGTCATGTTGGTTAAAAAATTATGTGTGTAATATATATTTTTTTAGTAATTTTGTTTTATTTGGATGTGTTCTTGATAGGTAATCGAAGAAGAGTACAGTTTGTTGAGTGTCCAAATAATGTTAATGGCATGATCGATGCTGCAAAGTACGCTGATGCAGTGATATTTGTGATTGATGCAAAATTTAGGTTTGAAATGGTAATCACAACTGAAAATTCAGAATGGATTCTCTTCCTTTGAGTCAATAATCTTTCCGCTAGCAATGATTTTGATACCTAAGTTCAGGGTTTGGGCACTTCAATGTTTGTCAGACATTATCGTTGTGTTTCCATTCACTAGTGTATCTACATATTAATTCATTAGGATACCCCGCCTTTTTACCATCTTATAACTCGCACGGACGATGCTGTCTTGTACCTTCGGAAAATTTAGTGGGTGCATACAAATAACAATTGCATAGCTGTGTTTAGTTCTCGTTTCTTCTTTTACGCATACGGTCTATGTGTCTGAAACATATACTGTTTAATGTTAATGTCTTGCTTTCTGCTTATGCACTCTAGAAGCTGAAAGGGCTACCAAGTATAACTAAGAAGTATATCTCAATGTCCGACTCTTATATAGTGTATACCCTGTCTGTTCTATCGCTGTTACATAAGTCTCTGTCTTTGTTCATTATACCGGAAAATAAATGCAGTTTTGTTTTTTTTCCAACGAAACAAAAATATTCTTTGTGGTTTTATGTTCAATTTGTAGAGAAGCTAGTTAGCGTTTATCTGATTGCAAAAGGCTTTTGTTTACTGCAGGAAACATTTGAGTTCCTCAACATTTTACAAGTTCATGGCACTCCAAAGGTTATGGGGGTGCTTACATATCTTGATGGCTTTAAAAATGATGAAAAACTAAGAAAAACCAAACAGTGTCTCATGGATCATTTCTGTACCGAAATATATGAAGTACCATCACTTTTCTGCTTATCTGGTTTTGATCAGGGCATGTAAGTTTCTTGGATGACTATACAAAGTATCTTGATATAATTCATATCCAAGATATAAATTCAATCGACTCTGTGGCGAAGAGAAGAAAACTAAAAGTACGGTATTTTTAGGAAATCCATCACAGTTTCTTATCCAGTCTATGATTAACAGGTACCAGATGGATGAAATTAGAAAACTAGCAAGCTTCATATCAGTTATGGATTTTCACCCTTTGTCATGGCGAGCTACCCAACCTTATGTTCTGGTAAAATGTTTTGAAGATGTTAATCCTCTAGAAAGAGTGGACAAGGATGAAAAATGCGATAGAGACATAATTCTGTGTGGTTATCTTCGAGGTTGTGATATCAAGAAAGGAACTAAAGTACTTGGTTTAGCTAGGCAACTCGATTATTGTATATATTCCTCTTGTCTTGTCACATTGTCAAATATCATGCTATTACTGTATATGATTTGGTTCTCTATCGTGTCAATAATAGCATATCCAACTAGGGCTGCACAACGGTCGGTCGGTCCGGTTTTCAGGCAAAACCGTCGACCGAACTGTGCACTGCTACGGTTCCTATTTTCAAAACTGAAACCGAACTGTGTTGGACTCTGTTCGGTTTAAAACCGATCCGAATCGGTTCGGCTTTTTACACCGTTTCTACGGTTTTTTACCGATCCAAAGGAAGAAAAAATCAAACAATTTATTTAAATTCAACTCTGATTTACAGTTCATACATAAATTTTAGCATACATTCAACCCTACAGAAGCTATATGTTCAGTCATACAACTATTTCAAATCTGGTATACAAAATTTACATTACAATCTACAATCTATTATAGTTGATACAATTAAAGATCTTAGAACATGAAGAACATTCAAATCAGATTCACAAATCAACCCATCCACATGATGTAGATCCATTCATACATTGATGACAGTTTTATCTCTTCTTTCTGTTTCTTTTAGTCTTCTATCTTCTTTATGCAGTTATATATATGCAGTGATTGAAACCCTAGAATCAGATAAAAGAAAGAAAAAAACATAAATAAATAAAATAAGTCATCAAATCTAAGAATATTTTTTTTCTTTTTGGGAAGAAATTCTACATTGAAAACTTAGGGTTTCATTTTCATGAAAAACCCAAAAAGAAATATAACGAAAATCAATCTAATTACTAATCCACATATCAAAATCAAAATAAGAATCAACCTATTTACTCATCCAAAATCAAAACAAGTTGTCTGAATTAAATTCACCTATTTACCTTTAGATTATTTTTCTTCTAAAATTAAACAACGAAGAAGTAGTTAAGTAGATGTAGAGTATAGGTCTTGGTGATGGAGGTGGGAGTTGATGGTCGTTGTGAGTGATTCTAGACTTGACAGTGAGTGAGAATCAAGAGGGGGAAGAGGCGCTGGAGTGCAAAGAAGATGAAGAGAGGAAAAGAGATTTTGTTTTCTAGGGTTAGGTTAAACTTAGAATTATATAGGATAAACGGAGGGTTAAGATTAAAACAAATATTCAGATCAATGGCTATGGTTAAGTCGGTTTTCTCGGTTCGGCTCGGTCGGTTTTATACCCCAAACCGTGCACTAAGCCGTCAGGTCAACGGTTTTCATTTCAGAAACCGTCACCGACCGTTGGATGAACGGTTCAGTTCGGTTTCGGCTCGGTTCGTATCGGTTCGGCTCGGTCACTCGGTTCGGCTCGGTTCTGTGCAGCTCTATATCCAAGTGATATTCATTAGCATACTTCTATGTCACATATTGCTCATCCCCTGGCAATATATGTTTCAAATCTAAATCAATCATTTACGGTCTATATTTTTTCTTCATATTTCCTGAACTTGTGGAGGCTTGTTCGATTGGGAGGAATATATATTACCAATACTTAGTGCATATCTTGTAGTTAGTAAATAGAGCAGATCGCCTTTCTAGCTTTTACTTAGAGGTCATGAAAATATAATGTAATGAGAACAAAAAAGGCTTAAGAGAGATTTAAAGTATAAAATGGCACTCGTGAACCATATGTTGTGTGATAGTATAGGGTGACGATTTGCTGAACTTATATCTGATGAAATAGTTTTTTTCCTTCCGCTATGTTGAAAGCAAGGGAAACCGTTAAGAATCCTGGACACTCTTATATAGAAAACAGAATCTTTGCAGTAATTGCAAACCTAATAATTCCTATTAGACAAAGTAAACACAATTAATTGTGCTTGTTTTATCCATTCTTCACCCATTTTCATGCTGGGTATATATGTGCCAATTGTTTTCACTTCTTGTACCATGAGATTTGCTTGCATTTTGTTCCACTACTATACAGACTGGCAAGTTTCATTTATAATGGCAGGTTCACATCGCCGGTGTTGGTGATTTTCCTATATCTGGGGTAACAACATTACCCGATCCTTTCCCTTTACTGCATACTCCCAAAATGAAGAAATTTCGAGGCAAAGAAATATTCGAGATTGAGGGTTTCAGATCAGGTTCTTACCTAAAATTGGAGGTTCGAGACGTTACCTTTGAGATGGTTAAAAGTTTTGATCGATGTCATCCTATTCTTGTTGGAGGTATCGGGTCTGAAGAGGAAAATGCTGGATATATTCAGGTTGTTATGCCTTCTCTAAGTTTTATTTACTGCTACCAAGTATGTTGTATTGTTAATTATGCTTTCTGTAACAGCTGAAAGGGGAGAGGCTATGTCTATTCTGATCAGCATCATGATGTATTGTATTGTTCTTCCAGGTGACACTTAAGCGCCATAATTGGCATAGGAAACTATTGAAAACCAGAGATATTATCATTGTTTCAATTGGTTGGAGGCGGTACCAGACAAGCCCTATACATGCCATGGAAGACAGCCATAGACGACTTGAAATGCTTAATGACACCCCCGAAGACAAGGAGTGTCTTGCGATGTTTTGGGGCCCTCGTGCCCCTCCCAATACTAAAGTTGTCGTTGTTCAGAGTTTGGCAGACCACAAGGTCAGATGCATACATTCCATTTTAACCTAAAGAACCATATTATTCCATTTTAACCTAAAGTACATATTGTTATCCTTGATTCCTTGAGGGTATCTGCTTGAAAAAACTTTAATTTTATTACTTCCCACGACTGCCTGGATTTGAAATAAACTGAGTCATATGGCGTTTTCAATGTTGAAACATATTACTGTGTCTACTTATCATTACGATATTACGCTTAACCACAATTCATTTGCTCATTCCTTGGACATCATTTTATTTTATTTTTGCTGAATGGCTTGCGTTTGAATCCTTAGGCAGCATTTCGGATTTTAGCAACTGCTGTTGTACTTGATTATAACCATGCCGCAAAGATATTCAAGAAATGCAAACGGGTTGGAACTCCTTCAAAAATCATCAATAAGACTGCTTTTATTAAGGACTTGTTTACATCAGATCTTGAAATTGATAGGTTGAAAGATCATAGAATTCTGACTAAAAGTGGTATTCCGGGGAAAATCAAAAAGGTCAGTGAGCCATCTCTTCTGTATTGGTTCTTAGTGAGTTGTATTGTTTCTTTGATGTGTATCTGGTGATCCATTCACCAACATAAGCATGCACAATTATGTGTAAAGTTGGAATTCGTGCAATATCAATATGGTCCACAGGACCACAGCAATTTAGCTTGTCCTGAGCTCTTTTACCGTTTCTTGAGATTCAGTAGTCCTTTGACTTGTTTTCTGTGTTTCCAATTGTTTTCTTGTTGGTCAGGCTGCAGATAAAGATCTTGTTAATAGACTGGAATTGAAAGAAGGTGTGGCTAGAGAAGGGATTACCGAGTGTACGTTTAAGCACAACATTCACATGAGTGATATCGTTATCCTGCATGTGTGGAAGCAAGTTGAGGTTTCTCAGTTTTTCAATCCATTAATGATCGCTTTGGATCCAGGCGACTGTATTTGGGAACACAGTGTTTCGCGACGCATGTTACCTGTAGATGTGTTGCCTGTTAGCAAGGATTCAATAAACAAGGTTATCGCCCAATCTGGTCTTTAAGATGAGTTTACATTATGGCTTGTAATTTTAGTTCTTTTATATCTGACTTGCGTTTGTTTTGGATGATTTTATGTTTATTGCGAAATGAATCAGGAGCAAATTGAGGAAGAAAATCTGTCAAAGAATCGGCAGACAAAAGAGTTTTTGAGGAAGTTAGAAGAGAAAAAGAAAGCGAAGGCATTCAAAGAATATCCTGTGGGGTCCCGACGAACGCTTGAACAACGACGTCGTGTGATCATTGTTGAGGGGGAGCCTAGCGTCCGAACTTTTCCTAAGGTCGGACGGAAGTGTTCTCAAGTTAATTAGTTCGAATATCTGAGGAAAAAAACAATCTGAAGATTCTGAACTCTCACACAATGGGAAAAATGGGAGTGTCTGAATCTCCTTCAGAATGTTTAGTTACTGCTTTAGATATTTCCTTCCAGTTGTTGTAAGAAGTTGTAAGAATCTTCATATATATGTGTCTAGTTTCTGTTCATCAGTAGTAGTGCCCAACTGCTCTGTTAGAAGATTGTAACAGAGAAAATAATGCTAATTAAGTAACTAGCAGGAGGTGCTGACTAGGTGGTGGTTTGATCTGAGTAGTTTGCACCTTTTCAAATCATACAGTTACTGAATTTGAAAGTTATAACTCTTGGAGAAACAACACTACGAGTTAAGATTAAAATATGTAGTGTACATAGGTATCAGCTCTAAACATGGGATGGCCAAAATTTGAGAAATTATTTGGTAGAGATTATACGGATCTGTGGCTCATTATGATCCCTCCAAGAAGAGCTTGGTTAGCATGCATGACGCACTTTTGGTAGCATATTCAAAGTCCAGCTGCAGGCAAACACCATTTGAAACCTCTTTCAGATTGTAAGAAATTATTGCAGGAGTTCTCAATTAAAAGAATTGTTGTGGTCTGCAATCATCCAACTGTTTGTGGCTTCTTTGGTGGCGACCTCTAACAGCGGATATGTAGAACTCAATCAACATCTAAGTTATCTGATTCAAAACAAAATCAGTTTGAAACCGTTACACAAACAAGAGTAGCCCAAGAACTCACTTATTCAAAACATAAATATTTTTGGGTAAATGTACTTTGGTTTGTTTTGATTATTAAGACTTATTGTTTCTCGAATCAATTTGCTCCAACCTCTTAAAAATTCTGGTAAAGCCGAGTAAAATTTCTAATCTAATGGATTGTAAGCGCTTGAGTAATACCACTATTTGTTAAGATCAATATTGTTAAACATTAAACACTTACTGTGGAGTAAAGTCGTAAATATGTATATGAGTGGTTACAAAATGGCTTATTTATACAAGGAAATCAATGCAAAAGATGGAAAGTTTTACTTTCATGAAGCAAGAAACAATTAGTTGGGGCTCCAAAGATGCATGAAAGTGCATATTTCAACCTAGCGTCATTAGGGGCAACCCCAAAGAATTATGGGCGACTTTTTTATTCCCATCCCATAGGTGTGATTATGGGATGTCCTAATGGTTAGAAAATACTTATATGTCCTTTTATAATCGGTAGTCTAGTTTTGATTTTATCTACCGATTATGACTTTTCTTCTCTTCTTTGATTTGTTTCGAAAAAATTAAATTTGGGGTTACTATCACAATCGGTAAATAATAAATATTACCAAACTACCGATTATGAAAATAGCGAAATGCAAAATTCGACTAGTTTTTGAAAATTTTGAATTTGGAGCTACTACCACAATCGGTAGATAATGAACATCACGAAACTACCGATTGTACAATCGGTAGATAATAAATATTACCAAACTACCGACTATGAAAATAGCAAAATGCAAAATTCCACTAGTTTTTGAAAATTTTGAATTTGGGGCTACTAGCACAATCGGTAGATAATGAACATCACGAAACTACCGATTGTACAATTGGTAGATAATAAACAATTACTAAACTACCGATTGTGAGAATGGAGAAATGCAAAATTCCACCAGTTTTTGAAAAAATTAAATTTGGGGCTACTACCACAATCGGTAGATAATGAACATCACGAAACTATCGATTGTACAATCGGTAGATAATAAACAACACGAGTCTACCGATTGTGCTTATCTTTTTGAACAGAAAGGTATAATCGGTAGATAAAGTACTTTATTATCTACCGATTCTGAGACGTTAATGGCGCTGAATGCATTCAATCACCTCTTTAATCATTATTGAACCTTGAACATGATATTCTTCGTGATGTTTCTCACCTTCTTCTTCACACCCATCCATGTTTGTTGTGGATTTAAGAAAAAATGGTTTTCTCCCACTTCTTCTTTCTTCTTCTTCTCACACTCTACACTTTTAAACTAAATAACTTAAAAAACAAATCCAAACACTACATATATATACACTAACTACCGATTATTAAATTATCTACCGATTATTTTCGTTAACTACTGATTCTTGTGTTTGCTACCGATTATTGAAGGGCATATTAGCCATTTCGAAAAATCACAGATAAGGGGTGGCTTCGTTTTACGTTTGAGTGAACCTATTTTGTCTTATTAGTGGCCTCTAATTCTTTCCGTCCCTTATGACGCCAGGTATTTCATGTGACTTTCACACCAAATACTAACGCATAATTTGACAGATATTGTATGACAAATAAGCAGTCAATATTTTATGTTCAATTCTTCAACTTGTGGACCTTATCTACTATGTCAAAAAAAAAAAAAAAAAAAGTGCAGTTTCACTCACTGTACATAAAGGTACCTTTGATGATTTGATTACTTATATGTGAAAAACCTTGTTCAAAGCAACTTCACCAACTAGTAGGTTTATGTATTTTCTTAGCACAAAACATTGAAAATATCTGCTACAACTTACATGCACCACAATGAGATGCGAGAAATATAGTAGAAGCCTACTCAAAAGGAAACAAAATTGAGAAACTTTCTTTTTTTTGTCATCTTTTTTTTGTTGTTGTTGCGACTACTAGTAAATTGCCAAATATGGACCTTACTTGGAAATAGTTGTTAATCCGGCATTACCATTACAAACTTGAAATAAACACAGAGAAAATTCTAATTGGAACAACGAAAAAGAAAAAAACGAAAAAAAGAAAAGAAAAGGAACTACTTGCTTCAAACTTGCAACGGAACTAAATAAACCGGACATGTGGTTCTTCGGAACTTCGGCAATATACTACCTGATAATATGCATATACCAATAAGATGCTCAATATTCAAGATGGAGCACCATCTACATTTATCAGGATAATGTTTACCTTTTTCTCTTTCTATTTTTCACCTATTTTTCACCGTATAAGCATTGGAATTTAGTGAAACTAAGCTCTCAACGTAACTCTCCGATTTAAGATAATCAAACCTGCCATTAATGGAATCGGAATTCAGAAGCCTAACTCTGTCATTCTTTTCGTCAAATAATACGAAACCCTTGCGAACTTATATTAGAACTTCTTCATTTTAATAGACAAATAGAACTTTAACCAATGAAAATATGAAGTAATCTCTACTTGGTTTGTGGTGAATTTCTTAACCCAAGACTCTCTCACTCCATAATTTTCCATGACCCATACATCAACTCCAACATTAGGGATACCATAAACTAAGCAAAGGGAATTTCCAAACATTCTAAGTATAACATCGCTATCAAAACATTCTTTGTTGGTTTGATTATCTTGAATGATTTTCTCTGGAAAAAGCCAATTCATGAACTTCTTACTGCTAATATCAAAAGAAAGTACAAAGTTGTCGTTTTGAACAGGGTCAGGGGAAGCCGACCAATGAAGAACACCGTTTAGAAGCAAACCTGCTGATTCACTTTGAACATACCCATGTTTTGCGGTGTTGAATCTTCTCCATGAATTAGATTTTAACGTGTATACATGAACTTCATTCCGTGTCATACATACCAACTTTTAATCATTAATATTGCTATCGTAACCAAACCCATAACAGGTGATGGTAAAATCGCCTTTTGGTAGTAAAATCTGTTGGAGCAAATGAGTTTTATTATTTTGTTTTATAAGTCTTGGTGGGAATGGAACTTAGGATCCTTAAGTTTCAAAGAGTACTTGCTCATTTTCTTATGAGTGAATGAAACCTTTAGTCCCACATAGGGTATAACTAAAGAGGAGATCCACTATATAACTATTCCATTATGGATAGTTAGTGGAACGGGTGGGGCGAAATATTTTTGTCTTCACTAAGGCTTGGGCTTAGGGCTCGAGCTCGTGCTTCCGTCGTGGACAGATCAACCAAGATTTATCTTTTTGGATATATTTTCTTTCAATTATTTCCTAAAACGTTTTTGAAAATCAAAAGAGATTTTGTATTTAATGTGGGGGGCGTATGACATGGAAAGGATTTATTTCTTTCCGTTTTTACTTTTATGTCGACATAATGTGAAGTTATTCTTACCGTTTTGGAAAATCTCGAATTAATGAAAGTTTTTATTTTCTCTTTAATTCGCTCTTAATGCACATTATTCTCGACTATCTCTCTTCTCCACTATATAAAGCCTTTGGTTTCTTCATTCCAATTGGTGTCCAGAAGAAGCTACTATCCTTCTTCTTTTTCGTGTCTCTCCCTCTCTGTGGTTTTTATTCTTTGTGCCATTGCTGTTAAGTTCGTAAGAGTGGGCAAGTACTGTAGTGCTAAAGGTACCTGCAACGGGCAGTTTTATCCTGGATACGACTTCACCACAGGGTATAGGCATCACTCATTATTGAGGCGTACCGGTGAACTATCGTGTTAAGGACGGCTTGATGATCAAGTGACTCTGTCCTCTGTTTGCTATTTCTTGAGTTTAGTTTATTTTTAAAGTTTCAGAAATTTATTTCTTAACATCATTACTTTCAGTGTTTTGTTGTTACAGTTCCAACAAAATCTCCTTGTACTCATTAGTTGATGGGTTCCAAAGAATTACTGAATGGCTGCCACTAGCCCCTAAACAGAGCAAGCCATTACAAGATCCCAAAATATTAATGAAACGACTTTCGACTTCTTATACTTTTATCACTAGATTATCCATTACAACAGCTCCTTCGTCACCCTCGCATGATGCTGACGCTGATAATATTGAAGCATAATCTATGGAATATAACATAGCTCCATCACCAGCAGCCTCTTGGTTAGCACCTCCGATCATGATTCGAGGGTTTCTTTTGGATAGACTTAAGTTGATCATTGACAAACCTAGGATTACAAACTAATCTACACCAACCCTTGCATACGGACTTGAAACATAAGATGGATTTCACTGGTAACCTCAATAAAATCTCTTCTTGGATCTTTTCGGGAAGGCTTGGCATTGTTGCTTGTTCTTCTCTGCTCATGGAGAATTAGGGTTTAAAGATAGACTAGATTAGTGCCCGTGCTACGCACCGGGCATTTTTTTCTTCTTTTGACCATATTTTTGATTTGGTGTCCCGTGGTGATGCATTTTGTATTTAGTGACGCCCCGCCCCGTCTTGACAATATATAGGTGGAGAAAAGATATGAAATATATGCTGATTTTATTTATCTTGTTCTTTTATTTTCGTAGAAAATATGTGTGAAATATATGAGTTTTTTCTTCCCTTTATGTATTAATTTGGAGAAAAGAGTCCTAATATGGCAGGTACTCGATTTCCGAATTGAATTTGGATTTGCATAAAATTACAAACACCGTAAGTTGAGTTTTCCTTTTGAGTTTGTACTTTTTAAACCAGTCATACGTTGCTAAGTATCCTCATAAAAAAAATTGTTTCATAAAAACTACGAAAGACTGATTTTTACCGATAGGATGCGAGGGTATCCTCGCCGTTTAACGTAAGAGCATTATTTATTTTGGCCTTCAAGTCATTAGATAGATTCTTAAGTATAGGATTATTGAAGAATACTTTGAAGGGTTTAATCAATACTGTGATATTGTTGATTCTTAAGATTTATAATTGTTCTCCTCTAAGCATGGAAGCAAAGTTTTTATGCCTCCAAAAGCTCATGTTATTGCCATCGTTTGATGGAAGCAAAGTTTGTATGGCTCCCTCCAAGATCTTTCGGTCGGACCCACAACCAAAAAAAGGATTGTGGAAAGATTTCCTAACACTAAGGCTAACCCCTATGGGCTAGATTGAGCTGCTAGATTGCCCAAAAAGTGTTGCAAAAAAAAGAAAAAGTGTGGTCTAAAAGTTAACACTACTTCTTTCTCTTAGTAAGTGCTCGCAGTTTAACTAGCAACGAGATTGAAACACTGAATCATTCAGCGTTGATAAAGTAACCTTAGCGCTGAACCGTTCAGCGCTCACAAAAATCACACGGATCACAAAAATCACAAAATCTGATCTGACGGCTGAAATTTAAAGCGCTGAACCAAACAGCGCTGGGCAGTGGTCCCAGCTGACGTGGACTGCTAATCTAGCTGCTAGATTAGCACTCCCATAGGACTTAGGAGGTTGCCCTAGCTGTCGTGGACTGCTAAATAAACTGCTAGATTAGAAGACCATAGGACTTGGCCTAATAAGGATACAGTTAACTGCGTGATATTCTCCATCTGCGGGAGTGTTTTATTCCAATTTCGGACATTACATGGTATATATTTGTAAGAGTAACGAAAAAAATAAGGTATATCCCAAACACTCCCCAGGCTCGTGATTACACCAAAAAGAAAAGAAAAGCGGGCAGCGTCACGGAAAAAAATAATTTATTAAAGTATACGGATTATAGAAGCTCTACACGTTTTAATTTATTAGTTAGTAAAATAAGTTTTATTTAATTTATATGGGGAAAAATTTCCGTCATATCGGTTTAACGTAAGTGTAGTCCACCTAAGATGGTGTTACTTACGTATAGTTAAGTATTTGGTGTAAACGCGGTGTAACAAAATTATTTAGGTTGAAATTCTGACGGAAGTGTTGTCCACCTACCTTTTTGTCGACGGCATTACTAATGAACAGTTAAATATTTGATTTAAACAAAGTGTAACCCAAATTTTAGTATTCCGACTAATAAAATTATGTCAAATGTCCTCACTATAGCTTCTACATTAGAAAAGGGGAAGATATAGGGGTTTGAATTTGATAACCCCAAAATGCCCCGAGCTGGCTCCACAATACGAGTGGCATCTGTTGGAAAGAGAGGGTCAAAAAAAAAAAAAAAAACAAAGCCCAAGTAGTAGTGAACTAAAAATGTTGGATAATTTAATAGGTATCCATAGATTCCATACAAAGGTTTCAATAATGGTAGACCATTTTTCCTTCGAAAATCAAATTCCACGAACAGGATTATCCACCACCCATCGATGTGTTTCTGTCCACAGTGAAGACTTCAGCAACTATATTGCATCAGTTGCATCTTTGTGTTCTTTAATGTACTAGATATATATACAAATGACTTTGTGTTCATTTCATCAATAGGTCTTAAATCTGTTTCCAGAAAATTAAAGTCATAAAATTTTCTTTTGTCCTTTTTAGCGAAGCTTAGATGATACAGGGGATCAAACTCTGTATCTCTAGCATGCAAGCAAGCACGCTTTGTTAACCCAAGTACACCAGAGTCCAACATGACAAAATCAAGTTTAATTGACTCAAAAGACTTGGATAAGTTAATGCTAGTCTAGGGATGGTAACATATACAGATTACAGAGAACGAGGTCTGATTAAGCAAATGACCCGGCTGAGACTAATATAAGACAGGCCGGAATGGCTTTCTGGCTCCACTTTGAAAAATTCTATGAGATAAAAAAAATGGAGAATTTCATGCTAAACCTAATGAAACAAACAAAGAGAAAATGTCTTCCTGGAACAATAATACTACATGAAAAAAAAAAAAATAAGAAAAAAAAACAAAAAAAAAAAATTGCTTCGAAATTGCAATGGAACTAAATAAACAGGACATGTGGTCCTTTTGAACTCGCTACCCCATTTGTTTTGATATACAACCTGGAAATGTTTTCAGAAGATTACGCATATACGGTATGCCAAAGAGGGGATCAATGTTCTTCGAGATCTTCAGAATTGATGGAGCCATCTATTAAATCAGGATTACGTTTACCTCTTGGCCTTCTATTTTCTGCCGTATAAGTACATGCATTTAGTGAAACTAAGCTCTCAATGTAACTCTCCGATTCAAGATTATCAAAACTACCATTAAAGGCATCGAGGTTCAAAACCCTAATCCTGTCATTCCTTCTGTCATAGAATACGAAGTCTGCGTGAGTTTGCATAAGAATCTCCCCAGTTTGAAAAGACCAATAGGGCTTTAATAAATGCGAATACGAGGTAATTTCTACTTTGGTAGTGGTGAATTTCTTAACCCAAGACTCTCTCACTCCATAATTTTGCATGACCCATACATCAAGTACTCGAACATCGTCATCGATAGATTGGATACCACAAACTAAGCAAAGGGAATCTTCCAAAACACTAAGCATAAAATCACTATCTTGGTAAGTTTGATTGTCTTGAATAATCTTCTCTGGAAGAGGCATATTCATGAGCTTCTCGCTGCTAATATCAAAAGAAAGTATAAAATTGTAGTCTATATCAGTGATAGCGGTGGCCAACCAATGAAGAACACCGTTTAGAAGCAAACCTGCTGATCCACTTGGAACATACCCATGACTTGCGGTGTTGAATCTTCTCCATGAATTAGATTTTAACGTATATACATTGTAATTGCGTATAATCACACAACTACACCCGTTTATAATGATAATAGCACAAAGCTTAAGACAAAAGGATCAACTCAAGCATTAATGACATTATTCACTACTTTGATACTAGAATGATCTTCACATACACTTTGTATTGGACATATGAATCTTCTTACAATGATTTCAATTTGAACTTAAATACAACAATGGAGGAATATAAGATGAATATCAACTTCTAAGGGATGATCTCACTGTTCTCTAAGTGGTTTTTTGGTTCTTGTCTCTCCACTGATCCTCCCTTCTCTCTATCATTTTTGAACCCTTTTATAGGCCAATATGACTAGTAGAAGACAACTGAGGATCACGTGTAAGATCTCTGTTGGATGATATGATTTCATTTTTTCTTATTCACCAGGCTTTGGGAAGATGTCGCTGTCCTTAGCACTACTTACCATGTCTTTCGCGTAGCTCCTTTTGGACTGATCTCCATTTTGTCCTCCTCGCGTAATTGTTTCTTCGCCTTGATCTTTGATTATCATAGTGGCTCCGTGTTTAGGGCTGTCTTATCTGGGGCGAAGTTGAATTATACCTTGCGCGATATTTCGCCCCTACATTTTGCCTCTTCTCGCGTTGTTCCTCTGCAAGTGGAATAATGCGAGAATCCTAACTTCGTGTTTGTGACTTTTTTCCTTCTTTCGCCCGACATTTCTCCGGTTTTTCCGTATGGTTATTTCCACGTGCAGTAACTTATCCTTTTCTCAATTGACACATTAAGATTCCAATTCCTGACCGGTTACTGCTTCATCCGGTTCGCCTGTTTCAATAAATACTTTCGAAGGGAGAGAGAGGTTCATCTTCTTCATCTTATTTCTTCCTCTTTGTTTTAACAGAGCCTGTTCTCATAAAGTTCGTCTGTTTGAAAGATTCGTCACCATGTCAAGTCAATCTGCTATCCCTTCCTCTAACGAGTTATCTCCTCAGTAAGTATCTGTATTTTGCTTGAGTTTTTAAGGATCTGACTGTGTTGTTCGGGTTTTCTTATTTCTGCCGTTTTTGCTACTGTTAGTGCTCTTGGTATTTTGTTTTCTTTCAGTATTCCCATACTTTTTAGTATTCCTATACTTTAATCTGTTTCCTCAGGAGAAACTTATCCAAACCTCCGGTGAATCCTACCAGTGATCGGAAGAGGGTGACGAAAAAGGGATCCCTGAAACGGAAACTTTCTCCAGGTGAAGGGGATTCTTCCCAGAAGAAAAGAGATTCGCGCGACAGGGCTCTCTTGCGCGTGGTGAGTCCCATGACGCTGATGCCACCGGCCACTGACGTACAAAGAAAAGGAGAGATGACTGCCAGCGTTTCCCCTATACCTCTATCTACACTTGATCTTGATCGTGCTTACTAAGGTGCTACAGTGACAACAACTTGTTCTTACCCCGATGTTGGTGTTGCGAAGGATGAGTAGGTATCCGAACGGTATGAATTCGAATTCACCGCGAAAGATGCTAGAGATGAGTGTGTCGCACTGAAGACCCAGATTGCTCTTTTGGAGAATGGTCATTTGCGCTTACGCGAGCAAATTATGGGGCTACATATTGACAATTCTGGTAAGCGTGCTCGGTCGGATCAACATTGCTCCGTATCAGGTCAACTCGCCAGAGATCTTGAGGTATCTAATATGGTGAATCGCTCCCTTCTTGACGAAAATCGAACTTTGTCTGATGACAACCGTGGTTTGAGAGATAATAAGCTTTCTTTTGACGGCGTGTATTATAGGCTTCAATGAGACCGTAGTTTGTTAGAGAAATCTCTTCAAGCTCAGAAGGGTGTGTCTGATTACTTAGCGTCAAAGTTGGTAAAGTTGTCAGGAGAGAGGGATGAATCTTGTCGATATAGAGATAAGGCACTAGAAGATTTGCGGTTACTTCAAGATGTTACTTTTTAACCTGTAGTTTCACATGGATTTTGTGTAGTTGCTTCGCAGAAAGAAGGTAGTCGCGAAGGCTGCCCTAATTGCTGCGTTATTTTTATATGTTTATTTAAGCCATGTCCTTCTGACTTGTTTTTCCTTTTGATTTGACAGAGTTGTTTCAAAAAGAAATCGCCTTGCTGAAGAGGAAGTTAGAGGAATCCATCAAGGCGCGAGATTCTGCTTCTTAGCAATTTTCCACAGTTTCGTGTATGGTGTCTGATCTTACGCAAGAACAGGATGATTTTCGGAGGTCAAAGGAGAAGTTGGAGCAGGAACATCAATCTTTCATGGATGAGGCTTGCAGGAAATATTCAAAGGCAACTCAACGTCGTGTGAACGAAGAGACACAGCTCGCGGTCAACTGGGTTTGCGATAAGCATGGAATTCCACACGAGAATTATCCTCAAGTTCCTATCAGTGATGATGAAAAAGATGAAGATGTGAACGCGAACATCTCCGAAGGCGAGCATGCTGACGATGAGGAGACTGGTCCTACCAATATTGGCGATGTCGAGGGGGGCTGTTCTCAAACCAAGGATAGTGGTGATGATGCTTTGGTGCAAACCATCCCACCTGTGCCTGAAGTTGCTGACCCTTCTTCGGATACTCCTAATGCTGATGATTCTTAGGTTCCACTCTTTTGTTTTCCCTTCTTTTTCTTTTGGCTTGTGGACGCCTTTTTCTTTTTCTGAATGGTTATCTGGGTGCTCCCAAGATTGGGGGGAGTAGTTTGACTTTTGAATATTCCTTGTTTTCCTGTTCTTTAATGTCGAGGCAAGTAGTTCCAATCTTATAGCTGTTATGTACTAAAAAATTCGAAATTAGCCTTAACGCATTTCATGGAATCTGACTGAGGAGATGGAAAGCATATAACAGGAAGACTAGTATTTTATCATGTTATACAAATATGGTTGATGGTTTGGGGTGAACACCAGATTAATGCGAGCAGTAAGTTAGAGCGAAAATCTGTTTCTTACTATGTCGTCCATGTATGCGAGGTTATGCCATGTTTTGGGGTCCGTTATGTATGCGAAACAAACCCTTACTATGATGTTATGATTGTATATAGTGTGTGTCGCATGGTAATTAAGTAATTCTTAGCATGTTATGGTGATCAAAATATCTTAATTCGTAAGTTGGATAGTACTTAGCTTGAGAAGAATGTGTCTCTTTTGTGCCTTCACGTGATCTTTTGTTCCCTCAGTTTCCTTCGCATTCCTTTATTATTCGCAAGATTTTTATAGGTCTTATTTGCCTCCTAAATAAGGTCATATTGCCTTCCCCCACATAGAGAACTTAAAGGACATATGGTAGCCTTGGGTAGGGTCTTCCACCTATTGGGCGACGAAATCTCAGTTCCATTTGCTCTTGTGAGTCATTGGTCATCGATCTCGCCCTAACTGTGTTAGTATTTTTACCTCCTCAGGTCATTTCTGCGACAATATGTCAGGTCTTAGATACTCCCGTAAGTACAAGTCCCAACACATTGGCGTCTTGACACTCAGCTCCCTAATGGAGGGTGACGTCCATTTATATTCCCCCTAAATTTCCCTTTCAAGGAGGTCACCCCTAACCATTTCAGTTGGGCTCCTCCCATCCAGTTATTCAATAACCAGTGTTGTCGTGACCTCGTACCCTTCGCCTATGTGGCTTATGACGCGAGATCACACCCTAAGTCGGGTTTCTTTGGACAGAGTGTATCCAAGCCAGGAACTCCTTCTACTCCACTAGTCATGTTTCTACACCCCTTGTCGGAGAACTTATTCGCTGAGTGGTTCGTTCTCAGTGGCCTCCGATGGATAGGATTTTGTTTCGCCCCCAATATAAGTGACTTCTCCATGATTTTCCCAACATGACGCGTGTTAGGACTTATTGACGCCTCTTACGTGATCGTGATAAAACGCCATCGCACGACCACGTGAACTAAGTTGACACGCAAAAATTGGGTACCCAGCCTCCCTAGTTAGAGGTTTTAAATAGTGACTTGCTGCCCCCTATTGAGGTCTTACGAGAAATTCGGTATGAACTTTGTTTCGCCTTTGGCTTACTCGTGTATAGAAAGAACTTTGCTTCATATTAATGTTTCTTTGGTTGGTACATAGCTTGCTTTCTTCGTTACATCATTTCATCACCGCACATATCTTTTAGATGGTAACTTTTGTGCGATGTATATCCTTTCTTTCGCCTTCAGTCATTGCTTTTATGGGATCAGTTTTGGTTCTTTGTTTGTGACCTGCGATCCCTCATTTGCTTTCATTATGGGCGGAGTAATCGCTTTTAGTGCAACTAGAGATCCATTTGTACTGATCCTCCCATCTCATCACCAAATCTTTCAAGCTTTCGCCCTGCTCTCTCCTCAGGTTAAATAATGAATTTCTCCCTGTTTTGAGTAAGTCCAGTTATGCGTGCGCGCTTATGAATGCATTCCGCAATTCTGGGGAGGACGTGGTATCTATTTTTTGAAGGTGCTTGTGTTTCGTGATTTCTCCTGGCTCCATCATTTTCTTAGAGGGTAAATTTCGTGACTGATTAATCTTGCGAACTGCTCTTACTTCACCATATTTTGATATCTTCTTATCTTGTCGCGGACTTGCGTTCATCATAACGCATTGAGCTTGATTCTTTTCCTCTGCATTTCTCCTAAGATTTTTGTTTTGACTTTCTTTATCCTTTACGCGGCCTTTTCCTTAAGCCCTTATCATATTGATCATTAGCCTTTCCGTCCGTTTGTCATCCTTCACATTTCGCCTCTGTTTTTCCTTTAATTTTTCCTTTCCGTCATATTTCTTTATATCTAGTTCATTGCATCTCTTCGCACTGGTACAATCCCCTACGATCTCTCCTATGCCAGTTGGCATGGGGAACCGGATTCGTCTATGATATGTTGATGCGACTCCCGTTACTCCATGGATCCATGGCCTCCCAATGATGGCATTGTATTGTGACTCTACATTTACCACACAAAATGTGACGAATGTCTCCAAAGTTCCCGCGGGGATGACCATAGTAATCTCGCCCTTTGGCCTTGATGCGACACTGTTGAATCCGTATAATATATGTGGAAGGGATCAGGTCCTAGTTGAAGTATCCCATGGTTCTGAACGCGTGATAGAAAAAAATATCAACTGAGCTCCCTGTGTCCACTATAGAACCTTGTTTATGGCCCATGGTCGCTTTTTATCTTCTTCATCTTCTTCCCACTTAGAGTGTGGCTGCATAGTCATGGTGATTACTAATGGATAAGAATGCATTCCTCCTCCTGTTGGTATGTCTTCTGTTGTGAAGGAAATCGGTTGCTTTTTCCACTCCTCGAGTGATTGACTTTTTGCTACCAGATGTATTTCTTCACCATTGCGGTCTCTTTTATACACTATCCTTAAGACTTTGTCATGAAAGTCGTTCATGTCTTTGGCAGAATGTATAATTGAATTTATCTGCCTTGAGTTCTGACCGATTTTGATGCGATGTATGACTGCTAGTGTTCGGGGTGTGTTAGAGCATAGATCGGTTGAACCCACCAAGCGTTAGTATGTCAAGTTTGGTTGTCATATTTTAGTGAATCAAAACTCAATTTAAGAGTCGCTTGATTATGTACTGGAGACAACTTCGTATTGGTTAGGCTAGAAAGATTAGGATAATGAGACATACAAAAATTACTCAAAGACTTGAAGAATGTGAAGAAGTAAAGAGCTGCATCGACGACATCATCCTTCCTCTTGAGGTTAGTAATATTTTGACTTGAACTGTTTCATTCCCAACGTATCTTTCAAGTCGTGTTATATCGAAAACATAACTGCGAAGCTGTGAATGATTATACTCTAGTAGACATAGTGTTAAGGAATTATAATACGAAGTATAACGCTTATCTTTTGAACTTCATATATAAGACATCGACATAATCGTATGAATGCTATTCTGATTATGTGTATGGGTTGGGGTGAATATTTCGTCCTAGTAAAAAATGTTTACATTTGTTTAAAGGAAGTACATTCATGAACTTGTTTTATGAATCGAAAGGGAAATCGCTAGGATTATTGGTAGTGTTATTCATTGCATATCTTTGGATTACCAATATGTGTGAGTTAGTAGAACCGATCATAACTTGTTATGTATCTTGGTAAAACTAGTCACAATGCCTGACTTATGTATTGGTATGACTTTTGTTAGTGTAACCGATCCTAAGTAATCACCTAAGATGGTATGATCGATAGTTGTAATTGGTGTGACCGATCCTAGTAATTGGTGTAACCGATCCTAGTAATTGGTGTAACCGATCACAAAAAAAGTAGTAATCGATCCTTGTAATTGGTGTAACCGGTCCTGGTAATTGGTGTAACCGATCCTGGTAACTGGTGTGACCGATCAAAAGTAATACCATGAGAATATGGTAACCGTTCCTGGTAATTGATGTGACCAATTTGGTAAATGATGTAACCGGTCCCAGTAAACATATTAAGGTAAAAACAATCCTTGTGTTTGGTAAAACCGTAAACCCATGATTAGTGTGTTGATTTGATCAATCACATAGTTCTTGGAAATCAGATGAACCAGTTCTAAACTTACTTGGAAGTGTGGTATAATCGGTTCCAAGATTGTAAATATGAAGGAGGATTTACAAAGAATTAATATATTTACATACTTTGAACATGCTCTGTAACTCTTATCTTTTATTGTTCAAAGATATTCCTTAATAGCTAAAGGAGATCCCGGACCGAAATAAGTTGAGAATCTTTCAATTAAGGTTGTTAATTTTTATATGCTTTTAATTACCAGCAATTAAAATGCATATCTCTGGAAAATAAAAATTGGTAATGTGCATTTACTAATTGGAGATTTTCTAGTAGGATTTCGGTTATTTTTGGACAGAGCATTTCTAGGAATTATGAAAACCGATTTGGAAATATTGCATATCTTAAGAATATTTCAGTTTTTGAAATTCGTTGGTGTCCAAACTTCCTTGGTCTATAAATACCCAAGTTTGCATTTCATGTAAACTATCCTAAGAGCCAGCAAAACTACCTTTTTGTGGTTTTACTGGTGGAGCTATTCGGAGAGGAAAGTACCCTAATTAGGAGAAATCTCTTACGACTGCTCGTTTAAAGACTTCTGTGGGATCAAGAAGCTCTACGAGTACCGTTGGTGGGAAACTAGATAATTGTTGTATTATTAGTTTTCGATTTGATTTGATTTACTAATGGTTGTTGAACTTTGATTGCACCTAGTTTGTTTATTCTTGGGAATCTTCTTTTCTGATATAAGATTCACTCAAACTCGATCGAAGTGTCGACGGGATCTTTATAACTGTTTGTAGATCTAAAGACGTCTTGTGATAATCCATTGTTAATTGACTCCGTTCTGTGCGTGATTGATCACAAGAGATTCAAGTTGTTGTTTGCAAGTGTTTATTGAAGATTTAAGAAGATTTGAAGACGAAGAAGATTTGGAATCATAATCTTTGGTGTACACAAAACTTGATCGGCCGGGATCCAACTATAATCGGTTTATCTTTTGATAGATTTGATTGATTAGTTGCGTAGATCGGCATCAGTATTTAGTATCTGGATAGATCCTATTATTGATTGCAAAATCTAAACTCGACTACTTGTTAGTTGTTTGTTAGATAGATCTAAACCCGAAAAAGGAGTTTATTGGATTAAACAGAAGAGCATTTGTCTAACTCATATCACTTGATTGAATAGAGTTATACCAAACAGATTTGTTGTTCCTTTACTGTTTGGAATACGAACCAAAGGAATTGTTCCAGTGCGTGCACTTATTGAATGTCGGAAGCGCAGGGATACTGAAGAAACTAGGTGAACTATAGGTTTAGTTTCTTGGTCCCAACTATACGAAGTTAGGTTAATTTTGTATAGCTGCTTAATTCTGAGAGTATTCAATTATGGACTAGGTCCCGAGGTTTTTATGCATTTGCGGTTTCCTCGTTAACAAAATCTTGCTGTCTCTTTTACTTTTGTTTTTCGCAATTATAATTGTTGTTATTATAATTTAAAGTAAATTACACAAACGTTAACTCTGTATTACTTGATAGTGATCCTATAGAGTTTGGTTAAGTCCGAACCTATTATCAAGTAATCACACATTGATTGTTGTATTGTCTCGATCTCGTATCCATAGACGATCACACAAAGTTTGAATACCGATTCGTTGTATTGTCTCGACTCAGTCCATAGACAATCACTTTCGGTAAGAGGACTTATAGGTGGAAAAGTTTTAGATTGAGGTATATTTGGGTACCCTCGTCTTTTCAAGTGGTATCAGAGCAGGCAAACACTGAAAGATCTAACAATCTGTGTTTTGTGCGATCCAACCTATAAGAAATGAATCTTATGAATGATTCAGTTAACGAAAATCAAGATGAAAGACCAGCACCTGAAGATGATATCTTCTGTGAATCTACTGAACCATCTGATCCATATAATGTAGATTCTGCTGATTGGCAAACTTGCCTTGAAAAACAACTCGATGAAATTTCTGAAGATGGTGACTCAGAAACCGATCAAGATGTTGAAGAAGATATGTCTGAATTTTCCTCATTACTCGGTGTTGTCTCTACAAAAAGACTATCTACCTTAGATGTTATTGGCCTTCTTGCTCCTCTTAGTAGAGAAAATAGGAAACTGACAAAAATATTCTCTGGCTTCTTTTATGGATATCAAAATACCATATATCTTCTTAAGGACTGCAAAGAAAGTCTAAACTCAAAAATTCTTGAGTTTGAGAATCTCAGCAGGAAACATTACATGTTGAATAAGAAACTTGTTGAAACTGAAGCAAGGATTAATTCTCAACATCTAATGAGTGAGGAAAAAAATGAGTTTGTCAAAGAAGATCCTCTTGATACTCTTGAGGACAAACTAGCCAACGCACTTGAAAATATCAAGATATTCAAAGAAGAAGTTGCAAGGCTAAGAAGACTCAATGATAGTACAATCAATTTGTCTTCCTTATTGGAGGTAGGAAGAAATCATGGTGACAAATGCGGATTAGGATATGACGGAATTGATTCTTCTTCAATCAACAATGAAGTAAAATTTGTAAAGGCTGTTTGCTCTACGGTTCCAGAAGATCTACCGAAATAAATTAATGTTTCTGATCCATCTAAGAGCTCAAGCGAGACTTTGAAGAAAAACATCTCTGAAAGCAACTGGAGCAAGTCTCAAACTAAAGACCAACATATTGACCAAACATCTCACAAAGGTAAAACTAAAGCCTCTAACCCTTTCAATAAGCATTGCTATTATTGTAGAGATAAAGGTCATATGCAAAGGAATTGCAAAATTCGAAAAATGCAAGAAGCTCTATCCTTTGTTTCAATAGAACTGAGTAAAATTAATTTCCCGAAAAAATATTTAGATCACCAGTGTCCTACTTTGAGACAAAAGAATTATTCCTATCCTAAAAGAAATAATGATATAAAGGATAATACCTTTGTCAACAGGAGTATAAGATCTGATGCTTCTGCTTGGAAAAATGCAAGAGATGAAGAATCTTCATCCAAAATCTACTTACTTGTGGATGCCCAAGTCAGAAGTGAAAGAAAAAAGGGGTTCATCTAAAACAAGATCTAAGAAAAGCAATCTAGTTGTAATCTTAGATAAAAATAACTATGAAAGTCTAATTTTTAGACTCAAGAATGAGTTAAGAACATCCAGTAATGCTGATACACTGGTATCCTTCAATAATCTGCTACAAAGCAGAAAAAGGAAAAAGAATGTTCGAAAACATCAAGATAGATCCTGCTCCCAAAACAATAGTGAGCAATCAAGTGTTCATCTCAACAACTAAGTGTATTGGTCGTAATTTCCCAAACTCGTGAATAAATGGGAAGTTCTTAAAAGAACATTGAAATCTATGAAAAGTATAAATCTATACTCGATCTATCTGCACCATGAATTATCTAAAGCTTGGAATTATATTCTAAATTAAGAAAATACTTTTGTATTAGGTATGTTCATGATAAAATTGTTAAAAGATTTAATTTCTTGACAAATAATATTCTTCTGATTCGGTTTCCGAACGTGTATAGAATTATACAAAGATTACCTGTTTGGGAACTCCAAAAGAAGGAAACTTGGAAATCAAGTTTTGTCTGTTATATATAAAATCTTCTATGAACCGATACTCCCTCACAAAATTTTCGGTTCAGAATGGATAAGAATACTATTGACATTGAATCTCAATTACAAAAACTTGAAACTTTTCAAGTTGAGCTCAAATGGTATTTCTCAAAGGAACACAAGAAGAATCATATCTATTTTGAGCATATTCTTATGTTGATGGGAGATTTTGAAGTTGCCCGTGAACTTCTAAAAACCTCTATTTCGAATAAAAAACTGCTGGAGTCAAAACTTTTGAAGTTGATTGTGGAAGTGAATCTTTTCAAACAAAGACTCAGTCTTCTGAAAGAAAAGAGAAGTCTCAAGAACTCGAATGCTGAAGAAAATTCAGTAAATAATCAGGGAACCTCTAGAGATTAAGTTATTTGTTGTTATACTTAATACAAGAAAAATAGACATCATTTTTTGATTTCTTTCAATTATTGTGTAAGGTCTATTGATGAATAAAACTATTTATTAGTAATGAATAAAATTATTATTTTATAATTTTTCTTGTGATAGTTTTTCAATTACATAGACCGTGCTTAAATGCTTTATATTATTTCTATGTGTATGGGATGTTTGATTTCGGTTTTCATAACCTTAATATTCGATCTCATATGATGTGTGAACCCTTATGGTTTGTGTGGCTTTTTGATTTAGAAGGATTAAGTTTTATCCCATGTTGGTAGGCTTTATCAAAGGATCATGAGGTGTTCCGATTGAAACTCATATGTGAAAAAGTCACAATATGTTGAATTTTTGTTTAACATAAAAGCATATGTGTTTCAGGGTTTTCAACTTTTGCTATTTGCATTAGTTAAAACCGATTCAACCTTTCTCTGGTAAAGGTTGTTGTTGTTGTTGTTCTTTTGTTCTTGCGAGAGGATGACAACACTATGGGGGAGAGTTCTAACTTGAACTTGCGCTTAATGATATATCTTTTTGGGGAGAAGAGGATGCGGAATTTGAGGTAACGAATTTGTTAGTTAATCATTTTCCTGTTTAAGAAAAGCTTGAGTTTATTGCATATATTTTGCTCTTGCTTAACAAAACTCTGTACAATTGATGTTTATTCCATTATGTGTGTGTGGATGTATGTGTATGTGATTCAATTGTTTCCGGTTAAGAAAAACCATTGTTATCTTTCTTTATTGGTTGGTATCAATTGTTTTAGACTTAACGAAATTTCGGTGCAATTGCGGTGGTTTAATGTTTATGTTTATTTCAATTGCTTCAGGTTAAGAAAAATAATTGTGCAAGTTGATTTATTTGGTTTGTATGAATTATTTATGTCTTAAAAAAATACGGGATCATTTGTTTAGTCCAATTCCATTCCGGATAAGAGAAACTAAGTTAATTATGATCTTAGTTAAACTTATCAAAAGTAAAGGATTCGGTTATTCAAGTCTAATCGAATGCCTTAGCAAGAAATATTAGTTAACTAACCTAGTATTTGTCTTGTCTAAAGTGGAAGGTCTAAGTTATTGTCTGAATAATTAGTGCCTGATGAGAAAAATAAAGTTAATTCTGATATTTATTTTGGTCTTATCAAAACAAGCGATTGTACTTGTGCAATTGGTTTAGCAAGGGAACTAAGTTTCTTAGTCAATTTGTTAAACTATTAGGGAAAATTGCTTCGGGCAATTGTTTCCTTAATAACATATCAAAACCAAATTACTTGTAGTTTCGGTTTTGGTATTGGTTATCTAAAATGGTATGTGAAACCTTCGTGCTTAACTCTTATAGGTTATACAATTCTTTTAGATTGTAAGATCCTTTCGGTTTTTGGTATTTGCTCGTACCTTTGTCATTGTGACAAAAAGGGGGAGAAATATATGGAGTAAACAAAGTGATTTGTAATCACTTAGGAAAGGACAATTGTGCTTAAACGTTATATCTAACGAAAGAGTAAAGCATTGACTAAGGGGGAGAAACATATCATATGTTGATTGTAGTTATTTGGACTACAAAAGAGAAATAACAAAGATGTGCGGATTGAAAATCTACCTATCTTACCTTTAGGGGGAGCATTAGCTTTGTTATTATAATGTCTTCATGGGCATTTATGAATTGAATATATGCAGGGTATTGTGCCGTTGAAACTTGGAACCAAGCGTATGTATAATGAATTTTTGTAATTTGTTTATCCATATGATTGTAAGAGTTTTGTCACTGAAATTGACAAAGGGGGAGATTGTTAGAGCATAGCTCGGTTGAACCCACCAAGCGTTGGTATGTCAAGTTTGGTTGTCATATTTTAGTGAATCAAAACTCAATTTAAGAGTCGCTTGATTATGTACTAGAGATAACTTCGTATAGGCTAGGCTAGAAAGATTAGGATAATGAGACATACAAGTATTACTCGAAGACTTGAAGAATGTGAAGAAGTAAAGAGCTACATCGACGACATCATCCTTCCTATTGAGGTTAGTAATATTTTGACTTTAACTGTTTCATTCCCAACGTATCTTTCAAGCCGTGCTATATTGAAAACATAACTGCGAAGCTGTTAATGATTATACTCTAGTAGACATAGTGTTAAGGAATTACAATACGAAGTATAACGCTTATCTTTTGAACTTCATATATAAGACATCGACATAATCGTATGAATGCTATTGTGATTATGGGTATGGGTATGGGTGAATATTTCATCCTAGGAAACAATGTTTAAATTCGTTTAAGGAAGTACATTCATGAACTTGTTTTATGAATCGAAAGGGAAATCGCTAGGATTATTGGTATTGTTATTCATTGCATATCTCTGGATTACCAATATATTTGAGTTAGTAGAACCGATCATAACTTGTTATATATCTTGGTAAAACTAGTCACAATGCCTGACTTATGTATTGGTATGACTTTTGTTAGTGTAACCGATCCTAAGTAATCACCTAAGATGGTATGATCGATAGTTGTAATTGGTGTGACCGATACTAGTAATTGGTGTAACCGATCCTAGTAATTGGTGTGACAGATCACAAAAAAAGTAGTAATCGATCCTTGTAATTGATGTAACCGGTCCTGGTAATTGGTGTAACCGATCTTGGTAACTGGTGTGACCGATCAAAAGTAATACCATGAGAATATGGTAACCGGTCCTGGTAATTGATGTGACCGATTTGGTAACTGATGTAACCGGTCTCAGTAACCATATTAAGGTAGAACCGATCCTTGTGTTTGGTAAAACCGTAAACCCATGATTAGTGTGTTGATTTGATCAATCACATAGTTCTTGGAAATCAGATGAACCAGTTCTAAACTTGTTTTGAAGTGTGGTATAATCGGTTCCAAGATTGTAAATATGAAAGAGGATTTACAAAGAATTAAGATGTCGACATACTTTGAACATGCTCAGTAACTCTTCTCTTTTATTGTTTAAAGATATTCCTTAATAGCTAAAGGAGATCCCGGACCGAAATAAGTTGAGAATCTTTTAATTAAGGTTGTTAATTTTTATATGCTTTTAATTACCAGCAATTAAAATGCATATCTCTAGAAAATAAAAATTGGTAATGTGCATTTACTAATTGAATATTTTCTAGTAGGATTTCGGTTATTTTTGGATAGAGCATTTCTAGGAATTATGAAAACCGATTTGGAAATATTGCATATCTTAAGAATATTTCGGTTTTGGAAATTCCTTGGTGTCAAAACTTCCTTGGTCTATAAAGATCCAAGTTTGCATTTCTCGTAAACTATCCTAAGTGACAGCAAAACTACCTTGTTGTGTTGTTACTGGTGGAGCCGTCTATTCGGAGAGGAAAGTACCCTAATTAGGCGAAATCTCTTACCACTGCTCGTTTAAAGACTTCTTTGGGATCAAGAAGCTCTACGAGTACCATTGGTGGGAAACTAGATAATTGCAGTATTATTAGTATTCGATTTGATTTGATTGACTAACAGTTGTTGAACTTTGATTGCACCTAGTTTGTTTATTCTTGAGAATCTTCTCTTCTGATATAAGATTCACTCAAACTAGATGGAAGTATCGACGGGATCTTTAGAACTTTTTGTAGGTCTAAATACGTCATGTGATAATCCATTGTTAACAGACTCCGTTCTGTACGTGATTGATCATAAGAGATTCAAGTTGTTGTGTGCAAGTGTTTATTTAAGATTAAAGAAGATTTGAAGACGAAGAAGATTTCTAATTTGGTTTCATAATCTTTGGTGTGCACAAAAAATGATCGGCTGGGATCCAACTATAATCGGTTTATCTTTTGGTAGATTGATTGATTAGTTGCGTAGATCGGCATCTGTATTTATGGATAGATCCTATTAATTATTGCAAAATCTAAACTCGACTACTTGTTAGTTGTTTGTTAGATAGATCCAAACCCGACAAAGGAGTTTATTGGATTAAATAGAAGAGCCTTTGTCTAACTCATATCACTGACTTTAATAGAGTTGATACCGAACAGATTTGTTGTTCCTTTATTGTTTGGAATACGAACCAAAGGAATTGTTCCAGTGCGTGCACTTATTGAATGTTGGAAGCACAGGGATACTGAGGAAACTAGGTGAACTATAGGTTTAGTTGCTTGGTCTCGACTATACGAAGTTAGGTTGATTTTGTATAGCTGCTTAATTCTGAGAGTATTCAATTCTTGACTAGGTCCCGGGGTTTTTCTACATTTGCGGTTTCCTCGTTAACAAAATCTTGCTGTGTCTTTTACTTTTGCTTTCCGCTATTATAATTGTTGTTATTATAAATTAAAGTAAATTACACAAACGTTAACTCCGTATTACTTGATAGTGATCCTATAGAGTTTGGTTAAGTCTTAACCTATTATCAAGTAATCAAACTTTAATTATTGTATTGTCTCGATCTCGTATCCATAGACGATCACACAAAGTGTGAATACCGATTCATTATATTGTCTCGAATCAGTCCATAGGCAATCACTTTCAGTAAGAGGACTTATAGGTGGAAAAGTTTTAGATTGAGGTATATTTGGGTACCCTCATCTTTTCAGGGTGGTGGTGCTCTTGGTAATTCGCAAACATCCATAAATCAGTTCCATTTTCCTTTCTCGATTAATTCTAACAAAAGATTTCGAACATTTTTACAACTCGCGGTACTGTGGCCATGAAACCGATGATACACACAAAATTCACCACTTCTTCCTCCTTGAGGGGGTTCTCACCCTATATTCCCTGAAAATGGTATATCTTCGGTTAGCACGACAGTCTCCCATATTTTTTCTATTGGGGTGTTTTTCCTAGGAAGCTTCACGTCATCGAATGGTGGGTAGTATGGTCTTCGTTCGAATCTTTGGTTGTTGTTATACCCTGTCCTCTGTTCGTTGTTGAATCTTCCCCCTGATTGTCGTGCCTCCTTGCGGGGTAATTATACGCATGTGCCTTATCCCCATATTGTCTTCGAAACCATTCTTCATCCTTACTTGATAAAGCCACCTCTTTCACGGTACTTTTTTTAGATGACTTTCCTTGTCCGGTGCTGGGGGTACTTTCGACATTGCCTGCTATTCGAGGTACAAGTGTCGCGCTTCCTCCTTTTGCAGCGGTGATGGCGGTTAGGTTGGTTTCCATTTCCCTCTGCTTTTCTTCTAATGCGATAAACTCCTCCTGATACCCCCTTAATTCTTGCATATCAATTTCGTGTCTGTGTCGAAATATTTCTATGTACAGGATATCAGTTGCGTATAAAGCATTGACGAAGGCGAAGATCAAATGTCGCTCTGATACTTCCCAGGTTGATTCACTACACATGGTCCTCCATCGCGTGGTTAGACTTCGCAGACTTTCTCCGTGCGCTATTCTTAGGTTGAACGCATTTTCAATCCCTGTCTTCGCCCGTTTGTTGGTTATGTATTTTCCCAAGAATAGCTTTTGTAGTTGTGTGAATGGGGTTACTTATCCTTCACACAGACTATCGAACCATAATGAGGCCTCCCCTGCCAGGCCAAAAGGAAAATACTTGCATAGCACCGCTTTGTGCTGGTCCCATGGCATCAGTGTGAGATTGTAGGCTTTCATGTGTTACACCGCATTTCCTGTTCCATCAAAGATGCTGGAGAATGTAAGCAGAGTACACTTGGCGGGAATGGGTGCTTGTAGTATTTCTCGCGAAAACGGGGATCGCTCTGCTTCCTCTATGGCCTCTGCTAGTTTCATTTTTCCTCCTCCCCTTCTATTATTGATTTTCATTGCGGCCTTAAGTTCTTCAAGCTGTCGGAGTATAACTTGATTTGCATCAATTTGTCCCATCTCCCTTGGTAATGGCTTTACTGCTGCCTCCAATCTTATTTGCTATACCATATTTATATCTATTGCCCTTCTGGTTTCTCTCTCCAATTTTTTTTTCTCTCCTACATCTCTGGATTTCGCGTTCTGAGCTACTTCCCCTCCTGCTATCATACCTTTGTGCTTCATGCTCTGGGCTTTCTCTCCTTCCCCGATTCCTTCTTCTTTCTATTCGCTCTTGCAACCTTCTTTATATGTCGCGCGCATTTTCTCTTTCGCGTACTTCTCGTTCATACTCTACATGGTTATTTTGTACCTCTATAGAGCCATTATGTCGTTCTCTCTTTCGCCTTGACGAACTCCTACTCGTCTGAGTTTCTATTTCTCCAGTATGAGTTCGCGCTTGTATGTCTTCATTTAATCGGTTATTTTCTTCTGTTAACAAGGCGTTTTGTCGTGCTAGGTTTGCTCATTCTTATTCCAGCTCTGCATATCTTTCTCTGCTTCTTTTGAGTCCTTTCCTCAGTTCTCTTTCAATTCGCCTATCTTGTGCGAGATGTTCCCTTAGCTGCTGGATGGTCAAATGGTCCTCATTACTCGGATTTTCGCTTCTATTTTGTGTCGCTGGGTTTTCCTCCTCCATTGTTTCTGTGTCAGTGGTGTGTACAACACCCTCTTCATAGATGACTCTCTCTCCGTTATCATTTTGTTGTGTTGGGTTTTGGGCGACAACATCGTGGTTCCGCTGGTCTGTCTCTATGATGGAATGTAAGTTGCGGTTACGGTTCTGTCGCTCTAGAGCTCTTCTTTCTCCGGCAGTTGAAGTTTTTTGCTTTATCTCTCGTTCCCCTCTTGTTTGCCACTCTGTTACTCCTCCATGTATCGATGACATGTCCTGCTCTTTAGGAGATTCGCACCATCCTGTTGGTGATGAATGTAAGTGAACGAGTTTTGGTTTGACTTTTGGTTACTAACAGAGAAACTTAAGGAAGGAGTCTGACGGATTGTTGCTCATATTTTTGAAGAGTAGCATATTTTCTCAACATAAACTTTTAAAATGAGACGGTGGTGATATTTTATCAAAACCTCATGATGGACCGGAAGAAATGAAAGCAAGGTAGAGAAGAGATGATGATAATAACGATGATAGTTTTCAAATACTCAATCAACAGATTTTCATAATGATCAGGGAATGATGATGAACAGAAAAAAAACCAGTGGTAATGAGGAAAACAAACAAACTTCGAAAGGTGATGATTTCTAGATGGTAACTAGCAGGTGAGGATAAATCCTCCCTATTTCTAACGCCAAAATATAATTGCGTATAATCACACAACTACACCCGTTTATAATGATAATAGCACAAAGCTTAAGTCATAAGGATCAACTCAAGCATTAATGACATTATTCACTACTTTGACACTAGAATGATCTTCACAAACACTTTGTATTGGACATATGGATCTTCTTACAATGATTTCAATATGAACTTAAATACAACAATGGAGGAATATAAGATGAATATCAACTTATAAGAGATGATCTCACTGTTCTATAAGTGATTTTTTGGTTCTTCTCTCTCCACTGATCCTCCCTCCTCTCTATCAGTTTTGAACCCTTATATAGGCCAATATGACTAGTAGAAGACAACTGAGGATCACATGCAAGATCTCTGTTGGCTGATCTGATTTCAGTTTGTCTTATTCGCTAGTCTTTGGGAAGATGTCGATGTCCTTCGCACTACTTACCATGTCTTTCGCGTAGCTCCTTTTGGACTGATCTCCATTTTGTCCTCCCCGCGTAATTGTTTCTTCGCCTTGATCTTTGATTATCGTAGTGGCTCCGTGTTTAGGGCTGTCTTATCTGGGGCGAATTTGAATTATACCTTGGGCGATATTTCGCCCCTACATACATAAACTTCATCTGGTGTTATACATACTAACTTGTAATCATTAACTTTGTTATCATAACCGAACCCATAACAAGTGATCGAGAAATAACTTATCGGTAGTATAACCTCCTTGTATTCATGAGTTGATGGGTTCCAAAGAATCACTATACGACTGTATTGGGCCCTTAAACAAAGCAAGACATTACAAGATCCCAAAATATTAATGAAACTACTTTCAACTCCATTCACTTTTATCCATGGATTATTCATTAAAACAGTTCCCTCGCACTTGCATGATACTGACGATGTTAGTATTGAAGCAAAACCTACGGAATAAAACATAACTCCAACAGTGACCAGGTGGTTAACGCCTATGATCATGATTCTAGGGTTTTTGTTCGTAAGACGAAGGTGATCGTTGACAAAATTTGGACTATAAACGAATGAATGCCAACTTTTGCATATGGACTTGAAACGTAAGATGGATTTCACTGGTAACATCAATAAAATCTCTTCTAGGATCTCTGGAGGGATGCTTGACATTGTTGCTTGTTGCTTCTCTGCTCGTAGCTGGAATTAGGGTTTAAAGATATAAGGGTTAGGAATAGAGGGACCTAGCAGTGCCTACCTGGGTCAACAAGAAAAAACAAAGCCCAAGAATGCAGAAATAAAAATGTTGGATAATTTAACAAGTATCCATACAAAGGTTTCATAATCCGATGTATGGTTTGTTGGAAAAAATGTCTTCCATATTGAGATAGATTTCCTGTCCAATTAGGAAAGAGTTTACTTGGTGATTAAGTTAGGAAAACTTGTTCCTAAAGTTAAGTATTCTTAATGGCCAAGTTTGTGTTCTCTATAAATATGACGAGAATCGTAGGTTTGTGATCATCCAACCTAGAAGAGTCGTAAAACCCTGTGCTTGGGTTTTTGGTCTCTTTGTTGGGAGGATCGTGTGCTACCGTGAAGGTCAATATCGGTGTGAGAGAGAAATCTTGTAGAGAGAGGATTTTGGTGTCCTAGTATTTAGGGTTTAGGGATTTTCCCTAAACCAAGTTTCTAGTGTTTCCATGTTTCTCCTTTGTTACTAGCAGCTATGAAGAAGGTGTAGAAGGGAAGACATGACGCTTGTTCGAGGAATGGTTAGAGAATTGATTTCTATGGTTTCTATGATGGTGTTCTCGGGTATGTCTTGTTAACCTTATGGGTCTTGTCATGGGTTGCAGAAAGAGCATGTATCGGTCTTTGATTTAATTGAAGTTTTCATAGTGGTGTTGGTCGTAGATGTAGCCTGTAAAGGTGAACCACGTATATCTTGTTTTGTGGTTGTGTGCGCTTCTTTATCTTTTGTCTCACTTCTTATTTGTCTATGTTTGGTTCAAATAACTAATTGCCCTTTGTGATCCCGTGTTCCGCTGCGCTAGGTTACCAATTTTCCTAACAATTGGTATCAGAGAAAGGATAGGTTGGTGTGATTGAACCTGGTATTGAACAATGGTTTATTGTTCGGGTGGAGAAATAATTTTTGAAGATAATGTTTCAACCGATGTTTACACAAAGATGGTTTTGTGATGTGATTTTCAAATTGGAGGTTAAACTTGGTAGAAGTGTATGTTCTTCGTTCTGTTTCATGACGTAGTATGGGATGCAAAATAAGGCTGAATGAGGTGGAATACATATTTACTTCTTGAAGAGTGTTAGTAATCATACACTATAAAGAATGGGTTACAAAGTTTGAAGAAACGATGGGGCTGTGAGGTCTCATGTAAAAGCAGGTCCAGCAACACTTCGAAGTTATAGATTTATGTTCTTAAGTCTATGTTAAAGTATTCTTGATGGCTTTCACGGAATATCCAGAATGTGCCTGATATCGTAAGCATGTACCATGGTAACATGGGCATTCACACGGTATATATTCTAAGTGAGCATGTTGGGTGTGATGGTGGTAAAAGTATGTCAGATTAGTGATGGCTTTGGGAATCGCTTAAAGGATAAGCCTGTTAATCACAGTGGAGATGTCTGATGGTTTGTTTTAGATAAACGGTAATTATGACATGTGCTGGAGTATGATATTGAAGCTAATCTTCCTTTCTGGATAGAGTTCAAAATGTTGTTAGCTTATGCTGACTCTTATGGATGGTTCTCTTGTTGATCAATGGTGGAATGTGTGCAAGTATTTGTTGATGGTGGTTGAAGATTTTCATGGTATTTTTGAAATATGATCAGTTTCACAAGTGTTCTTCCGGTAGAACATGGTTTGATAACTTTTTTCAACATCATGGTGTTTTGGTCGAAGAGATGGTTCTATGAAGATGGAAGTTCAGATTTGATCTTCAAATTAATTCTACGGGTATATTGAGATAGTGAATAACTCTGGTGGAAGACGAAGGTGATTTCCTGTGATCATATCATGCTTGAAAGCATGATCCAAGGTGGAGATTATTAGAAAAACAGTGGGTTTCCTATTTTAGGTCCTCTTCCATATTGAGATAGATTTCCTAATCCAATTAGGAAAGAGTTTATTTGGTGATTAAGTTAGGAAAACTTGTTCCTAAAGTTAAGTATTCTTAAAGGCCAAGTTTGTGTTCTCTATATATATGACTAGAATTATAGGTTTGTGATCATCCAACCTAGAAGAGTGGTACAACCTTGTACTTGGGTTTTTGGTCTGTTTGTTGGGAGGATCGTGTGCTACCATGAAGATCAATATCGGTGTGAGAGAAAAAAACTTGTAGAGAGAGTATTTTGGTGTTCTAGTGTTTAGGATTTAGGGATTTTCCCTAAACGAAGTTTCTAGTGTTTCCATGTTTCTCCTCTGTTACTAACAGCTGTGAAGAAGGTGTAGAAGAGAAGACATGAGGCTTGTTCGAGAATGATTAGAGAATTGGTTTCTATGGTTTCTTCGATGGTTTTCTTGGGTATGTCTTGTTAACTCTTTGGGTCTTGTCTTGGGTTGCGGAAAGATCATGTATTGGTCTTTGATTTAATGGAATTTTTTCTGGGAGTGTTGGCCGTAGATGTCGCCTGTAAAGGTGAACCACGTATATCTTGTGTTGTGGTCGTGTGCGCTTCTTTATCTCCTGTCTCTCTTCTTATTTAGAGAAGAGTACTCTCCTTTGTTCAGTAATGGGAGAGTCTTTAATGTACTTGATATAAATACAAATGACTTTGTCTTCATTTCATCGATAGGTCTTAAATCTTTTTTCCAGAAAATTAAAGTCATAAAATTTGATATCGACCACTTCTTTTTCTTTTTTTATCCTTCTTAGCGAAGCTTAGCAGATACAAGGGATAACACCCTGTATCTCTAGCATGCAAGCAAGCACAATTTGTAAACCCAAGTACACAAGAGTCCAACATGAAAAAAACAAGTTCAATTGATTAAAAAAAAAAAACTTGGACAATGAAAAGACGAGGGTACCAAAATATACCTCAATCTAAAACTTTTCCACCTATAAGTCCTTTCTCCGAAAGTGATTGTCTATGGACTGAGTCAAGACAATACAACTAATCGGTTCACACTTCATGTGATTGTCTATGGATACGAGATCGAGACAATACGACAACAAGATAACTTGTGTGATTGCCTATGGATACAAGATCGAGACAATACAACAACGAAGTATGTTTACTTGCTAATAGGTTCGGACTTAACCAAACACAATAGGATTGCTATCAAGTAAATAGGAATTAATGTTTGTGTATTTTACTTCTAATTATAATAAAATAATTATAATTACGGAAATAGAAAAGTAAAAGACACAGCAAGATTTTCTTAACGTGGAAACCGCAAATGCAGAAAAACCACGGGACTTAGTCTCGAATTGAATACTCTCAGAATTAAGCCGCTATACAAAATCAAACCAACTTCGTATAGTTGAGACCAAGCAACTAAACCTATAGTTCACCTAGTTCCCGCAGTATCCCCGCGCCTCCAACTTGCAATAAGTCACGCACTTGGAACAATTCCTTTGGTTTGTATTCCAAACAGTAAAGGAACAACAAATCTGTTCGTTAACAACTCTTTTCAAACAAGTGATATGAGTTTGAAAAAAGGCTCTTCCGTTTATCCCAATAAACTCCTTTGTCAGGTTCTTAGATCTATCCAATAACAACTACCAAAGTAATTGTTTAGATTTTGCAATCAATACTTTGAATCACAAAGAATTGTATTGATGCCGATCTACTCAACTAATCAATCCAATCTATCACAAAGATAAACCCCATTATAGTTGTATCCCTTTCCAGCCGAAACAAGTTTTGTGCACACCAAAGATTATGAACCCAAATATCTTCTTTGATCTTCAATAAACACCTGCATACAAACAACTTGAATCTCTTGTGATCAATCACACACAGAACGGAGTATGTTAACAATGGATTATCACAAGACGTCTTTAGATCTACAAACAGTCTAAAAATCTCCTCGTCGAAACTTCGATCTAGTTTGAGTGAATCTTATATCAGAAGAGAAGATTCTCAAGCATAAACAAACTAGGTGCAATCAAAGTTTAACAACCTTTAGTCAATCAAATCAATCGAAAACTAATAATAAACTGCAATTATCTAGTTTCCCACCAACGGTACTAATAAAGCTTCTCAATCCCAAAGAAGTCTTTAAACCGAGTGGCCGTAAGAGATTTCGCCTAATTATGTTACTTTCCTCTCCGAATAGGAGGCTCCATCAGTAAAAACACAACTTCGTAGTTTTGTTGGCTCTGAGGAGTAGTTTTCTCCAAATGCAAACTTCAATATTTATAGACCAAGTAAGTTTGGACACCAAGGAATTTCCAAAACCGACAATATTCTCAAGATATGCAATATATTTCCAAATTCGGTTTTCATAATTCCTGGAAATGCTCTGTCCAAATATTGACCGAAATCTCTTCAAAAATCTCAAACTAGTAAATGCACATTACTAATTTTTATTTTCTAAAGATATGCATTTTATTTTCTAAAGATACGTTAGGAATGAAACAGTTCAAGTCAAATATTACTAATCTCAAGTGGAAGGATGATGTCGCCGTTGTAGTTCTTTACTTCTTCACATTCTTCAAGTCTTCACGTAATACTTGTAAGTCTCATATCCTAGTAACTTTCTAGCTAACCTATACGAAGTTGACTCTTGTAAATAATCAAGCGACTCTTTAAATGAGTTTTGGTTCACTAAAATATGAAAACCAAACTTGACATACCAACGCTTGGTGGGTTCAACCGAGCTATGCTCTAACAATCTCCCCCTTTGTCAATTTTAGTGACAAAACTCTTACATCATATTGATAAACAAATTACAAGAATTCATTACACATACGCTTGATTCAAAGTTTCAACAACACAATAACCTGTATACATTCAATCCTTTAAATGCCGTTGTTGACATTATAATAACAAAGCTAATACTCCCCCTAAAGGTAAGATAGGTAGATTTTCAATCCGCATGTCTTTGTTATTTCCTATGTAGTTAAGATAACCACAAGTATAAATATGATATGCTACTCCCCCTTAGTCTATGCTTTACTCTTTTGTTAGATATAACGTTTAAGCACCATTGTCCTTTCCCTTAGTGATATCAAATCACTTGTTTACTCCATATATTTCTCCCCCTTTTTGTCACAAAATGACAAAGGTACGAGAAAATAAAATACAAACCGAAAGGATCTTACAAATCTTACAAAGAGACTTGCAACCTATAAGAGTTAAGCACGAGGGTTCCACATACCATTTTTGATAACCAATATCAAAACCGAAACTACATAGTAATTTTGTTTTGATATGTTACCAAGGAAATAATTGCCCGAAGCAATTTTCCCTAATAGTTCAGCAAACCAAAAATAGACTAAGCACCTTAGTTCCTTTGCTAAACCGATTTTACAAATACAATGGCTTGTTCGATAAGATCAAAATAAAGATCAGAATTAACTCTATTTTTCTCATCAGACTCTAATTATTCTCATCAATAACTTAGACCTTTCACTTATAAACAAGAAAAATACTTGGTTAGTTAACTAGCATTTCTTGTTAAGGTATTCGATTAGACTTGAATAACCGAAACCTCCACTTTGATAAGTCTAACTAAGATCAGAATTAACTTAGTTTCTCTTATCCGGAATCGAATTGGACTAAACAATTCCTCCCTAAAACCTTTTTTATTAAGCCATAAACAATTCATACAAACCAAATAAATCAACTTGCATAATTATTTACCTCAATCGGAAGCAATTGAAACAAACATAGACATTATAGTATCGCAATTGCACCGAAATTTTGTAAGCCTAAACAATTGATACCAAACAATAAAGCAAGATAACAATAGTTTTTCTTAATCGGAAACAATTGAATCACACACACATCCATACACAAATAATGGAATAAAACATCAATTGTACCGAAATTAAGTTAAGCAAAAGCAATAAATATATGCAATACAATCAGGCTTTTCTTAAACGGGAAAACGATTAACTAACAAAGTCGTTACCTCAAATTCCGCATCCTCTTCACCCCTTAAGATATGACATTAAACGCCAGTTCAAGATAGAACTCTCCCTCGTTATGTTGTCATCCTCTCGCAAGACAAAATAACAACAACAAAGAGCAACCTTTACCAGAGAAAGGTTGAAAACCGGTTTTAACTATTGCAATGCAAAAGTTGAAACCCCGAAACATATATTCTTTTATGCTAAACCAAAACGATTCAACATATTATGACTTTTTCACATATTGTTTCAATCAGAACCCCTCATGATCCTTTGATAAAGCCTACCAATATGGGCTAGAACTTAATCCCGCTAAATCAAAAAGTCACCCAAACCATAAGGGTTCACACATATGAGATCGAATATTAAGGTCATGAAAACCGAAATCAAACATCCCATAAACATACATATCAATAAAATAAAGCATTCAAGCACGGGCTATGTAATCGCAAACTATCACAAGAAAAATTATAAAATAATAATTTTATTCATAAAAAATAGATAGTTTTATTCATATAATAGACTTTACATAATATAGCCTACTTTTAAATAAGAATTTAATCTTATTTTTGATCTGCATGCCTTACTGGAGAATTCCTTTAGAAGTACCTTGGTTTCGGTTAGATCTCTTTTACAGTATTCTAAACTTCTCTTAAATTCTCCAAGGTCTTCAGGCCATCTATGATTAGCAATAGAATGTTCATAACCAGAGATACTCATCTTTGCTGCAGAAATATCATCTTCAAGAAGATCTCTTCTTCCAATCAGTTCCATTGTTCCCTCTAACATATTTTGAGTAAGAATGGTTGAGAGAGATGTCTTGATAGGAAAGGAACAATATTCAGAAAAGATTCCATATTTTCTTTTCTCATAATATGTGGAACTAGACTCAAGAGTTCTTTCAATCTTTTCCACACAAAAATTACAGACAACATCATTACATTCTTTTTCTTTCATAATGAAAGGAATCATATGTAGGTTCTTCGAACGAGGCAATGAATTACATGAACTAATTATATTCGAAATTTCTTCTATCAAGTCTTCCTTACTTTCTTCATATGGAGAAAACATTGTATCACAGAATTATGATATTGCAATATGAACCGCATGACCGGACCTATTTAAAATCCCTACCTTCCCTTTTTCGAAGTTGCATCTCAATTAGGAAAGCTTTCCTACACAATTACCGAAACAAAAACTTACCCTAAACATACAAAGAGGACATCGCAAGTTTTGAGAAGTCATAGAGTCCTGGTTAACTCCCTTTTTGTTTTTCTGCAGTGTAGCATATCATCAAGGGATGTTTGCACATCACTGGATATCTCTAGATCCCTTTTGAGTCTAAGAACTAGACATTCATAGTCATCTTTGTCTAAGATTACAACAAGATTGTTTTTCTAAGAATTTGTTTTAGATGACTTCCTTTTGGATACCTTTTCGGATTTTGGTATCCACTTGTAGGTAGAATTTGAATGAAGATTCTTCATCTCTAGTGACATTGCATCTTTCCACTTTGAAACATCAGATCTCATACCTCTATTGATAAAGGTGTTACCCTTTTCATTATTTTTCCTTTTAGGAATGTTTCTTTTCAGATATGATTTTGAATTCTTGTAATAATTCGTTTGTCTCACAGGACAATGATGATCTGAGAGGTTTTTGGAGATGAAACTGTTCAATTCTTTAGAGACAAAAGATAGAGCGTTTTGCATCTTTCAAATTTTACAATCCCTTTGCATATGACCTTTATCTCTACAATAAAAACAATGCTTATTGAAAGAAGTAAAGTTTTTAGTTTTACCTTTATGAGACGTTCGATTACTATTCTGATCCTTAGTTGGAGTCTTTCTCTGATTGCATTCGGAGATATTTCTGTCAGAAACTCATTTGAACACTTAGGTGACTCAGGTGCACAAGCTTGTTCAGGTGGATTTTCTGGAGTGGAGGAGCAAACACCCTTTATGAATTTTACTTCCTTGTTGATTGACGAAGTAACAATTCCATCAAATACTAATCCACGTTTGTCGCCATGACTTTTCCCTGCATCCAGCAAAGAAGACAAGTTGTTTGTGCTCTCATTGAGTTTTCTTAGCTTTGCAACCTCCTCTTCCAGGGTCTTAATTTTTCCAAGAGCATCAGCTAGTTTGTCTTCAAGAGGATTTTTCTCGAAGGAACCGGAATCATTTTGTTCCTTACTTGTTGGCTGTAGAGAGTTAATTTTTGCTTCAGTCTCAACAAGTTTCTTATTCAACAGGTAATGTTTCCTGTTGAGATTCTCAAACTTAAGATTTTTTGAGTTTAGACTTTCCTTGCAGTCCTTGAGAAGATATCTAGAATTATGATATCCATAGAAGAAACCAGAGAAAACTTTTCCCAGTTTTCTATTTTCTCTGCTGAGTGGAGCAAGTAGCTAAATCACATCTGAGGTAGATAGTTTTCTTGTACAAATAGCACTTAGTATAGATGAGAATTCTGACATATCTTCTTCAACTTCTTGATCGATTTCTGAGTCACCATCTTAAGAAATTTCATCAAGTTGCTTTTCAAGGTAGGTTTGCCACTCGTCAGAATCTACATTATAAGGGTCAGCTTGTTCAGTAGATTCACAGAAGATGTTATTCTCGAATGTTGATTTTTCATCTTGATTTACGTTAACTGAATCACTCATTAGATTCATTTTCTTATAGGATGGATCGCACCAAACACAGATTGTTAGATCTTTTCGTGTTTGCCTACTCTGTTACCAATTGAAAAGACGAGGGTACCCAAATATACCTTAATCTATTAAAATTCCACCTATAAGTCCTTTCTCCAAAAGTGATTGTCTATGGACTGAGTCGATACAATACAACTAATCGGTTCACACTTTGTGTGATCGTCTATGGATACGAGATCGAGACAATATGACAAAAAGATAACTTGTGTGATTGACCATGGATACAAGATCGAGACAATACAACAACGAAGTATGTTTACTTGATAATAGGTTCGGACTTAACCAAACACAATAGGAATTCTATCAAGTAAATAGGAATTAACGTTTGTGTATTTTACTTCTAATTATAATAAAACAATTATAATTGCGGAAATAGAAAACTAAAAGACACAACAAGATTTTGTTAACGAGGAAACCGCAAATGCAGAAAAACCCCGGGACCTAGTCCAGAATTTAATACTCTCAGAATTAATCCGCTATACAAAATCAAACCAACTTCGTATAGTTGAGACCAAGAAACTAAACCTATAGTTCACCTAGTTCCCTCAGTATCCCTACGCCTCCAACTTGCAATAAGTCACGCACTTGGAACAATTCCTTTGGTTCGTATTCCAAACATTAAAGGAAAAACAAATCTGTTCGGTAACAACTCTTTTCAAACAAGTGATATGAGTTTGACAAAAGGATCTTCCGTTTATCCCAATAAACTCCTTTGTCAGGTTCTTAGATCTATCCAATAACAACTACCAAAGTAATTGTTTAGATTTTGCAATCAATACTTTGAATTACAAAGAATTGTATTGATGCCGATCTACTCAACTAATCAATCCAATCTATCACAAACATAAACCCCATTATAGTTGTATCCCTTTCCAGCCGAAACAAGTTTTGTGCACACCAAAGATTATGAACCCAAATATCTTCTTTGATCTTCAATAAACACCTGCACACAAACAACTTGAATCTCTTGTGATCAATCACACACAGAACGGAGTCTGTTAACAATGGATTATCACAAGACGTCTTTAGATCTACAAACAGTCTAAAGATCTCCCCGTCGAAACTTCGATCTAGTTTGAGTAAATCTTATATCAGAAGAGAAGATTCTCAAGCATAAACAAACTAGGTGCAATCAAATTTCAACAACCGTTAGTAAATCAAATCAATCGAAAACTAATAATAAACTGCAATTATCTAGTTTCCCACCAACGGTACTAATAGAGCTTTTTAATCCCAAAGAAATATTTAAATCTAGCGGCCGTAAGAGATTTCGCCTAATTAGGTTACTTTCCTCTCCGAATAGACGGCTCCACCAGTAACAACACAACTAGGTAGTTTTGCTGTCTCTGATGATTAGTTTGCTCGAAATGAAAACTACAATATTTATAGACCAGGGAAGTTTTGACACCAATCAATTTCCAAAACCGAAAATATTCTCAAGATATGAAATATATTTCCAACTTCGGTTTTCATAATTCATGGAAATGCTCTGTCCAAATATTGTCCGAAATCTCTTAGAAAATCTCCAACTATTAAATGCACATTACTAATTTTTATTTTCTAAAGATATGCATTTTAATTGCCGGAAATTAAAAGCATATAAAACTAAAAACCTTAATTAAAAGATTCTCAATTTATTTTGATCCGGGATTCTCCTTTAGCTATTAAGGAATATCTTTGAACAATAAAAGATAAGAGTTACTGCACATGTTCAAAGTATGTGGACATCTTTATTTTGTAAATCCTTTTTCATATTTACAATCTTTGAACCGATTTGCCACACTTTCAAACAAGTTTAGAATTGGTTCATCTGACTTCCAAGAACTATGTGATTGATTATCCTATCAAATCACCATTAATGGGTTTCACGTTATACCTCAACATAAAGTTTCGGTTCTACCTCCAAGTGGGTACTAGGATCGGTTACACTAGTTACCGTAAAATGGCTAACTAAGTACTAGGTTCAATTACCACTTCTTATGGTAAAACTTGTGATCGGTTGACCAAGTTATAGGATTGGTTACACCAACTTACTAAAAATTGTTAAACCTTTTACAAGGATCGATTACACTCTCTTTTGTGATCGGTCACACCTCTTACTAGGATCGGTTACCCAATGGCTAGTATTTAGTCACACCAATTTCAAGATATCGATCTTACCATCTCAGGTGATTTCTTAAGATCGGTTTCACTAATCAAAGTCATACCAATACAAAAGTCAAGACTTGTGAATAGTTTTACCAAGATACATAAACAAGTTATGAACGGTTATACTACACACACATATTGGTAATTCAAAAGATTTGCAATGAATAACAATACCAATAAGCCTAGCGATTTCCCTTTCGATTCACAAAACAAATTTATGAATTTACTTCCTTTAAATGAATGTAAAACATTGTTTCCTAGGACGAAATCTTCACCCATACCCATACATAATCACAATAGGATTCATACGATTATGTCGATGTCTTATATATGAAGTTCAAAATATAGACGTTATACTTCGTATTGTAATTCCTTAATACTATGTCTAACTAGAGTATAATCATTCACAGCTTCGCAGTTATGTTTTCAATATGCACGACTTGAAAGATACGTTATGAATGAAACAGTTCAAGTCAAATATTATTAACCTCAAGTGGAAGGATGATGTCGTCGTTGTAGTTCTTTACTTCTTCACATTCTTCAAGTTTTCACGTAATACTTTTAAGTCTCATATCCTAGTAACTTTCTAGCTAACCTATACGAAGTTGACTCTAGTAATAATCAAGCGACTCTTTAAATGAGTTTTGGTTCACTAAAATATGACAACCAAACTTGACATACCAACGCTTGGTGGGTTCAACCGAGCTATGCTCTAACAGATTAGTTAATGCTAGTCTAAGGATGGTAACTTCTACAGAGAACGAGGTCTGATTAAGCAAATGACCCGGCTGAGACTCCAGGTGCATTTGGATTAGCTGAAAAACACTAAGCTTAAAACTTGGAGACAAATATAAGACAGGCCGGTATGGATTTATGGCTCTACTTTGAAATACCAGTTATCCACTCTTTGAAATATCTATGAGATAAAAAAATGGAGAGATTTCATGCTAAACCCAATAAAACAAACAAAGACAAAATGTCTGTCTGGAACAATACGAGAAAATGTCTGCCTGAAACAATACTACATGGAAAAAAAAAAAAAAAAAACTTGCTTCGAAATTGCAATGGAAGACATGTGGTCCTTTTTTGAACTTTCGCTACCCCATTTGTTTTGATATACGGTATTCTAAAGAGGGGCTCAATATTCTTCGAGATCTTCAGAATCGATAGAACCATCTATTAAATAAGTGTTACGTAAACGTTTACCTATCCTTCTATTTTTTGCCGTATAAGTACCTGAATTTAGTGAAACTAAGCTCTCAATGTGTAGGGGCGAAATATCGCACAAGACATAACTTAACTTCGCCCCAGATAAGATATCCCTAAACACAAGGTTACTACGATAATCAAAGATCAAGGTGAAGAATATCATCATGACAATTAAGAAAGAACGCGAACAAGCAACCATGCGATGAAAGTAGCACGAAGACCAGTTCCAAAGAAGCAGTGCGAAAGACACAGCCAATAGCGCGAAGGACAGCGACATCTTCCCAAAGCCTGGCGAATAAGAAAAACTGAAATAAGATCAGTCAACATAGATTTTGCATGTGAACCTTAGTTGTCATCTACTGATGTATTTGCCTATATAAGGGTTCAAAAATGATAGACAAAGAGAGAGAGATCAGTTAAGAGAGAAGTACTAAGGAAATCATCTAGAGAACCAAGAGAGCATCTTTAGAATTTAGTATTCATCTTATATTTCTCCATTGTTGTATGTAAGTTCATCTTGAGATTATTGTAAGGACTCCATACATTCAATACAATGTATTTGTGAAGATCATTCTAGTGTCAAAGTGGTGAATAATATCATTAATGTTTGAGTTAATGCATATGACTTAAGCTTTGTGTTATTTTCACTACAACAGGTGTAGTTGTGGGATTTTTCGCAGCTACATTTTGGCGCTAGAAACAAGGAGGATTTATCCTCACCTGCTAGTTATCAGCTAGAAATCATCACCTTTTTCATTACCATCATTTTTCTGTCCACCATGAAAACCTGATAGTTGAGTGTTTGAAGTCATCATTGCTTTAAAGACCAACGTTAATTTCGAGTTTACCATGAAGTTTTGGTAAAAACATCACTGCTGTATTATTTGGAAAAGTTTCTATCGGAAAACTTACTACCTTTCAAAGTTCTGAGCAGCACTCCATTGGATTTATTTTTTAAGATTCTTTTTCAGTAACTGAATACCAAACCAAAGTTCATTTACCAACACTCCTCACTAGCAGAATGGTGCGAACCGCCTCAAGAGCAGGGCATGTCATCGCTACACGAAAAAGTAGCAGAGTGGCAAGTAGAAGAGGAATAATAAATGAAGCCGAAACTTCAGCAGCTGGATAAAGGAGAGATTTAGAGCGACAGAATCGTAGTTGCAGCCTACTCTCCATCATAGAAACAGACCAGCAGAACAACAATGCTGACGCTCAAAATCTAGTACAACAAAGTAACAACGAAGAGAGAGTCATCTACGAAGAAGGCATTGTTGTAGATAATGTCGAAATCCGTTAAGATCTCTAAATATCCAAAATGGGAATCACGAGGAAAATTATTAATAAGGGAAGTCGCCACCCAACTTAGGGAGTTGGGACCCAATAAAAACACTGGTCCAAAAATAGAGAAAGAGTCCGGAAATCAAGATACGAGCTAGGAAGGTGTGAGGCACCTAGCCCGTCCAAGCCGAAACTTGGCCTCTATTTTATAATCGGGATTTTAGGGTTCTAACTTGGAATAACAAATAATGAAATAAAATCATAAAATTGTAAATTCCAATTAAATTATCAACCTAATAACAATGCACCGAATCCTGTAAAATGGAAACAAGGTCAAATCAAGAGAATTATTATTATCACAAAAATTATCAAGACTATTATTATTATTATTACCAAAATTATTATCACCAAAATTATCAAAATTATTATTATTATTATTATTGAGAAATTATTATTATTATTATGACACCGTGATAGAACCCAAACAGGATGAATCAATTACCCAAACAATTATTATTATTATCCCAAGAATTATTATTATTATTATTTTCAATTTCACTCATCAATCATCTTTATTATCGAACACAGAGGAGATCATCATAATTTGCATCAAACAGTACCGAGAACAAGCTACTCCACGAACTGGTTTGATGTCATTTAACCGCTATGCATATGTTGATACGTAACAGGACTTGGGAATCGTGGACAACTAATGCAATATACTAATTAACGACAACCACGGATGAAGAACAAATGCTCATTAATGATTTTTATCATGGGATGCAACACTAGATACGTATGTTGACATGAACAGAATGCTTATGAGATGCTTGCCTAAAACAGTTGACTAGAGATTATGAAATAGCATATATTAATTAATTACTAATGCAAAGATACGTGATATGCAAGGAGTCTTAATATTCAAGCATGAGGTAACCCTGACTAATGAATCTATCTTGTAACTCTTCTAACTCAATGAGATGCGACATACGATTAGAGTCATCAGACAAACCTACTCACGCCATAAAACAAAAGATCAAAACTAAGTTTAGCATATATCTAGATTGAACAAGATGAAAAGGATCAGAACATATTCATATTTATGATCACGAAATAAAGCAACAAAAAATCCAAAGTAACAACCAAACAAAGCAAGTGATCACTTCTCATTAATATTTAAGCATGGATGTTATCTCTTACACAGGTTCTCATAAGGAGTTTAAAAGTCTTAGTATTACCAGCTTTCGCAACGTAGGTGATCACAATGTTACTTAGATTGGAAAGATCAACAAGGGCTAGCACTTACGCGTATTCGATCGTAACCAACACCAACCTCTAAAACTTCTAATCTCCTAATTCAAAAGTTTTCCAAAGTTTTCTTCTCTATCTCCCTAGTATGCCTAGAATTTCCTCCTCCCGACACCAAAGAATGACTCCCTATTTATAGTTTTACTCCCTTAACAAATCCGACGATTCTCACCAAAAACCTTGATATCATTTCCCATTTTAACAAATATCATTCTTATATTCTTTATATTATTCCTAAATTAAAATATATTCATTCAAGCCTAAAATCTAAGCTAGGGAGGCAAGTCTTGGGAACAAAGTAAAACAAGGTGTCTGACATTTTTACTCATTTTGCTATTAGAGGGGACGTCTATCTTTGGACCTGTTCTAGTCATGGACACGAATTTGGTGACTCTGAGGGACCTAGTTAATTGTTGGTGGACTAACATGTACGTCCAGTTCAAACTTCGGAGCTAGTTGGTACTTAGTGGTACATCAAACTCACTCGGACTACAGGGCTATTGGGCACTAGTTTAGTTCAAGCTTAACACCTAATGGATGTTTAGGTGAAAATTTTCTATCTCTAGCCGTTAAACGTGGGCACATAAACGGTACTTGCCTAGGATCATTTCGCGGAAGTACGACTTTAAAATATGTATGAAATTAGGGTGCCTACAGTTGCCCCTCTTTGGCAGAGGTTTGTTTACAACCGAATGGCAAACCAAACATCCGATTTCGTAGTGCCCCTCAAAAACTATTGAAATTCCTTTGAGTTGTCCCGACACTATGAAGTTAGCCCAGACTATTTCTAAGTATTTAATTTTACGCATACGTATACATCTTCTTGACTAACTAATTAAGTCAAGAAATTCGTAATGTTGCGTAGCGAAAACAAGGAAACACTTGCATACCAATTATAATGATTTTCTCTTTGCATGCACTCTCCTTACGTCTTCATCATGTATGGAAACTCTCTCTTTGCAGCAACCGACTTCTCCTTTTGACCTTCTTTCCTTACTTTCATTATACTTCCATTAATTCCAACTACTTTGATATTATATATGCATTCCTTGATTGAGCAGAAAACCCCATGTGAACATGTCTCCTTCCCAAAAGTCTTCACCGACCAAGTTACTCCTTGACTGGGTTGCATCGATAACCAGTGATGAACAAGAAGTGTTTTCACAACTTCGTCTAGGCTATATCATGGATTTGACGAAGGTTACTGTAGATTGGGATCTTATCGAGCTGCTGTAACATGTTGGAATCCAATTCTTCACGTCTTTTGTTTTGGAAAACAAGATCTTTGCCCCACCATAGAAGAATTTGGACGTATTCTAGGAGTTACGTATACTGGTAAGCTAATTCCTCCTTCCTTAACCGATAGCAAGATGGAGTTGTGCCATTTTCTCGGTATGGAAAAGAAGACATCCGTTGATCCGTACCTTCAAGGCTCAAATATTAACATCTTAGCCTTGTTGCACTCTTTTCGCTCTCATAAGTTGGTTGATATTAGGATGAAAGTATTAGGTCTATGCCTTGTCGGCACCTTACTCTTATCAGAGGGACCTGGCCTTTGCTCGCTTGCCGTTGTTGGGATCATGAGGCACTGTTCTCAAAGGGATTATACTATCGTCCCAACCTTTCTGGCAGAAATTTTCGAAAGTTTGGATTCTTTCTATGCTACTGAGAATATGATTCATGGGAGTCCTCCCCTTTTACAGGTAACATATTCATCCTACTCCTTTTCTTCCTTCCGCCATAAAATAGCTAACCATCGTCTTTATTCTTTTTCAGATATGGTTGGCTGAGCACCTGAAGCTAATGGGGAATCCAAAGAATGGCTATAATATCGTTAACTTGTACCTCAAAGTTGGCTATGAACCTCGAAAGCTCCCGGATCATGACCAATGGTTGCAGTCACTTTACCGTGGTCAAGTCCGTTGGCATTGTGATCATTGGCATTTTCAAACCAGCATTCTTCGCACGCATGGTCACCGCATTGTCTCCATCCTTGGCTTGAAAAGGAGATCGTTTTACTGTCCTTTGTTGGTGGTTCGTCAACTCGGCTTTATTCAAGATGTCCCAGAACTTTCTGGATCCTTTTATGGTTTTACGGACTTGACACCCGCAATGTGAGGGTAAATAACCCGATGGCCACGTGTCAACATCTTAAGGGATGATTTCATGATAAGATGATAAGGTGAAAACATCGAATCATACTCTATAAAGCTGATTTCATCTGAATCGAGACACCTTCTACAAGCGTTACATGAATGACGCGTGTGAGGAGTGGTCTAATCGATCCAGACAGTCAAGTCTAAAAAGAAGGACTGCATCTAATGAAGGATCAGAAGAGACGTGGGAGAATTTACATCGTACCAAAAGGCTCGGGCGATCTATACTACAACCCAGAGGTGACACAACACGAGGTTCTCCAAGAAGAAGTACGACTTTGCATTAGTAGGACTTGTCCAAAGGACAACTTTTCGATTCCCGATATCGATCATCTTATGAAAGCCACATCTGAATGCGGACTACTGTCCCTAATAGACAGATATCGGATTATAACCGAATCTCACTCGGCGAGAAAAATCAGGAGCATAATGCCTTCTCCACTCCCCAAAGTCTAAACGGTTACCCTAACGAAGCTATCGCTGACATGCTCAGGATGAAGCTAGACGAACACGGGACTAGCCGATGTGAACAACTACGCAATGTACTACGGGCCTATCGAACCACACGAAGAGGAGGAACAAGGACGGCACCCTTCGTTCTCACATGTGGTATAGAAGCGATCGTACCAACCGAAGCGATACTCGCTGAGATAGATAACCTCGAAGAAAACCGAGAAATAGTCCACCGGAGAATGGAAAAATACCATTGGAGGTCAGCCCGAGAATACAACGAACGTGTCCATCAGAGGAGATTTATCCCAAGCGAAAAAGTCTGGCGGGAGATCCCTCCATACAAGCGCAAGGCAGGAAAATTTACTCCCATCTGGGAAGGACCACTCACAGTCATCGCCAAGGCATGCGATGGAGCACACAGATTGCTCAAACCTAATGGGGAAGAACTAGAGCGCCCCCAGAACATCAAATACCTCAAGCAATACAATGCTTAAACAGCTCATCGCTTAGGAAGATAAAATTTGAAAATAGGATTCGAATCCTTACTTGTAAAAGGTCATGAAACCTTACTTGAATGTACTAAGGGCTTACGGACCCTCTTTTGAGAATAATAAAATTACTCCTTTTGTGTACTTATTTCTTGCAATTTTCTGCACCCCTTTTTCGATTCACTTTGATTTATTTATTTTTCTTGCAATTTTTTGCTTTTTGTTTTATTCTTGCATAATCATACCATATTTGCATTATCACAAGAGCCCATCAAGATTATGGCACGGTGCTAGCCACACCTTACATTCTACAATGAATGATGCGAGTAAAATACCTAAGCTGCCCGAGACGGACATAGACCTAAGGCAATGTCATCTAGCCGAATGAAGCAAGATGAAGCGGGGGACACCCTAAGCAACCTGAAACAGAAATAGACCTAAGGTAATGCCATCACGATCACGAATCGGGTGATGTCCTACCACAACAGGAGATATCCAGAATCAATGTACTTACCTTTGGCTAAGGAAAGAATCACTTGACCGAGATATTACCCTCCAAACAATGGTTAATAAACAAGTGACTCACACAACTGATCACTTAACCTTGAGGCAAGTGTAACCTAAACAGGACACTAAAAGAAAAACCAAGACCATAAAGGAACCATACCAAGGCGAGAAAGGGAATGTGTTATGCCTAATCCCAACACCGTAAGAGATGCCCTATCCAATTAAGGAACTGATCACTCCTTGGCTTTGTCACCCATGGTTGGACCAACAGCATGCACAAAAAACCCCGGGAGCCAATAAAATACACACATCATGTGATGTAATTCAACTAAGGAAATTATCATCCATATAAACAGCTACTTCAAAAGAAAGTATCATTTCCTCCCACATATGAGGACTTATAAAAGTATGTGTAGCAAAATAATGCCTCCAACACAGAAGAGGACTCGGTTAGCGTACTGACCAGTCAAACCAATTACACGTTTCCTCGCAAGGAGCACGAGGACTTACCAAATAATGTCTTCCCAAACATTACCTCAAAAACAACACGAGGTTTAAACAGAAAAAAGGAGAAAACAAGAAGTTCTTAGAAATGCAAAGCTTATATGAGCAAAAGAACTGATGGACTTAAACCTGCCCATCACCAGGCGCACCTTGCTCAATATCTACCCGATCCTCGCCCTCGATAGTTCCAGGAGCAGCTTGCTCGGACTCGGGCTCGACAGGCGGAGGTGGAACCACAAGATTGGCAGCAGCAGCGACCCTTTGACGCTCATGAAGGACGGCAGTTATGCAGGCATTCGTTATCATAAGCTTATACTCAGCATGAAGATTGCTCAACCTCCAGCTCTTCCTCATGGTTACTTACCAATTCATTAAGCTCTTCGTCAATACTTTGTTTTTCCACCTTCACTTCTTCCAATTGCCTCTCCAACTCCGCATTACGCTTACGAGCCTCTGCAAGAGAAGTAAAAGGAGAGAGTCAATATAACAGAAATAACTCATAAAAGCATAAGGTGAATGAAAATCAAAAGCCGCTAATAGGCAACCTTCATGTTAAATTAAAACAGAAGCTAAGGTCTGTTCCACTTGGGCCTTTTGATTATCTAAAACACTAATCTGCGCTTAAACAGGAGTTATGGAAGCATCGCAAGCCGGGCACGTTAACATATGTCTATCACGCTCCTTTTCAAGCTGGATAAAATCTCGCTTGAGACGTGCTAACTCTTCTCTGTCATCCTCTGCCGGCGCAAGCAGGGGCATGTGGTACGATTGCCACTCAATAAAACCATCCTTTTGAGTTCGGAGGAGCTTCATCTCATCTGAGCGAGCTATAGCCACCTGCTTAGCTTTATCTAGCATCGCACGAATCTCAACGATGCAATCTCGATGAACGTCCACATCCTTCTGAAGTTGTGCATTCTCATGTTCTAAGGAATCAATCCTGCACTGGCGAGAGCTCACATCGAGCCTCAGATTGCACAGTTCCCTAGCATGGCTATGACCAGTATTATCTACCTTCTCCTCCAAACGTTTGATGGTGGCTACCAATAGAGGAGACTAATTCAGAACTCTAAAACCTACTATGGAGATGAAAACTTATACAAAGGAAAAAATAAATACCTTCCAGTTCTTTTTTTTTTGTTGGCGAAAGGACAAAGCCTCTTGCTTGGCCATCTCCACAGCAAGATGCAGATTCTAATTCTCGTGCTTAGCATCTCTAGCTCGCCTCCTGGCAACACGAGTTTTGGACAGCATACCAACCCTCAGATTGTTGCTCTAGTAAATCAGACAACATCACCAGTTAGAAACACTTTAACTGAGGTAACAATAAATAACATACTATTGAAAGTATAGTCAAATACATACCGCCTGCACAAGATGATGCTGAGCAGATTTAGGAAAATAAGTTAAGATACGAGCTTGCTCGTCCTCGTTCAGCCGAGCATACCGATCCGAGCATAACATCTTCATCGCCTCGGATCCACCGCCAAAGACGGTGGAAGACGAACTAAAAGGAGCAGCTGGAGCAGAAGGAAAACCACTAGCAAAAGTACTTGGTACGCCAGTACCAACACCGCTACCAACCCGAGCACCTACATCGGAAAGAACACCCGCATCAGCGAGATTACTCGCCTGGGGCATCCCCACCTCCGATATAATGGTGGTGCCATCAAGATTGGCAGCCTCATCTAACAATGCATGATCCATATCACCAAAAAATCCTTCACCAAGGTCCACAATCTCATTCTCGCCAAACAACGCACAATTATCAACTTCCAATGCATGTTCTGCAACCTCCATGGGAGCAGTAGATGGTCCAGAACCATCAGCGACTCTTCTCCTCTGCTCAAACAATACAACAGCATCAGATGCTAAGGAATAAAACAGGGGAAAGGTATATATATGTTAAAACATTAAGACAGTATTTTCTACCTTAGCATCATCAGTATCTCGAGTATTTTGTGATGAACGCCTACGGGAAGGGGCCCATCTAAGCTCCCATGGCCTATAAGGTTGCAGATGATTATGCATCTCAGGAATCCCAGAAAGGACATTGCCAATCTCATCCCAGCCAAAAATATTAGGCCCCACAACACGAAGAGGAGCCAGAAACCACTTGGAATCATGAGTCTTGCGAAGTGTAAGGTTGTTGGGATTGGGAGGATCCAAATCGGACATAAGAGGAGGACCTCGGAGAGGTCGCCGAGATATATAAATTCCAACTCCAAAGCCCTCAAAGGTATCAAACTGTTGGCACCAATAGTTCTCCACAAAAGTCACAAGAGTATACAAATCCATCTGAGAAGGGATGAACTCATTCAGCTCGTGCTCAGTAACATTTCCTTGACTTCGCCGAGCACATTCTCGAGCGATCCTATAAAAATTTCCATTGGGATGATAAATATCTCGTTGGGGACTAAGAAGGCAAAGCACCTCGTACTGAAAAAAATCTAGTGAGCAGTACAGAGGAAGGCGAAGCCCAGCATCGAGCTGACCCGCCGCCACGATAATCTCGTTTGGACCATAGGGGTTATCCTCAAAAAGTTTCTTTCTCAATACGCCGACTTGACCCTCCGGAGTAGCAAAAGTAACTTGAAATATTTGAATACGATGCTTAGTCTTTATCATCTACAAGAAATTAGCATCAGACATGCCGGAAGAACGGCCGGTGCTCGAAGACCTCATCGGTCTCTTATCAGCACTACAAAATTAAACAAAAAAGGGGGGGGGGTATCAAAACTTACGACGGAAACAACAATGGCGATCCAAGAAGAAACTTCACAGTTAAAAAGCGATGGCAAGAACCATTGACTAGAGAAATCATGATAACTACGAAGGAACTTCATAGTTAAAAATAATGGCGTAAACCACCGACGAAAACAAAAAGAATAACAAATAAAAGAGGCCATATCGTCTTGAAGGTCGAGATGGAGAATTCCTCCCAGACATAATGAACTTCTTTATAGGAGACAAGAAGTTAAGAAGGAATAGCAAAAGACAGAGGAGAGAAAGAATGAAAAAGTTCTGAATTCTGAAGACAGAAAATAAAGACATCATTCTCTTCTCCCGAAAGATTTTATAAGAAACCAATGGACCATCAACCGGAGCCTCAAGTCAAACAGGTAAAAGCGCACTAAAAGTGCAGACGTGGCGGAAGTCTTGGACATGGCGATAAAGATGGGACAGTTACGAAGTTTTCTTCCCATCATGCCCTTGGAAAGTTGCAAAGAAAAGGAGAAAAATGTGAAGGTAAATAACCCGATGGCCACGTGTCAACATCTTAAGGGATGATTTCATGATAAGATGATAAGGTGAAAACATCAAATCATACTCTATAAAGCTGATTTCATCTGAATCGAGACACCTTCTACAAGCGTTACATGAATGACGCGTGTGAGGAGTGGTCTAATCGATCAAGACGATCAAGTCTATAAATAAGGACTGCATTTAATGAAGGATCAGAAGAGACGTGGGCGAATTTACATCGTACCAGAAGGCTCGGGCGATCTATACTACAACCCATAGGTGACACAGCACGAGGTTCTCCAAGAAGGAGCTACACGATGATAAACATGGCGAGATAACTCGGAGGGAGAACCAAGCAGGCCATCACGAGGGATAGTATAGACTTCGTTCGAAGCAACGAGGAAATGCACGATAGTTCCGTCAGCTCGGCGAGACCATCCCTTCACGAGTCCAACTTGCCTATAAATACCAGTCCTTGTAGAAGGAAATGGAAACCTTATGTAATACTAGATGTTCTTTCTACAGAGAATTCCTGAGAGAGATCTAGATAAAGAAAGAGTGAGAAATCTAAGTGATATTTGTGGCTCTTTCAAGGGTAAGACCCTTATCAATAAAGAAAACATCTTCTTTCCCACGGACGTAGGTCTTCATGGCCGAACCACGTTATATGCTTGTGTTAATCTTTACTTTCATGTTCTTTACATTATGTTTGTCTTTGAATCTTGAATGTTAGTAGCTTTATAGCCTTTAGATCTACTTGGGTGTAGTCACCAGAAAAGATGCAACTACATGCAAACATTCAACGGACAATTGAAGCCTGGGATAAAAGAGATCACAACCCAATAACATTTCTCACTGCCACTAACCTTTATTCTACCGATGAGTTAAAACATTGGCGTAAATCCTTTACTTCTTTTGACGGAAAAGCCACTCCTTCTAAGAAACGGCGTAGAGTTGCACGCGAGGACTTGCAAAATGATATTAATGACAAATACCTTCAAATCCATAGGTTATAGAATCAAGTTGCTGAATTGGAGTCCTCACTTGAATCAAAGGACCGGAGAATTTATGAGTTGGAGGCTATGCTTCAAGCACTTCAAGCAAGAGAAGAGTGATTAGTAGTACATGCCCCAGACGAAAATAATCCTAAAAAAATTAAAAGAAAATTCAAGAAAATACAACTAATTGTGTGGAATTATTGCCTCAGTCAATCTAAACAGTATAATTTATTATTATTTATTTTTACTTAGATTTTTCCTCATTGGCTTCCACACAACTAGAGTTTTTTTTTTTTTTTTAAAGGCCACAACCATACTCTTCATCAACGGAAGGGGGTTTACAAGCATTGGATGGAAGCCTGGCAACAAGCTGGGCTCCAATCCCTTTTTGGATAACAATACCTATCCTATGAAAAAGGAAATCTCCAACAGTAACATTCTCATCATGGCTAGACATATAATTTCGTAGCCTTTTCAGGAACTCTACAGTATCATTCCCTAACCCGCCCAAAGTAGTAAAGGCAAGAACACCAAACCCCTGACTCTGACCTGTGCATTTCTCAAGGTACTTGGCCTTTTTTTTAAAAAAAACCGCGGTATCAATTGCACGACCAAGAACAAAATTACGCTCCCAGTCGCCTGTGAAGAGGGAGACACCCATAACATTCAAACACATATCGTTGCCATTATCCCACCCATACACAAGGATATTCGAAGGTCGTAAGGCCGCTCCATTGTCTGCAAGTTGCCCCAAATCCACTACCTTTCTGGCTGAAACACCCGCTCGATAACAAATGTCCGCGAAGGTATCACGAACCAGATCATGCCTATATTTGAGACCAACTCCTTTATTGCAGTGCAAGGCGTGATCCCCTAAGATATCCATACCTTTTCCACGGCTAGAATACAAATCTCCATCCTCAAAGAGGAGGACCCCAAGTCTATAGCGCACAATAGCGCGAAACTGCCTGGCCCCAATTGTTTGATTAAGCACAATAGGAATCGCCAACAAGTAATCCTGAGCATGCTTGACTTTATTACTCTTCCAAAGAGCAGAATCACGCGCGGTAATAACAAACTGGGAGGGTATATTCTTCTTCACCACATCAAAATATTTAATTTCCAAGGAGCTCATAGAGTGGGGGGCAATATCATCAATGCTCGAAGAAGAATCATTAATACCACATACCTTATTGTAGAGGACTAGGGCATGTTCAAAACTGGGGCTAGGACCAGACACATCTGCTTGTCTCAAAATGTTACCCTGCTTTGAACTAGTCTAAAAGCAAGAAGCCAAATAGCAGTACTGCATCGTGTCTTCCATAGTGTACACAACCAGACCTCCATTCTTGAGGGGGAGTGTAGCTAACCTCTGCTGTAAAAGACCAAAACCCGTCCCATCCCCAGTAACCAACAGTCTAAGGAATTGCTTAAGGTGATTGTCAAAGACCACCTGGGCTTCATCCAAATACTCAGGCTTGGTAGTTCGCATAGTAAAGTATAACCTGGAGACACCAGAACAGTTCCTCAGCAAAAGCAACTCCCCTTGAGGTTCGTTCAGTTTCTGTAAAGCATCCATCAAAGCAATAGTCTTATTTGCTCTCTTAACCACCATATCTCTACAAAACTGAGGATCCAATCTAACAGGCCCACCCAGTAACTTAACTCCAATGGAGGGCCGACGTATTTCAGAAGGAAAAACACCCTCAACTAAACCTCTACTATCAACCGAAGGCCAAAAAAGCTCGGTTTTAGAGACGTTGAGGTGTAAGCCCAAAGAAACACCCTCCTGTTGGATAATGTCCAAAGCTCTGGCAACCATCAGTGTATCTCCAACTATGGTCCCATTATCAAAATACCAAGCCTGAAGATCCCAACTAGTCTTCAAATGTTGACCCCTACTTCTTATTCTTCCCCGATTTCTTCAAATTTTGATCTCTTCGAGTGTTGACCTTTCTCTTTGATTTCTTCAAATGCAGACCATTTTTCTCAAGTGGCTGTTTTAACTACACAATTTTTTTTATTTTTTTTTAATAATAATTTTTTTTTTATAATATATATATATTATTTTTTTTATAATATTTTTTTTAAATCTATCCGTTTGGACGTCCGTTGCTCATAGAAATTTAGGAGATGACTTACATGACTAATGATGACATACAAATGGACTGACATATCTCTCTCTAAATTGAACACTATAATAAAAGACTGAAATACTGTAATGACATGGGCCCAGTATGATGATGGCGGTGACCCTAGATTGGATTTTATTTTTATTTTATTTTTTTACACTGAAAATAATAATTCCTTTTTCTTTATTTTTTGACGAGGGCTTAACATAATGACGATTTTTCCCCTAGTTTTTTTTTTTGGACCGACTAACTAAAGGGGCCAAACATGATGACGACTCTGCCCCTAGAATATGAGAATATAAGAGAGATATTGGACTTTTGAAAAACAAAAATCTCCTTAAGTTTAATGAGCGTTCGCCGCCCTTAGATAGATTTACTTACCTTAGGTGTAGTATTTCTTCAGTCGGTCGGCATTTGCTGCCTTCAATTCTTCTCGTCCGTCCAAATCAGTTAACGTGACTGCGGATCCTGGGTAGCTTCTGTTGATAATATCTGGACCTTCCCTGATGTTTTGACCTTCCCAATTGGGCTTCAATTTTGCTTTCGAGTCCAAGTATTTCACAGGTCTGACTTCCTTTAAGCTTCGTGGGTGATGTTTCTTGTTGAACGATGTTTTGGGGACTAGCCCAAAACAGTGGGGGACTACTCTTCCAATTTGGGGGTGGATATTTGAAGTAATTTTGGGTCACCCCCTATCTAATATTTTTTTTAATACCAAATTTACCCTTGGTAATTAAATTAGTTAATTTCCTCCTTCTTCTTCTTCTTCTTCTTCTTCTTCTTCTTCTTCTTCTTCTTCTCCAACATCAACCAAGAAGTCCGATTCGATTAAAATGAAAATCCGCAGGTAATTTCCTTCATACCCATTCCTTTGAATCGTTTTTTGTTGAAAAAATCGATTAGAAATCATCAAAAACCATTGAAAATGGTCGTTACAGTAGAGATTTCGGCTAGGAGAAATTTTGAAAACCCTAGATTTTGGTAACCGAACTTTCAATATGAAGAACAGTTCGGCCAATTAGGATTTTTTAGGTAACCGAACTATGTAGTTCGGTAAGCTCGCAAAAAAAAACGTAACCGAACTCCTTATTTATATGAAAATTTTGAGTTCAGTTTAGTCGATAAATTTATAAGGTAACCGAACTTTGATAAAATATAGTTCGGTTACTTCGCAGTTTCTATGTGGTAGCCGAACTTTGATCTGTCAACACCAAACTTGTAGTTCGGTTTTTAAGATGGTTGATTTCGAAATGAGGGTTTTGGGTACTTAGGTATACTTCAAATTTAGTTAATGTTGCTTGAATTGACAAAAACTTTCGAAAAAATGAGAAATTTATAAACTGATTTCGACCATGGAAATGAAGTTCGGCTACGACATTTGAAGAACAGGTAGCCGAACTCATCTGTAAGTGTAGTTCGGCTAATGGTTCTGAAGACACAGGTAGCCGAACTCAGCTTTAATGGAGTTTTTGCTTTCAGAGAATAGTTCGGCTAGGAAAAAGAAAGTTACGACGTAACCGAACTAAAAGTTCGGCTGGAATTTTTTCTCTCGACGTAACCGAACTCAATATATTGGTTTTCAGAAAAAAGTTCGGTTAGTAGAAAAAAATTGAGACAAAACTGAACTAAAAATTCGGTTAAGAAAAAAACGAAAAAAGTTGCGACGTAACCAAACTAAAAGTTCGACTGGGATTTTTTTTTTTGCGAGGTAACCGAACTTTTTTCTGAAAGAAAAAACTCCATTAAAGCTGAGTTCGGCTAGTTCGACAAACTGTTTCACATAATTCCTAGCCGAACTTCTCTCTGCAACTTTCATTTTCAACTCATTTTGATGATTACTTCTCATTTCTTCAACCAAAACGAATGACAAGTAATGGGTTTGTGAGAATATCTTCGTTAATAATTTAAATTAAGCTATATACATAGAGGTTGTGGTGGTTGGTGGTGGTAGTAGTTGGAGGTGGTAGGTGCTGGGCGGTGGTGCTGGGCGGCGGTGGTGGGAGGAGGTGTTGGTTATATATATATAGGTGGTTATTAGGTTTGTTTTAAATTAAATTAGGTTAAGGGTAGGTTAGTCATTTCCACACTTTAGGACACCCCTTATAAATATAGGGTAGACATTTCTATCACAAAATAGTCCCCCACTGTTTTGGGGTAGTCCCCAAAACATCGTTCTTCTTGTTGACATTTAGGGCAATCCTCTCTTGGTAAGACTGGGCTTGACATGTAGTATGTATCTTCCTTCCATCGATCAGATTCAGCTGTTGTTCCTTCGACTCCATCCATTCATCTTTAAAAACTGTTTCCGTTCCATCTTTTCCTGCCATTTTTATTTGATTATATCCTGAGAACCCTTCCATCAATTACTGTAAGCTATGTGTTGCACCAATTTCGATAAGGGCATCCATATGAGGGAGGATAAATTCATCCTTCGGGCTTGTCTTGTCATTCTTCTTTAAAGGAAACTGTACGACTATCTTCTCTGTTGTATCCGTGTCTAACCCTGGCATATCCTTGACCATCGTCCTCTTTTCTTCTGAAAACAAAGTAGTATCAATCTTTACCGTTTGGGGTTGATCTTCCGTGTTCAGATTGACCGACTCTTTTTCTTCGGTTGGCTTTGGCTTCTTTACCAAGAAATCTAACGACTTTGGTTTATCAGTATCATTGTGCTCCTTGTGCCAGTTAAATAATTTGTTTTCAAAATTATTTTGTTCCCCTGAAATATTTTTAGACAAAATACAATTTTCTGGTGCGCAGACCAAGTTAGTCTTTTCAAATCGAATTAAACTAACTGGATCAACATAGGGTGTACCAGTGGGTGACTTACTTGGCTCAGTTTGTATCATGCCTACCTCTTGTTCTTATACAAAGAGGTTACCCAAATCTTATGTTATCTCTCCAATGCCACCATCAATTGTCATTCTGTTCATAAAAGATGGCTCCTTGAAGCCCATGTAAGGACATGAGTCTCCTTTTCGTATAAAATGGCCATTTAGCGACGTATGGGTATTCCAATCCATTCCTGCAGCATTTCTTGCTTGACGATTCCATGGTGATTTTTCAAGTTCCTGTTTCAAACGGTCTTCTTCAGTTGGATGGTACCCTAAACCGTACGGAGCTTCGTGAGACACTTGCTGTCCGTCAAGAGATTCAGTACGACCATTACCTCTTAGACCTAAACCCATACCGGGGAAGAATCAGTATTTTCTCAGATAATGGGCCACCTTGGTATTACTGTGCTCAAACCAATTTGGAAGTTTTTCCCTGGATAGGCCTTGTGAAATACCTGATTCACACTTTCTTCTGTATAATTATTGTCCACCAGATTTGTTTCGACCGCTGGAATTGTAGTATGATTGTTTTTACCTTTTCCTTCTTCTTCCTCTAAATCTCCCTGGATAGTTATCAGCTTATACCCATAGATGAATCTCAATTTTTGGTGCAAAGAAGAACTCACAGCTAGGTTCGCATGTAACCATGGTCTCCCCAAAACCATTGTAAAGCTTGCATTAATATCTATAACCAAAAATGTTGTCTTTTTATGAGCCAGACCGATGACCACGGTAGTAGTAAACTCACCCATGACACACCTTTTCTCATTGTCAAAACCCCGAACAGTCCTTGCAGTATCACTTCGGAAGCATATATATTCATCCTTAACCCCAATTCTTTTTGCAGCGGCGAGGGTGCAAATGTTAACGGCGGATCCATTATCTATTAGCACATGGGGCACATGATATCCTTGGCACCCTACTATGATTTGGAGTGCTCGGTTGTGTTCTTTCCCTTCTGGCGGTAAATCCTCATCTGAAAATGACAGTAAGTTTGCTCTTATCACCTGTGCCACTGTCGCTGCCAATTCCTCTGGAGATATCATAGTTGATACATGTGAAGCATTCAACTCAGCTAATACAGCTTCTCTATGGCTAGTTGAGGCCATCAATAACCACAAATTGGAAATATTCGCCTTTGTCTTTTGCAATTGCTCAATGATTTATTTGTCCTCTTCTATCGCGGATTTCACTGGTGGTGCTGGAGGTGTGATAACAGGTTCATCCCTTAGGTTTGGAGGCTTGTAAATTCTACCACTTCTTGTTAGATTTTGTACTTCATCTTTAATTTAAGATTTAAACGGATCTACCCATGATTTCATGCATGAATGATCTTTGTCGTACATTGGTTGGGCCAGAATGTCCGACAGGTTAACGGGCTCAACAGGAGTTTTATCCATCGTGAGTACTGGGTCTGATAAGATGTCCGAGAGGTAGACTGGGCCAGATGGAGGTTGGACGGGATAAGACAAGAGTTAAGAAATATGAATCGTCCTTTGTAGGCTTGGTCTGTTCTAGCAGGATATCTGAAAGATACACTGGTTCAGGCGGAAATCGGACCGTGTTTGTCACATACTTTTGACTTGCTGGCATATTTGATTGACCTGTGAAAGAATCATACCAAAAATCAGAATGATTAGTCGAACCAAACAAACCCATGTTTTGTACCTGGTCCGTGAAGAGTTCACTGATATGGACAGTTCGTGGTTGTCGGGTATGTAAAATCTCCGAGATGTGGATTGTCGAACAAAACTCCTCATTATGCTTATAGATCGAATCGGTCGGATCATAACTCTTTCCGGACGAAATGAAATTGATTCTGGGATGCCCCTGGTGATGTGGTAATGGATTTTGGTTTATATTCGGCTGCCTTCCTTCCCCGACAGACAACTGTATAGATTCAATAAGATCTTGAATTGTGTGCCTAAGGGCTGCACACCGATCAGTCCAATGTTCGACTTCCCAATGGAACTCACATCTCGCGTCTGGATTAAACCATCTTGGAGGATTTGGCAGAGGAGGTCTTATAGCAGGTAATTTTATCAAACCTTTGGTAATCAATGCTGGTAGCATCTGACTCATTGGATGGCCTAACTCAGTAAAATTTCTCTGCGGACGCCCATATCTTCCCTGATTCCAATTCTTACCTTGCCCCTGGTTCCAGTTTTGTCCTTGTCCCTGGTTCCAATTCTGTCCTTACCCCTGGTATTGCATAGCATGCGGAGCAACTGTTGTTGAAGCTGTGGTTGGCGGGTATGATGGCCTTGTAGTTTCTGACACGGTATTCACCTGGTCTTTAGATAAGGTCGTGGTTCCCCCATTTTTCTTTCCTTTCGAATCTACCTGATTAGATAACCTTGTCATTTTTCCTGAATCTAGTGCATTTTCTACTTGCGAACCTGCCTTCCATAAAGAGAGTAGGGTTGCATGGTAAGACGAACTCATCCTGTTGGAATATTCATAATTCAAGCAGTTCATTACAATATCCACCATCTCCTCTTCAGTTAACTTTTCATCCAATTCCAATGCTTTGGTCCTCCAACGTGGAAAGAATTCTTAGAAAGATTCATTCGGACCTTGTTTAACTGCCTCCAAATGCTTGCGGGTAAATTGAATGTCAGTGATTTGTGTAAAACGCCTCAAAAACATGTTAACCATATTCTTCCATGTCGCAACCAACCTTGGGTCTGTCTTCATCAGCCATATTAGGGTTGTTCCTGTCAAACTCCTTTGGAACAATTGAACTAGCAACCCATCATTAATACCCAGCGGCTTCAAGTACCCAACATACATGCGAATATGAGTTTTTGGGAACCCAGTTCCATCATATCTATCCATGTCTGTAAATTTAAAGTCCGACGGTAAATGAACCTCTGGATAAGGATATAACCCATGCATGTCTAATGTACCCCCGCCTATCCTCTCCAGAGTCCTTTCCACCTCTTTGAGTCTACGTGACAATTGTCGTTCACGTGCAGTTGTTTCTCCCAATCCTCCAAAATTTTCCACTTTGATCTCATCATCCTCATCATCATCATCATTTCTACCATTGTCACCCATTCCAGACCCATCATTTTGCCCGAGAGCCTCAGCAATACTATCAAGAGTTAACTTCTTAGTCTTAGTTTCGTGTTCATTGAACTTAGCATCTAACATCTTCTGAAATTGTTCCAGCAAGCCTGCCACGGCCCCAGTGTCGCCGGTCATTTCAGAGTGTCCGGTCATTTTTTTGTGCAAACTTTCTTGTTTTTGTTCCGAATCCAAATCCAAATCCTGCTTTCACAAGGAATAAATAATCAGCACGTAAAGAAGTGCCTATGCCTCGGATTTTATGCACCAATGAATGCAGTTTGTGCACGTGCATGCAGGTTCAACTAATTCTCGGGTAATCTTGGGTTACCTTAGAAAAATATACCTCAGACGTAGTTAGACTTGTCTTCTTTGGTACTGGGCTAAGGCTTGTGGTGGTTCAGCTTGTAACTCCCATAAGGCACAAGGCACGGGTTCAGCTTACTAGCCACTTGTTTTCCTAAGAATCGGACGTCTGACGATGCAAAATGTAATGCAAATGTACAAATGGATGCATGCATGTGTGTGTGTGCAATTACCGAGCAGTGTAAAATTAAAACCCTAAAATCCCAATTACGTTTCAAGTTAGATTCTCAAGTCCCCAGTGAAGTCGCCACTGTAGATACCGTCGAAATCTGTTAAGATCTCTAAATATCCAAAATGGGAATCACGTGGAAAATTATTAATAAGGGAAGTCGCCACCCAACTTAGGGAGTTGGGACCCAATAAAAACACTGGTCCAAAAACATAGAAACGGAATCAAGATACGAGCTAGGAAGGTGTGAGGTACCTAGCCCGTCCAAGCAGAAACTTGGCCTCTACTTTATAATCGGGATTTTAGGGTTCTAACTTGGAATAACAAATAATGAAATAAAATCATAAAATTTTAAATTCCAATTAAATTATCAAGCTAATAACAATGCACCCGATCCTGTAAAATGGAAACAAAACCCGGTCAAATCAAGAGAATTATTATTATCACAAAAATTATCAAGACTATTATTCTTATTATTACCAAAATTATTATCACCAAAATTATCAAAATTATTATTATTATTATTGAGAAATTATTATTATTATTATGACACCGTGATAGAACCCAAACAGGATGAATCAATTACCCAAACAATTATTATTATTATCCAAAGAATTATTATTATTATTATTTTCAATTTCACTCATCAATCATCATTATTATCGAACACAGAGGAGATCATCATGATTTGCATCAAACAGTACCGAGAACAAGCTACTCCATGAACTGGATGGATGTCATTTAACCGCTATGCATATGTTGATACGTAACAGGACTTAGGAATCGTGGACAACTAATGCAATATACTAATTAACGACAACCACGGATGAAGAACAAATGCTCATTAATGATTTTTATCATGGGATGCAACACTAGATACGTATGTTGACATGAACAGAATGCTTATGAGATGCTTGCCTAAAACAGTTGACTAGAGATTATGAAATAACATATATTAATTAATTACTAATGCAAAGATACGTGATATTCAAGGAGACTTAATATTCAAGCATGAGGTAACCCTGACTAATGAATCTATCTTGTAACTCTTCTAACTCAATGAGATGCAACATACGATTAGAGTCATCAGACAAACCTACTCACGCCATAAAACAAAAGATCAAAACTAAGTTTAGCATATATCTAGATGGAACAAGACGAAAAGGATCAGAACATATTCATTTTATGATCACGAAATAAAGCAACAAAATCCAAAGTAACAACCAAACAAAGCAAGTGATCACTTCTCATTAATATTTAAGCATGGATGTTATCTCTTACACAGGTTCTCATAACGAGTTTAAAGGTCTTAGTATTACCTGCTTTCGCAACGTAGGTGATCACAATGTTACTTAGATTGGAAAGTTCAACAGGGGCTAGCACTTCCGCGTATTTGATCGTAACCAACACCAACCTCTAAAACTTCTATCTCTCCTAATTCAAAAGTTTTCTTCTCTCTCCCTAGTATGCCTAGAATTTCCTCCTCTCGACACCAAAGAATGGCTCCCTATTTACAGTCTTACTCCCTTAACTACGACCTTAGGATTATACGATCAAATCCGAGGATTCTCACCAAAAACCTAGATATCATTTCCCATTTTAATAAATATCATTCTTATATTCTTTATATTATTCCTAAATTAAAATATTTTCATTCAAGCCTAAAATCTAAGCTAGGGTGGCAAGTCTATGGAACAAAGTAAAACTAGGTGTCGACATTTTTACTCATTTTGCTATTAGAGGGGACGTCTATCTTTGGACCTATTCTAGTCATGGACACGAATTTGGTGACTCTGAGGGACCTAATTAATTGTTGGTGGACTAACATGTACGTCCAGTTCTAACTTCGGAGCTAGTGGGTACTTAGTGGTACATCCAACTCACTCGGACTACAGGACTATTGGGCACTAGTTTAGTTCAAGCTGAACACCTAATGGATGTTTAGGTGAAAATTTTCTATCTCTGGCCCTTAAACGTGGGAACATAAACGGTACTTTCCTAGGATCATTTCGTGGAAGTACGACTTTAAAATATGTACGAAATTAGGGTGTCTACAATTGTACACACAACCGATACCGAGACTATGGAGGAAGATGACCAGGCGACACAAGGAAGAGGCGAAAACCCTGGTAATGAGGACAATTTAACCATTCAGCAGTTAAGAGAACGTCTCGTACAAGATAGGCGAATTGAAAGAGAGCTGAGGTAAGGACTTGAACACAGTAGAGCGAGAGATGCAGAATTAGCAGAAGAACGGACAAACTTAACACGTCAGAACGCCATGTTGACAGAAGAAAATAACCGGTTGAATGAGGATATACAAGCGCGAACTTATACTCGAGAAACGGAAACTCAGGCTAGTAAGAGTTCGACAAGGCGAAGAAGAGAACATCACACTGGAAACAGAGAAGTGTAAAATAACCTTGTGGAATATGAACAAGAAGTGCGCGAAAGAGAACGAGAAAGGGAGAACGCGCGCGACACAGAAAGAAGACTACAAGAATGAAGACAAGGGAGAAGGAATCGAGAAAGAAGAGAAAGTCTCGACCGCGAAATTGATATACAATGATATGACAGAAGGGGAGGGAGCAGTTCTGAGCACGGAATAGAGAGATGTAATCGCATGAGAGAAAGAAGCTTGGAACGAGATACCAGAAAGGCTATAAGAAAAAGTTTGAGTGAACCAGGAGGGTTGGAAGCAGTAGTGGAACCAGAACAAGCAGAACAAGCTAATGCGAATCAAGCTATACTTCAACAGCTTGAAGAACTGAAGGAAGCAATGAAAAACAATAACATGAGAGGAGGGGGAAAAATAAAATTAGCAGAGGCTATAGAGGAGGCAAAGCGATCACAATTTTCACGAGAAATATTACAGGCACCTATACCCGCCAAATGTGCTTTGCCCACATTCTCCAGCATATTTGACGGAACAGGAAACGCGGTACAACACATGAAAGCCTATAATCTTACACTAACGTCATGGACCCAGCATCAAGCAGTGATATGCAAATATTTTCCTGCTAGTCTGACAGAAGAGGCTTCGCTATGGTTCGATAACTTGGGCGAAGGATCAGTAACTTCATTCACGCAATTTCAAAGGTTGTTCTTGGGAAACTACATAACCAGCAACCGGGCTAAGGCGGGGATTGAAAACACATTCAACCTAATTAAAGAAGGCGCACGGAGAAAGTCTGCGAAGCCTAACCACGCGATGGAGGACCATGTGTAGTGAATCGGCACGAGAATTATCGAAGCGGCATTTGATCCTCTCCTTTGTCAATGCTTTGTACACGACTGATCTCTTATACATAGAAATATTTCGACTTAGACACGAAATTGATATGCAAGAACTAAGGGAGTATCAGGAAGAATTCATCGCATTAGAAGAGAAGCAGAGAGAAATGGAAACCAACCTAACCGCCATCACTGCCGCGAAAATAGGGAGTGCGACACTCGTACCGCGAATAGCTGGCAATGTAGAAAGTACCCCCAACATTGGACAGAGAAAGTCAGTAAAAGAAAGTACCGCGAAAGAAGTAGCTCTATCAAGCAAAGATGAAGAATGGTTTTAGAGAGAATATGGGGATAGGCTTCACGAATATAATTACCCAGCAAGGAGATACGATAATCAGGGAAGAAGATTCAACAATGATCGCAGGACAGGGTATAACAACAATCAAAGATTCGAACGAAGGCCATATTACTCACCATTCGAGGATGTGAAGCTCCCCGGGATGAACACACCAATAGAAAAGATCTGGGATACTGTCGTGCTTAACGAAGAAATACCATTACCGGGGAATATAGGACGAGAACCCCCACAAGGAGGAAAAATCAGTGAATTTTGTGTGTATAATCGGTTTCACGGTCACAGCACCACAAGCTGCAGAAACGTACGAAGGTTTTTGTTGGAGTTAATCGAGAAGGGAAAATTGAATCGATTTTTGAGGCAAGCGAGTTACCAAGGGCACCACCACCCCAACAACCAGCAGTCTTACATCGCATTGAAATCGGGCAGAACTCAAGGCAAATAAACTCAATTATACATTCTGCTAAAGACATCAGCGACTTTTATGATAATGTCGTAAGACGAGTATACAAAAGAGATCGCAATGGCGAAGAAATACATCTAGTAACAAAAGGTCGATCACTCGAGGAATGGAAAAAACAATCGATTTCCTTCATGACAGATGACATACCAACAGGAGGAGGGATGCATTCTGATCCATTGGTTGTCACCATGACTATGCAGCCACATTCTAAGTGGGAAGAGAATAAAGGAGAAAAAAAGTTACCTTGTGCGATAAATTAAATTTTAGTAGATACGGGAAGTTTCGTTGACATTTTGTTCTTTAATTACTTTTAAATCTTGAATAGAACCAACCAGTCTCATGCTCTGCGAATCGGGCGACTTCTGAGTCAATCCTGTTTTCAAATTTTCTTTCATTTCTAAATTATATTGCTTATGTTCCTGTGATTTCATTGTTATGCATCTTTATTTTCAACTATATCATTCCCGTTAGATCATTCACTTTTAGATATATGTCATAATCTCCTCTTTTGATAAATTTTCTTAAGTTTTTTGAACACTTTTAAGAGTTTTTTTTGCTTTTATCATATGTATAACTAATCACCTTTGTTTCCTCTATTTTGCGTTTGCAGATTGGTTATCTCTAATAGCTTTTGCCTATGTTTATGCTATGATCATAGCGTTTGTTGAGTTACTCTTCAAGCTTTTGCTTAATGGTTTGGTTAATGTTGGTATCAATGGTTTCATAGGCATGGTGTTGCAGCGATCTCAACACTGGTACAACTAACCGATTCATAGAAAAAGCTTATCCCGCTCTCACACTAATTACAAATATTTGAATTTCCGGAAAGTCAAACTCAAACGCAATCTTTGGCTCCAGATTCCTATAATTCTGTTTTTTGCCAGCTGCATTACTTACCATGTCAAACAATCATTCCAAAGATATTTGTTTCCTTGTTAAATGTCATGCAGTATTATCGCATTCAACTCCTTTATCCACTCAATACCAACTTTACCCTCAAAACCCTAATCAATCCATTGTTCTAAAGTATTGTTATCCCATCAATCCTCCTCATCTTCATACTCTTAACTTCTGTTTTGATAATATGCAATCTTTAGTCACGATGGAGGAAGGAAATTCCATCCAAGTAGGTGAACTGGTTAACAAGTTTAAGAAAGCTACTCTGGATCTTGGTGATACTAAGGAGGTTGTGGTTGTTCAACAAAGTAATAACAACAAAGAATAGGAAGAATCGAACTGGGAAGCTAGTGCTATCGGAAAAATCATCATCGAAGGGAGAATGAATCATGATACAGTTATGATGTTCATCGGTTTCACTTGTCCTTTTCTAAAACCAGAAGACTTAAGAGTAATTGAAGTGGAACCTAATCTCATGACCTTCAAATTCAGTCAGTGGGATTTTTTGAACAAAGTGATTGATGAAAGGCCTTGGAGCATTAACAAACACCTTCTGGTTGTTCATGATTACATTCCTGGCATGATCTACATGGAAAAACATTGGGGTTTTCAACTCTTTTGGATTCATCTTAAATACCTACTACCTGAACATATGAATGTCTCATCGGTCACAAAAATAGGGGAAATAATGGGTTAGGTTATTGCAATTGAACCTAAGGATGCTATACTAGTTGGAAACGACCCTGTCAAATTGTGCGTGAATGCGGATCTATTTATTCCCTTGAGAAGAGGTGTCAAGTGCACTACAAATACTGGAACAACCAAATGACAAAAATTCTTCTATGAGCGTCAACCAAGCAGTATATGCACAGAGTGTTATATCATCAATCACTCGAAAGGTGCGTGTAAGGATGCAGCCATTTCCTAAACAAAGCACATGAAAAACCTTATTTTGTGGGTAATATTAGCAATATTCGCAAGAACATTTCAGTCATCACCAGGAATGCTGCTAAGAAGAATCAAAAGAAAATTTCTAGATCAACTGTTTTTGTTCCACCAAAAGATGGAGAAATAGTTAACTTGGATACTTTACTAATTAAGGAAAGTCAAGACACTGAAGAATATAGTAGATTAGGAAAAAGACATAGGATTGAAAATGTCATTGTTGATGTTCCTGAAGTTGTTGAGTCCTCATCTCTTACTGCAAATTCAGATGCCAACATAACGAACCAGACAACTCGCGGGGTCACAGTGAAAGGTAACCATTCAGCTCACACAAATAAGGGGGATCAGGTATATCTTTCTTCATTAAACTTTAATCATTTGAATCATCAGTGTCTCAATTTACTACTGCATTTATTACATTTAGGGCTTCCTATATCAGTAATTCATTTAATATAGTGACTGATTTTCAAAGTAGAGTGATTAACTATCTTAAAGCTCTGCATGCAAATTTCAAACTTTTAAATTCATTTTCTTGCATTACGAACTACCATTTTCAGCAAAGTGTTTCAAAATGGTAGACTTTTCACTAGCCATTTTCAATATCATCAACATGAGAGCCATTGCCTGGAATGTTCAAGGCCTTAAAACCCAAGCTACAAGAGACCATCTTAGGAATTTAATAAGAACACAAAATACAGATTTGTTATTCCTATGTGAAACCAAATTAACAGAAGACAAAATGAAACCTTTACTAGCACCTCTTAGGTTTCCCAATGCTAGATACTTACAACCGATAGGTCTTTCTGGTGGTTTAGTTCTAATATGGAAAAATGGATTTATCTGTGACATTGTTAGTTGTGAAAATAATATGATTCATGCAGTTATTCAAAGTGATCCAAGTCAAAAAGAATGGTTAGTATCTTTTATGTATGGGTTCTGCAATTACACTAAAAAGAAAGAACAATGAAAATTCATTAAAGAAATTGGTACCAATATCTCTCAGCCTTGGGTTCTTCTGGGTGACTTGAATTTTCATTTTCTAGATAATGGGGCTTCTACTTCTACTTAAGGGGATGGTTTAGTTCATTCTATCATTTAAGAAATTGGTTTGGAAGATATGGGGTTCATTGGAAGAGAACATACTTGGTCATGTAATAATAAAGGCACAGGTAAGAAGAGATCAAGAATTGATATGGCTCTAGTAAATGCAGAATGGAATTCACAATTTCAAGATTCTAAACTTCTTCACTTAAGTCATAATGGAAGTGATCACTGTCCCATCATGCTTGTCACTGACTATTCATATCCTAAATTATGGAAGCCTTTTAAATTCTTCTTCACATAGTTACAAGATAAAACTTGTAAAGATGAAATAACAAAATCTTGGGATAAGTCAGTTCAAGGTTCACCATCTCACAAATTCATAAAGAGACTTCAGTTTACCAGAATAGCTCTTTCAAAATGGAATAAAGAACACTTTGGAGATATCAATCAGAATGTGGATAATTTTCAAAAGCAATTGGATGAGATTCAGGCTCTACTTTTCTCTAGAGAAAACACTTTAAAAGCTGAAGTGATCTCCAAGGAATTAGATAAATGGCATCAAATTCAAAATGAGTTCAACAAACAAAAATCCAGAGATAACTTTGTAAAGGATATGGATTATAATACTAAGTATTTCCATACTCTGACAAAAAGAAAAAGAGCCAGAAATAACATTGATTCATTAAAAGACTCTGAAGGCAATTGGTTTCATTCTAGAGAAGACATATCCTTGCTTCTTACCAATCACTTTAAGAATATCAGTACTTCTTGCACTCCAGTCATTGAAGAACAACATTATTCTCATATTCCAACATTAATCACAGAAGAAGATAATATATTACTTCTTTCTACTCCAACTGATGAAGAAATTTTTAAAACCCTCAAAAGCATGGAGAACTGGTCTGCACCTTGTCCTGAAGGCTTTCAAGCAGGTTTCTATAAATCTCAATGGAATACTGTGGGAAGTGATGTGTGTGATGTAGTTAAGAAATTCTTCTCTTCAAAACAGATGCGTAAACAACTAAAAAAGACACGCATCTCATTAATTCCTAAAAAGAGCAAACCAAGTACTCCTTCTGAATTTAGACCTATAGGTCTATGCAATACCTCATACAAGATTATCTCTAAAATCTTAGTAGGAAGAATGAAACCTTTCATAAATATAATCATCTCCCCGTATCAAGCTGCTTATGTGTCTGGAAGGTTAATAAATGACAATACCATTATTGCTCATGAACTCATACATTCTATGAAAAGAAAAGAAGGTGAAGGGGGATGGTTAGCTCTGAAGCTGGATATGTCAAAGGCATTTGACAGATTAGAGTGGCCTTTCTTAATGAAAATTCTCACAAGCTTTGGTTTCTCTGAAGAGTGGTGTCAGTTAATCAATCAGTGCATAAGTACTACTTCTTCATCTGTACTTCTCAATGGCTCTCCATGTGATGAATTTCTTCCAACAAGAGGCATAAGACAAGGTGATCCATTATCCCCTTACTTATTTATATTATCCATGGAATGGTTCTCTAGAACTATGGTTGCTGCTCATCATTCTAAAAGTATTAAAGGAATTTCAGCTGCCAGAGGTGCACCACCAATTAATCATCTCCTCTTTGCAGATGATCGTCTCATTTTTACTCATGTTAATTTAACCAGTGTGAATAATCTCCTTCAAGTGTTGCGGGATTTTAGTTCTCAATCTGGTCAAGTCATCAATTTTGATAAATCAGCTATCCACTTTAGCATAAATATGGATCCTAGCATTTGTAATACTTTAAGTCAAATCTTAGGTGTTAAATCTATGGATAAAAATGAGAAATATCTGGGTTCTCCTCTCATTATTGACAACTCCAAAGTCAAGGCTTTTGAAGATATACGGCTAGCATTTGAAAGAAGGCTAGGAAATTGGCAAGGTACAACAATGCATCAAGCTGGCAGAACTACCATGGTGAAGGTTGTTCTTAATTCCATTCCTACCTATCAAATGAGTACTTTTAAAATTCTGAAGAAGTTAGATTCTATTCAAATAAGATTTTGGTGGGGACACTAGTACAAAAATGCACATAGGTGACATTTAGGAACTGTCACTGTAGCAGTTCATTGACAGTTTATAAGAAATCTGGAAGTGTCACCATCAGTGGTAACTTACGATGACAGTTTTAAACTGACACTGTTGGAAGCATCAATAACGGTTCTAGTTATAAACCGTCATTTGTATTTGTGTCTGTCATCTATATAATCGTCACTTTAAAAGGATTCCAGTGACACTCTTAATTTGTACTGAGCTGTCATCGTAGAAGATTGTTTTTTGGAGTGTCTTCCGGTCATTGCATATAAGATTTGTTTGTCGGTTCGGGCATTTCCTCTAGGCGGTTTATACATTACACATACTCTTATACAATACATAGATAAGATTTACCAATATTTACAAATTACAATTAATCGATCGTGTAAAATAAGGGGTTACATCATTCACTTATAATAAAAGATTTACAGCTGATTTACTTGAACAAACATAGTACAATTTATACATATAATACGCATCAGTAGTAAAAATTAATGTCATGTTAAACGTGTTCGTCTTCCATCATCCAAATGCAAATCTATGAATCCATTATCCAGCAACTAATTGGCCCGACATACTCAAGTTGTAAAACCTGCAGAAAGATTAAATGATGTTGGTTTAATAGTTGATACAGTGATACGAATAAAGAAATTTATGGAGAGAGATCTAGAAAGACCGAGTGATTGCCAATAATATTTAAGTTAAACTAAGAATTATAACTATTCTGGGGATTTTCGATCTACAAAGAGTATCTCGATCGATTTCTCCTTTTAATATGCAAGAATAAAAAGAGAAAAAGAAATGAGTGGATGGTCTTTACCTGTTGATGCTAGATTTTTCATTGAAGAAACACATCCTGTGAAAAGTGGCGGCGACTAGCCGACTACTAGTGGGTAGACAAAGAACATTGAGAAAGTTCAACAAGATGGCGTTAGACGAATAAGGTGATTTAACTGGGGGCGCTAGTTTTTATAATATTGATCTTAGGGTTTAGCGAAAGACTAAAATACCCAAGATACCATATTGACACACGGCTGAACATATAAGAGCCACCTCACAAAAATGATATATATCCAAGCTAGGGCTAGCCGCTAATCTAAATTAATTTTCTAACACACCGTCGAATTGAAGTGGACGTGAAGAAGCTTTCATATACACTACAAATTAGTTGGCAGCGGTTTCGATAAGAAAGCGTCATTATATATTTTGAGCTAAGGTAACGGCTGTCTATAACCGTAATCTAATTTAAACCTTAAGCTAACTTAACAGTTTCATGCCAAAACCGTTACAAATATCTGATAGACGTAACAGTTTACAAGTGTCACCATATACTAGGGTGTATTGTGACAAGTTCCTTTAGTAAACGTCACATTAAATGACAACTATGACTGTTCTTATAAAACGTCACGGTATGCAATATGAATTAATGACGGTATCTGCGGTAAACGTCACATATACGTGACATTGTGGCGCTTATTTCTAAAACCGTCACCGTATAAAATTTCAAACCGTCACCAAATCCCACATTTGACCTAGTGGGATATAAGTCCAATAGAGGCACTAATCTAATTGCCTGCCAAAATATGTGCTTATCCAAAGACCTTGGAGGCTTAGCTTTCAGAGATATGGAAATGCTTAATCATGCTTTACTCACCAAACTAGCATGGAGAATATTTCATCAACAAGATCAGCTCATTGGTAAGTTACTCAAGGCTAAATACTACAAGAATGAAGACTTTGTGCATATTAGTACTGAAAAAGAACAATACTTCTTGGGTTTGGAAAGGAATTGAATAAAGACTGTTTATTTTTCAACAACATCACTACATTGAAGTCAATAATGGTAAAACAACCAAAATCTGGAAGGATAAATGGATTATGGGTTTAAATGATAAAGTGGTGCCAATTGACCCTTCTCATCTCCAATTTATGTTTGTAAGTGAACTCATCATCACTGACACTAATAATTGGAATTTGTCTCTTCTTAACACCCTCTTTGCTCCTGAAGTGGTGGACAAAATTCTAGCAATGCAATCATCTTCATCTGAAGAAGATGTCATTAGATGGTTACCTTCAAGAGATGGAAACTTTTCAGTTAAAAGTGCCTACAACAAGCTCACTAAAAATAGAGTTTAAAACCAACTGGCTATCAGTAATGTTCCTAAGGAAGTGTGGAAAGATTTATGGAAGATGGAGCTGCCTCACAGAGTCAAGTTATTCATCTGGAAATGTCTTAAAGATGTTGTTCCAACCAGAGAAAGGTTATCTCAGTTCAACCATAGCATTGAAAACTATTGCAATATCTGCAATCACAAGAATGACTCTCTGTTCCATCTACTTATGTCTTGTCCTCATGCTAGAGCTGTATGGAATTCTCTTCACATTAACATTGCTCAAAAGTCATGGAGAACTGTAACTGTGTCAGGGAATGGATCATCTCATGGTTCACACAAATCAATAATGCAAGTACAGAAGAATTAGTGACATGGAGGAAAACACTTATGGTAGCATGCTGGATAATATGGAAAGAAAGATGTGACTGTATCTTTCAAAATAAAATTCTCAACCCTGCAAATACTGTTTCTAGAATTAATTACCAGTTAGTTAGTTTTAGTAGCATGAGTAGAACTCAAGACATATGCAGGAATGATCATTTAGATTGCAATACATCTTTAGATCATCTGCATTCTGACAATACAATATGCACAGTATATGTTGATGCTTCTTATGATTATGGCACTACCAATTGCGGCACTGGCATGGTGCTTTTTTCTTGTGCAGGTGAAACCACGGGATTCAAAGGCTCCTATGCAGATAGAGTGACAGATTCAGAAGCTGGAGAGTGTATGGCTATCATGGAAGCACTTAGCTGGATTAAAGCCTCAGGAATCAACAACATTAAAGTTATAGCTGATGCAGAGACTGTAGTTAACTCTATCTTGTCGAAGAAGTCTTTAGTTAGGTGGGAGAACAGGAAACTTATTAGAGATATCAAACTTCTTATGAATTCTTTTATTAGTTGTCAAGTTGCTCATGTTAAGAGAGAGGCCGCAATAATTTGGTAGATGCCATTGCTAAGAGAGTGAGAAGAGAGAAAGCTTCTATTGAGGTTTCTCATAATGTTTCAAGTTGTTTACAAACTTTCATAGGCAGGCATATTGAGCCTGCCATTATCTAATAAAATTATTTATTGGTATCAAAAAAAAAAAACGACTCGTTATGTCACCGTACTATATCATTTAAAGCTAAAGAACACATAATTAGTTTTATCTGGGTTAGAGTCTTCACCAGCCTCCTGAGAAAGAAGCTTCTTATCTATCTTGGATATTGGTGATGTTAACTTAGGTTTAGGCGGAGCTGATGGCTGAGGAGGAAATCTACAGGCTCATTCATCAGAAAATGTTTCCTTTGCAACAGATCTGGGTTTTATTTTATCATTAAGTGAGATTTAGTTTTTGTATTTGTTGATCAATCGTCTGTAAAGAGCAGATTATTTAGTAATCATAATTTAAGACTAAATTAATTGGTTTTTGCATCATTGGCTTGCTTCTGGTATTTAAATAGTTTCTACGGTCTCTAAATTGCATCCTATATTGTATTTCCTGCATCTGAGGTGTATGAAATTATTTATGGCTTGTTAAGTTTGAATACTTTTGTACCAGTTTAAAGTATGCACAAACTAATAAGACCAACTTAACTACCCCACATTCTCATTTTAATATGATGATGATTTGGAAACACTTTTTCGCCGTTTGTAAACGCCAGTGGTCATATATATTGATGTAATAACAATGGCTAAAGCTAATGGTTTCACACGTAGTAACCACGGCCGGAAATTCACTTGAAAAGAACAATAGAGTAGTAAACTTGAAGAACATGGTCGGAAGTTGGATGGAGGAAGAGAAAAACTTTGGAAAAAGACCGATGATGAGTTATAAACAGAAGTGCCCAAATCCGAAATAAATTTGTAGAGAAAGTTCAGTAATTTTGCAAAAAATTTAAGTGTCATAGAGAAGAGGCGGAAAAAAATTGCCTATAGTTTAGGTCCAACTTCTAGAGTCCTTATCCTGTGGTTCCCCGTTACATGTGAGACGCCTATTCCGCACTCGGACCCTGGTCGAGGTTCAATAAATGCCAAACACAAGAAAGATCTTTTCTATCAAGATTTTATCAGCTTCATATTTATAGACGCTCTTTTCTTGTTAGGGTTTTACGAAAGATCTTTAAAAAAAAAACCTCTGGTACCATGTACAAGAAGCTGAAGAAGAAAAAGGCCGCAGTGCCAAACCTTCCAGAAGAGATTTTGCTAGAGATCTTTGCAAGATTACCAGCGAAATCTCTTTCACAATTAAGGTGCGTAAGTAAATCTTTGGGAAAAGTAATTTCTAGAAGTGATTTTACCAATATGCATCTTAATCACATGAGGAGGAAGCCTATTATTGTTTTTGCATCCACTGAATCTAAGACAATGTACTCGATCGATTATGATTCAATATCATCGTTATTGCCGACATCAACATCATCAGCAATATGCAACTGTAACAAATTTACTAATCGGATGGATTATCCTTCGATACCTAAACGTTGTGCAGAAATTTTTTTTGTGTTCATGTGATAGTTGGCTTCGTATACTTATTGAAAATAAAGATATGTATCTTTGGAATCCCTTTGCTAAAGAGTACAAGAGAATACCTCAATTTTCACTCTATGGAGAAACAATAACTGGATGCGTATATGGGCTTGGTTATGATCACAAAATTGGCAATTACAAACTGGTAAGGATTGATAGTAGGCGTTATATAACACATTCTAGAGTTGATGTTTATTCGTTAGGTTCGTATTCATGGAAATCACTTCCGAAATTACCTTACTGTTTCAATACTTTCACGAAAAATGATGGACAGTTACTCAAAGGAGATATCCATTGGTTTATGCTAACCATTGGTGAACAAAACTCTAGAGTTCTGATCTCTTTTGATATTGAAAATGAGATATTCGAGGAGGTTGCACTACCTGTGGAGCCTATTCGACATCCAAAAGAATGTTTGAATCAAGATCAGTTTCAAATAGATGTAGGGGCCTTGGGGAGGGTGTCTTTGCCTAATATTCCATGTTATTAATGTCCGACTTGATGTATGGGTGATGCAAGATTATGGAGTAAGGGAATCATGGACTAGAAGTTTCACCGTTACTGAGAAGAATATCATCCGTAACCCGTATTTGAAGTTGATTTGGAGTTTCCAAAACAATGAGATTTTATTATGGTTTGATGGGGGTTTCATTTTGTACAACCCAAAGAACAAAAGATATAAAAGTTTGTTATCTTATAAGTTTAAAAATAAGAATATTGTAGCAGGTAATTATGTGCCCAATCTAGTATCGCTTAAGTAAGGTGCGTGTTTTTATGCAGAAGAGAAACTCAATGGTAGAATCAAGCAAAGCTCGAGATGAGAATTGAAATAGCTATTGTCTCATGCACTTGGTTATGTTTTCCATGGTTAATGATTTATACCTTTTGGTATATGTATTAGAGTGAAAATTTTGTTAATCCTAATCTAGAGTAACGAATACTACGCTATAACCTTTTCTCTTTTTGCCATTGATTTTGTTTTTAATTCTCGATATTAAACCAATTTTTTAAATCTTTTCAACTATATTTATTGTATATCAAAGTTAAACTATTGAGTGCCAAGTGCCAACAAATATCTATTGCGCCAGAGTCAAAGACTGGATATAGCAGTCAGTATTACACATACTGTTGCATTTGCCTATGCTGTTGCAGTATTGACAGTATTGTTAAATTGATGTTCTGAACAATAGCACATATAAAAATTGTGAAACTCAGTTAAAGATGTACAGTGCATGTATCTTTGGAGCCTTAACTAATTGTTTGTTGCTTCATGTGAATATGAATTGCATCCCTTGAAGGTATTCTATGTCCATGTATAAGTAAGGAGGGGACTGATTGATTTTGAAACTCATGCTGATTTTTTTTCTTAAGTAAATAGTCCATGTATGAGGTTCAAACTAGTACACAATTTTACTTTACATACTATTTTCCATTATTTAGTTATATGTCTCAAGTAAGAGTTTATAAATATTTAAAATGCAGTCTCTAGAATTTAAGATGCTGGAGTAAATTGAATTTGAACTAGACGCAAAGCCGATTTTGGGAGTAACATACTTCTTGTCACTTGGCAAAATGTAAAATATGCACAGCGCCCAATTGAAGAAGAAATAATCATCCCAAGAAATATAAGAAAGGAGAAATACAATGTCAAATGTCGTCGGGTGGTCATTGAAGCATATTTCGTATGTGAAGCCGTCAAGCGTGTTAGCTTCCTCAAATTGTATAAATCAACAATTTGATTATTCTGCTGAGTTGTTCTATTCATTAGTTAAGTTATTCATATAACATCGTTTTCTTTATTCATTTTTTAATATTTTTCTGTTTTTCTTGAAAATGTCTTCTGGGTACTTATATGTTCATGTAACACATGTATTAGACGACTATTGAGTTCAAAAATGGAGAGAAAACTCTTATCAAGTTCTGTCTTACGATCTACTCTTAATTGATAATGTTTAATACAAAATGCCTTTGTTCTTTACTACCGACTAGTTTGCACTTGGCGGTATTACGCACATTCTTACCTCACATTTATTGTCTTCACTCACTGTAGTTGTTCTTGTTCTTATTAAATTGATCAACTCGTAATCCAGAACAATCGGTAAGTCTTTGATGGATTATCAAATTTTATGTAATGACAGCTACAGAGACCGTCCTTGGACAATCACTTCATGGTCCATTTTTCTATCGTAACCAAAAAAATATGTCTTATTAGTAAAATTCTATGAATCGAGATGATAAATTATGCAATATAGATTGATCTTAGTCATTTTTTTTAGTTTATGCCAATTAAGAATAATTCTAATTGAACACAAGGTAATGAGCATTTGCTTTCTCATACTTTTCCTTGGAGGTCTCAATCATGTCGACGACCATCAACCACAAAATATTCCCTCACCCCTACCAGGTGGAAATTGTCACACTATTGAGGCATTGAAAATCCAAACACTTAGGGGTTAATCAGCTTCTGAATCTCTGATCATGTGTCATGCTTGTTCAGTATAAATCAGAGTTTCAGCAAGGTTTTAAGTGCCAGATTTTGTTACAAAATCTCACAACATTTACCGGTTTAACGAACAAGATCTCAATTCTCACACTGGTTTAACATTAATATCCGTTGGATGGTTTTCAGCCCAAATCTGTATACAATATATCTGACCATATAATGCACTAAGTAGTAGCTTAGCATGGTTAAGAATCAGGACTGTTTATTGCTCAAAGAAGGAAGTGCAGTTCTGTAGGGCAATTTTGGTGCCTCAATCATTTGGGTTTTAGGATTTTGAAATTAATCAACTCATACTTATGGAACTATACTAGAGGGAGGCACGAAGGAATTACAGAGCAATCATGGACGGTAAGATTGGAATTTCTTCTCCTAATTCTCAATTTTTCTTCGATTTTTTTTTTCAATTTTGTAGATTGTTTTGTTTTACCCTGCAAATTGTTAAAATTGAAGCTTTGTATGTCTAAATTGATGGGTTTTGTTTGGTTTTTGTTTCAGTTGATTCAGAGCCATCAATGGAGGAAACCATTTTGGTAGGTGATGATTTAATGACAGGACCACCATCACCTATCATACCTCCAGAAATTGCTTCTCATGTTCTTGAAGGTGTTGAAACTTGTGATGGGATTCTTAGGAATTTCTTCTTATGTAAGTTTATTTAAATGATTCTGTAAACTGTTTATAATTTTGATTTTTAGGGGTTTAGGGTTTAAGGCTAATCGCAAAATTGTGTTCTCTAGGTTTCCAAATCAATGACATTGAACCATTTTGTCAAGATGAGATTGTTATATACAAACAATGTGTCGATAAACGGGTGAGATTTATGTTTCTTTATGTACCTTATTGTTTTGTTGAGCTTTTTCTCTTCTTTTTTTCCATTTCATATGAAGGTGAAGATTTTGAAGTCTGGTTTGTTTTGGTGTGTGGATTTGTTGCAGGATAAGATACTGAGGCAACGGCTTCGAGAGAGTGAACATCAATTGGGGCTATCAATGCCATTAGATGACGCCAAAGATAGAGCTACTCAACTTCTATCAGAGGTCACATCATTGGAGAGGTAAATCTCTTAAACATGGGATATGTGTTGACAAAGATATTCTGAGGTGTCTAATTGATGCACCACCATGTGTAATTACCATTGAACAATATGTTAAACCCTCTAGGAAAGTCAATCCATTGAACCGTGACATAATTTTCCAGTCATATCAATGCTATTTGTTGCTAACATGTCAGTTCTAAACGAAGCTATGGGTCTCAGTTTTGACCTTAAACTCTCTCGGCTGAGAAGTATCCATCAGCTGCCCACTGAGGCGGAAGAGCATAGTTTATTCATCAGCATTCTTGCTTACATTTTGTTCATGAATCTTACTTGGTGTCGGGCTTAATCGAATCTTTTTACAGGCGCTTAATTCTAGCAAGTGGAGCTGAAGGGATGGACGGATTTCGCCAGAGATGGAGTTTGCATGGACGCCTTGAAGACACTAAGTAATCATTATTCTGCTGAATTTGTCTAACCATGGCCTTTTCAAGTTTCCTTGTTGGGGTTGACCTCACTTAATTTTGGGTTCTCTGCAGAAAAAGATTAGAATCCTTAAAGATGGGAATGGAGAAGAGAGAAAAGAAAGAAGAGCCAACAAGTTCAACAGTCACTAAGAAAGGTTGGTTCTCTTGATAAAAACAACCTGACAACATGTGTTGCAGAATTCACCGAATTTTGTCATTCCTTGACAGAAACTTGCATAGATTTTGTCACTAGCTATGTAAGCTATAGCTTTTGTGTTTATTTAGGCATTCTACGTCTCAATGTAGAAATTGACATATATTCTGTATTTTTCTTATAGAAATTGCTATATAGATCACTATAGCTTACATCTACTTCCAGTAAATCGCTTTTGATTGTAGAAATTGAACTTCCTATGAAAAGTTTAAATTGTTGCAGAGATGTACCAGAGTAATGTTTACAGAGATAGCCTAATTGTGAAATCACCATTGAGCTAGTTTTGTTGAACCCCTAATCTCTTTGAGCTCACTAGATAGTAGACTAGGGCCGTGTCTGGCATACATGATGTTTTGGTATGCTGGATAGCCGTGTTTCGAACCACGGCCATCATATGGAACCATCGGAAGATAGCCGTGGTTCGAAACTTACCTCACAAATTTTAAGTGGAGGATACAATTTGCGATAAACATTTTAATCTGGTCATGTATGGATGGAGAAGTCCATAGTCTTAAGACCCAAATCTGCCCCCAGGATTAGCCAGCTGCTCATATGGGAACATACTAAAGGAAGTGTCGGGTGGGTATTCGTGTTCCCCACCAGAGGCGCAGCAGTTCCACTCGTTAGTAAATTAAGAGAAAAGCTTGTGTGCAAATCAATTCACCATGCACTAAGTGATGCATATAACATCCAGATTACATTATCCATATGCAGTATGAATAAGTTAAACTCGGGTGCCACCAAGTAATTATCGTACCAGAGTCTACAGACTAGATAAACAGTCATACACATAGTGTTGCCTTCGGCAAAAGTTGTTGCCGTAATGCTGGTAATGTTAAATTGTTGTTTTGCACAATAGCGCTTGTAAAAAACTGTGAAACGTGGTGAAAGATGTACCAGTCATGCATCTTTGGAGCCTTAACCAATTGTTTGTTGCTTCATGTAGACATGGCTTACAACCGTTGTTGGTGTTTTATCTCCTTATATAAATAGTGAGGAGGGCATAATTGATTTGTACGAACTCATACGGCTTTTTTTCGTTTTGTTTTTAAACAAGAACATATCTACAGAATTAGACCATGAATGAGGTTCATAATATTTTCAATTACTTTAATTCTAAATCTTAAATAAGAGTTTATGAAATCTTTGAAATGCATTTCTAGATTTTAAGATGTTGAAGGAAACTGAAGCTGAACAAAACGCAAAATTAATTTGCAAAATAAGAAAGGTGAACTATAATGTCAAGGGTTATTGAAGCAGTGTGTCCATTGTCACCAAGTGGTCATTTCGGCACTATATTCGGGGTTTTGTTGCTCTTCTCAAGTCAATATTCGTCTTGAATTTGCCAATATCAATGATCTGCAGGGTTGTTCACTTCCTCAATATAGATTAGTTATTTGGTTGTTATGATGTTTTTCTGTGGACATATGTTTTTATATTGATACGGCACATGTGTAGTAGGCGAATATTGAGTTTTAGATGGCAGAGAAAATTCACTTGCAATTTTATATAAAAGTTTGAAGGAATAACCAAATTATTGTTGATGTTAGGTAGAAAATGCTCTTGTTCTCTACTACCGACTAATAGGCACTTTGCAATGTTACGCACATTCTTACCTCACATTATTGTCTTCACTCCCTCTGGTTGTTCTTAATGCATTGATCAACTAGTAATCAAAAACGATTGATTAGTCTTTGGTGGATTATCAAATTGAAATGACAGCTAAAAAGGTTAAAATCCATTGATAACCAATTATCTTAATTATTTAAGTCAAGTAAATTACTGTTGTTTAAATGTGGTTTCCCTTGAAATGAATCGACGTTGTTCCTAGTCGTTTTCTTCTTTTTTAATTAAGATTTTATTTTTTAAATATTAAATACTAAAATGTTAGCGAGTTCTAAAATAAACATGGATGTTTGTATGTTTTTTACTTTCTTATGAACATGTGTTTGGGTAAGTTCTTTCAAACCACCCCACCACCAAAGCTGGATCATAGCTCATAATACATGTAAAATAACTGCTCAAAGAAAGAAGATTAACAACTTTTTAATTTATTTTTACGCATTTTAAATCTTACCCATGCTAGATTCAACAAAAGTTGGCACAATTTGCTAATAAACCAGAAACGATAAACCTACTCCTTAATTAATCAAATAAAATTGAACTAAGCATGAGTTTCAAGCTTTTGGTTATTAGTTAATTAATTTATTAGGTTATTAGTTAATTAATTTATAATTCTTGCACATTTTGTTTGTTTGTGGTTTCATGAGTGATAATAAGGTGTATAGATAGATAAGTACTACTAGAAGGAATTGTAGTGAATCGCTTATGGATTTACTTTATTGGCAAATTATTTGCCTAATCTAATTCAATTATATGCAGCCGATAAGGGAATTGGGTTTAAGAAGACAAAAAATCCTTGAAAACTCGATTGCATGCATCAAGTTGACTAATCCATCTACAATCCCACCCGATGCTATCGTTCCTACCGTGTCGAATTCCCATCATCTTTCCCTGCCTTCAATTGCTTATTCTCAATTTTCTCCGCATTCTTGAACTCACTGCCATATGCCTTCGGTCTACGTAGCACGCTAGACATGTGACTTCGTGGACCGGATTGTGCTAAGCCTGCACGTTTTACACCTCTAGCTGGGTAAACCCCTTGGAATCAGTATCTTCCCATATCCGGAGCCTATGTCTATGATTAGGTCGAGATTCTAAAGCCAAGCACAGCCTATTAGACTTGGCTTGCAAGATTCTATGCGCTTCATATTTATATATATTCTCTTTTCTGATAAGGGTTTTACGGAAGGGCTTGAAAAAACTTACAGGAAGCTGAAAGAAGAAAGAGGCCGCGATGCCGAACCTTCCAGAAGAGATTCTGCTAGAAATCTTCGTAAGATTACCAGCGAAGTCTCTTTCACGATTTATGTGCGTAAGTAAATCTTTGTGTACAGCAATTGCTAGCAGTAATTTTACCAATACGCATCTCATTAACATGAGAAGTAATCCTAGTATTGTTTTGGCATCCACGGAATGTGAGACAATGTACTCGATAGATTATAAATCAATATCATCGTTATTGCCGACCTCAACATCATCACAAACACGCCACTGTAATAAATTAGCTAATCGGATAGACTATCCTTCCATACCTCATCAGCGTTGTGTAGGAAAAGTTTTGTGTTCGTGTGATGGTTTGCTTTGCATAATTTGTGGCGTCGTGAAAAATTATCCATCAGCGGCTGAAAATATATATCTTTGGAATCCATTAACTAAAGAGTACAGCGAGAAAATACCGAGTCGTTGGATGCTTGCAAGATGCGTATATGGGCTTGCATATAACTACAAAATTGGCAATTGCAAACTGGTAAGGATTGCTAGTATGCGTCCTATAACACATTCTAAGGTTGATATTTATACATTAGGTTCAAATTCATGGAAATCAGTAGCGGGAATACCTTACGATTTTAGTTATTTTAATATTTACACGGCAAATAATATTCAAGGACTGCTCCTTAATGGAGTTATCCATTGGCTTATGCATACCACTGGTGAACAAAAATCTAGAGTTTTAGTCTCTTTTGATATTCAAAATGAGATATTCGAGGAGGTTGCACTACTTGAGGAACTTATTCAAGATCCAAAAGAGTGTTGTTTGAATCTTGATCCAGTTTCAAATACACGTAGCAGCATTGGGAGGGTGTCTTTGCCTAATTTTCTACGTTATTAATGTCCGGCTTGATGTATGGGTGATGCAAGATTATGGAGTAAGAGAATCTTGGACTAAAAGTTTCACTGTTACTGAAACAAATATTATCAGTAACCCGTATTTGAAGTTGATTTGGAGTTTCAAGAACAATGAGATATTATTATGGTTTGGAAGCGGTTTCATTTTGTACAACACAAAGAACAGAGTTTCTAGAAGTTTATTATCTTATAAGTTTAAAAATAAAGATCTTATAGCAGTGAATTATGTGCCTAAACCTAATCTAGTATCGCTTAAGTAAGCTTGAAGAAGAGAAACATTGTATGGCGAAAGCGTGAAGAAGAGAAACATGGTATGCCAGCATGAAGAAAAGCTGGGGAAGAGAGTCCAAATAGGTACATTATCTTCTTCACTTTGTTATGTTTCTCATAGTTAATGATTTAGACCATTTTTGTATATATACTAAGTAATGGAACTCGCATTTCTCCTTCCTCATACTTTCTATTTCCTTCTCTTTTCTCTGTCAAACGGCGGTGTTTTTTCCAAACTTAGATCTGACGCCGATTTCAGAGTAAACCCTTCCGGGGATAGTAGATGGTCGATCAACGAAGTCTTTCATGCAGCGTGGAAGTGGTTTATGCACGATCTCCCACTTCCCCATTCTCCCACTTCCTTCAACTGTCACCACTTACAACAGATTGATGTGCCCTGTGCTTTGATAAGACTATCAAGAGTCGACGTAAGCAAACCTACGACAGTGAAATTATCAAACATTTTTAGAAGATTTCTCCCGTCTACACAGAGAATCATCTTCACACCAATTCAACACATCATATCACCAGATCAATTTCCATTGATCTCCACATAATCTCAGCTTCCCTCCCTAAAGACCGACCCTTCTCCACCCGAACTCAAAGTACTCCCGTGTTGTAAATTTGTTTAAAGGTTCATACGATTTGCTTCAGCGAGCACTTTCCTCGTCCACTACTTATTGTTAGAAATCCACAGGCCTGACTAATCTCGGAAACCGGCTTGCAAGGATAGAATTGCCCGAGGCTTATTAAGCACACGACCTAGGTTGCCCTAGGCGATGTGGGACTATTTAACAGTTTTTACCAGGAACTCTCGCACGTTGTTTTTACCCAGATAACTGCACGAGGAATTGTAACCTCTTGAGAGCATGCGTTTTATATGCACTTCCTTTTCTTCTCTTCTAATAAAATGTTTTATTGGCAAATAGTTTACCTAATCCAATTCAAATGTGTAGGATTTAATCATTTCATTATATAAAACTATTTACAAAACTATTATACAGTATGTTTAGTATTTCATTAATTTATTATCTGTTTGTTGGGGAAACTGGTAACTGGACATGAACAAATAAACGAGGTATCATAAAATCAAGTATGTGTCCCTTTTGTTCCCCGATGCAATTAAGAATTATAGTCCTTTTTTTTTCTTTTTTTTCTTCTAGCCAAATTTGAAACCTGATACTGGTCCTGGCTAGTTTTGCTAGTTTATCTGCTGCATTGTTATAAGATCTTTTTTGGAAAGTAACTTGACACCATTCTAACTTTTGAAGGAAATCTTGACAATCTAGAATAATATTTTGATCTTCCCACTTAAAACCTTCAACACTACCATTACAACTGCTAATAACTGACCTATTATCCCCTTCTATAATGACTTTTTGGAACTGCATTTCTTTGATCCAGTGTAAAGCTCTGAGCAGCACCAATGCTTCTGCTTGATTCACATCTCTGGCTCTTGTTGAGTAGGCCATTGCTGCCAAGAACTTCCCTGTGGAATCACGAGCAATTAAAACAAAACCAGCATTAGTATTATGGGAAAGAGAGGAAGCATCAATATTAATTTTTATCCAAGTTTCAGGAGGTTTTAATTTTTATCCAAGTTTCAGGAGGTTTTCTCCATATCTCTTGATGATTGGTGCAAGTTCTATCATGGTTTATATGCTGATTTCCAGATATGTGCATGTTTATGCTATTAATGTAAGAGATTATGTTTCTAGGATGATAAGACTTGTTTTCATGCACTTTTCACATCTGGCTTTCCATAAATGCCATAAGGTGCAAGCAACTATGCAAGCAAGATGGCTGTGTTTAGCTTCCAGAGATTGATTATCTGCAAACCAAGATATAATCCAGTTCTTGGTGGAGTTATGCAAGTTCTTAGAGTGATGAAGGGCTTCTGAAATGCCAAACCAAACCGCATCTGAGAATCTGCAACTGCAAAGTAGATGTGTGCTGGTTTCTTCTTCCTCATTACAGAAACTACAAAGGCTGCTGACATCTTTCTTGTATTTGCTAACTTTCATGTTTACTGGAAGAATATCATGACAGCATTTCCATAAGAACTGTTGGATTTTGTAAGGCGTACCTCCAGATGCCATAACTTTAGCCATTGTGATTCTTGCATAGGATTTGTTTGTTGATGCTGATTTTGGTTCTCAGTCTTCATTATTTCTTTATAAAGAGAATTTGAAGTAAATTTGCCACACTTGGATAAAGGCCATCTCAGCTTATCTATCCCATTACTAGGAATTCTAATGTGAAGTATTTTTTGTGTCTGCTCACTTGTGAAATGTTCTTGCAGTTTATTGATATTCCAAATTTTTGTATCTTTATCAATGAGATCTGAGACTGTAATGTTTGTATTGACTTGAAAATTCTGAGTTGTATTTAAATCTTCTCCTTTTGTAAATCATCTGTGATTATGAGCATATACAGAAGTACCATCACTTATTTCCCATATGTAGTAAGACTTTACAATTTTAAGACCCTGCTGGATACTCTTCCAGATCCAAGAGCTTCTTTTTTTTGAAGTATCATCTGATAATAAATCCTTTCCTTTGAAATATCTTGCCTCCAAAATTTTATACCACATTGTCTGTTTCTCATGAAGCAATCTCCATGCCAGTTTGGCTAGAAGAGATAAATTGACAGCTTTTAACTTCTTAATACCCAAACCTCCATATCTTTTTGGTCAGTTAATTTTCTTCCATGAGATATTATTTCCTCCCTTATTATTCTTCTTGCTCCAGAAATAATTCCTTTGTATTCTTTACATTCTTGTGACAGTTTTATTTGGCACTTAAAAAAGACCCATTTGATAGTTTGTTGTTGAACTGAGAGAAGCCTGAATTTGTGTAGTTCTACCATCTTGAGAAGTTAATTTTCCTTGCCATGTTTGTAATCTATTTCCCATTTTTTCCACTACTGAATCAAAAATTTTATCTTTACTTCTTGGAGTTTGCAAAATAGTTCCCAAGTGTTTTTCCTTTTCTTCCATTTGCTTCATCTGCAGCATTTCTATGAAGTCTTCACAATCCTCTTTGCTTAGATTTTTGCTGAAGAAAACACTTGATTTTTCCAGGTTAACCATTTGCCCAGAAGAATAAGTAAATTTATGAATTAAAATATTTAAGTTGTTGATGGCTCTTCTTGTGGCTTTAGTGAACAAAATGCAGTCATCTGCAAACAGCAAGTGAGATATTGCTGGTCCTGTTTTTGTTGGAATGACTGGTTCAATGATGTTTTCTTTTGCTGCATTTGTGAGAAGCCTACTAAAACCTTCCATACAGAGAATAAATAGATATGGAGATATTGCATCACCTTGTCTGAGCCCTCTTGAAGGGGAGAACAAATCCATGGGAGGACCATTAACAAGAATTGAAATTTTTGTTGTGCTGATGCAATGATGAATTAGTTGACAACATTTTTGAGAGAATTCCAAATGACTCATTATTTCTTGCAAGAAATCCCATTCTATTCTATCAAATGCTTTGGCCATGTCCAGCTTGATGCCAACCACTCCCAGATTAGCTTTAGTAGTCTTCATATATTGCATCATCTCATGAGCAATAATAACATTATCATGGATATTTCTTAATGGAACATAAGCTGCCTTCCATGGTGATATGATCTTGTGAAGAATTGGTTTTAATCTGATTGCTAAGATCTTTGTGATGGTTTTGTAAGTAATATTGCACAGGCTTATAGGTCTTAGCTCATTTGGTTTGATGACTATCTCTTTTTTTGGAATAAGGACTTGAAAGGTTTCTTTTATTTTGCTAGGGAAAACACCATGAATGAAAAAAAAATTGTATCATTTCTGTTACCTCCTGTCCAACTATGTTCCAAGTGTGTTGATAAAATCCTGCCTGGTATCTATCTGGTCCTGGTGCATCCCAAGCATTGATGCTGAACATTGCTTCTTTAACTTCATGTTCAGTTGGTATTTGAGTTAACTTGTGATTTTGTTTTTCTGTTACACAAGGATTTATGAGCTGAAGTATCTCTGAATCTATGTTGTGAATTGAAGAAGAATAAATATTGCTGAAATGATGTGTAAGTAAAGAAGTAATTTCCTCCTTGGTAGAAACCCAATTCTCATCTTCATTCAACAGAGTATCAATGTGATTTCTTTTCCTTCTAAAATTAGTTTTGGAATGGAAGAGCTTATTATTTCTGTCTTCTCTCTTTATAATATTCTCTCTTGACTGTTGATATTGAATGGATGCTTTTTTATCATACCAAGAATTTAGTTCAGCTTCCAGTGACATAATTGTGTTATTGTCTTGGATGCTCTTGTTTTTGGCCTTTTGAATCTTCTTCTGGACTTTCTTGATTTCTGTGTTGACATGCCCAAAAACATTGTGATTCCACTTTCCCAGAGCCTTTGTTGTTGCCTGAAGTTTTTATGTGATATTCATACTCTTGTTTTCTGTTGCATTCCAGCTTTCTTCAATTACTTCTTTACAGTTGGGATGAGTGAGCGAGACTTGATAAAATCTCTGAACTTTTGGGTTTGTTTTGATTATTGTGGTATAAGGTTATTTATGACTGAGTTGGGAAAAGTGATGAACCAGCTGTTATTTGCAAGAGCTCTGTCAATTCTTGTTTTAACGTTTTTTCCTAGATTTCTTTGATTTGTCCATGTGAATGGTGAGCCTATAAAAGGAATGTCTCTAAGCCCATGTTGGTCTATGATGTCCTGAACAACTTTGTATGAAGGTGATGGATTGGTGCTGAAGCTCTGCTTTTCTGAAGAATGTAAAGTGATGTTGAGATCTCACAATATGACCCATGGTATTGAAATATTTTCTCCCAGTTCTTGAATGAAATGCCATTGCTCTTCTCTTTCTTTTTTATGATGAGAACCATACAAGCAAGATAACATCCATTTCTTATCTTGTAATTGAGAACAAACAGTTAGATGCATCATGTTTTTAGAAGTATGCAAAATATTAACAGCTAAACCATTTTTCCACAAAAGAGCAAGACCTCCAGCCTTTCCTATGGTCTCTTGACATTTTATGTTTGGATAACCTAAATAAGCTAGAAATTTGATAACTTTTTCTGGTTTATTTTTAGTTTCAGATAAAAAAATAATGTATGGATTATAATTGAAAATGAAATCATTCAAATGTTGTCTGGTTCTCTTGTTTCCTACACCTTGGACATTCCAAGCTAGAACTTTCATTTTTTTGTGTTTTAAAATAACTCTAAAGATGCACAAACCTTTTTGAATATGAAAAAACCTCTGAGCAGAGTAATGCAAGAAAATTTGTTTGTCTAGCTTAATGAAAATATGAATCTGAATAAAAGAAAAGTTTTTGATAGTGATGTATACCTGGTCATTCTTGCATTCCTGGTTTCCCTGATTTTGAACAATATAGCTGTCCCAATCTCGATACTCATTATTGTACATTTGATTGTAGTATGCTTCATTGTCTTCCATGTTGTTGCTGACCTCTTGAGCTTCATCCTGTCCTGCATAGCTTGCTTGAGATGTGCTTCCATATTCTCTGATTCTTTTGTTTCTTCTTGCAGTTGAGCTTTCTGGTGCATTAGAAGATCCTTGAGAACAGATAGTTGAGACTAAATGACCACCCTCTGGAATTACAAAAGCTCTTTTTGTGTTATTCCTTCTTCTAGTATTCTTCTTTGGAGAGATATGAATTGTTTCTCCTATGGCAAAGTCTGGGTTATTCATTCTTGGATCAATAACTTCTCCAAAGTCTTCTCCAAATTTGAAGATATATCATGTTATTATCTGAACATGTTTTGCTTTCTCTTCACATTCATTTTCATTACGGTTAGCAATAGGACATGCTGGACATAATTTTCTTGGTTGTTTCTGAAAATATATTGGTATCCATTGTGTGTATTTAGCAGCATTCTCAGCCAAAATTCCTCTAAGCATTGGATTAGTTATATTGAATTCAACGAGAGCACTTACAATGTTGGTATCTGCTGGGCAGCCATCCTCAGGTTCCAGTTTGATAACTCTTCCCACAATGCTCGCTATTTGATTGGCTACTTCAACATTTTGGAATTCAATAGGCAACTTTTTGATATCAATCCTATATTGTTGAATGTTGAAGTCGATGTTCCTTGCATCCATTGTGTGATTCCATTCCTTCAGAACCATAAGGTATCCATCTATATTCCATGGACCTCCAACTAAAATGTCATTGTACTCTCTCCATCTTTGAAAGGTGAAAGTGAATACGTTGAAACCTCTGATTCTAATTGTGAAATGCCCATGACCCGAGACCAGTGTGGCTTCATACTCCACTTTCCCCACAAACATTGGATTTTCGCTCATAACTTTTCCAATAAGACTTTTTTCACATTGTTTGATCCCTTTGCTTATTTTGATGTGAGGATATCTGATTACTCTTCTAACATTTTCTTCTTCATTCAGATTTGTAGAGTTAATTCTCTCAATTAGGTCGGAGACTTCCTCATAAATAGTATTGTCAGACATTTTGAGACAGGAATTTCTTATGAGATTTGATATGAAGAGAATGATGGTGATGATGAGAAAATTGATAACTAACCAATTTATAGCCTCCTTGCATGATTTCCACTTGAGACGTGTTGAATGTATCAGAGAAATTGTTTCATGTTTTTGTTGTTTCTGATTAATTGAGATTGGTGTCCGTTGACGGAGTTTGCTATGCTTGAGATTTCGAATTGCTATCCAGCATTTTTTGACCTCTTCATTTATTTATGACATTGCTACAGCTTTGGGTAGAAGACAGCCTTTGGAGATTGGGACCAACGTCTTTAATCAGAGAAACCTTTCCATGACAGCTGACCAGATAAAAACACTACCTGGCATTCATGGAGATAAAAACAAGATCACGTTAAAAGTAGATACTAGAAAAGAAGACAAAGAAAAAAGGAATCTGAATAAAAAAACAGGTTATTAAAACCCCAAATATGATTCAGATGATGACATGCAAAGAAGAATTAGGTGTAGAAATTGAAGAGGCGATTTTTCAAATGAGATGACTCAGAATTGGATCGGTTTCTTCCCGTACTGCTCTACACTACAGTAAATTCTTTTTGACTCATTTAATGCCGGCGTTGCAATGGATAGAAGATGATTTTGATGGGAATAGGCACTATTTTCTTAATCAGTACCCTCACTGTATCCATACTTGGTCATATACATGCAACACGCATAAAATCAATTTAGTTCATTACGAATTTGTCAGTATCTTCTAGCCTTCCACTGCATTTCTCAATTTTAATTGTGGGTTCATGTAATAAACAGTTTTCCATCTTTTTTCGCTAAGAATGAGTGGTCTGATTTACGCACAAACCAACTTAATGGTGAACAAATGATGAAATTGCCATTAATTTCATGGAGTTCATATTTTGTGACCACGTAAACAACGTTTTCCACACACAATATCCATTATGTTTATACATATATGTGGATCAGGAAGCTTTTATAACAACTTCCGCATTCACCACTTTTGGGAGATATTCATTGTCAATCGGTATCATTTGGTCCACATGATCGTCGGCCAGTGGTGTTGGGTCTAGACTCCACATATTCGATATAGCAAACTAGGCACTGTTTGATTATTATTATTTTTGGTAAGAGAAATATATTAAACAAAAAGCTACGGGACCCTTACAGTTTTAGGGAAGGCTCTCCGGATACATCACCAAACAAAACATTACACAAACAATCAGGGGATTAGTCACCCAAGGCCATCATTTGCACTGTTTGATTTTTGACCTGTAGAAATGACTTTGCGGTAATTTAATTTTGTGTCTTTAAAATGTGTGTGTTATTATTCCGTTTCTTTTTCTTGTTTCGTTTTCATATAATTTTTTTTTTAATTGCTGGGTGACATAAGTCATGACTGATGAGTCAACTTTGTTAATTTGTTAAACGCCAAATCTATCTTCATATTCTTTGAGTGGGACATTCTAATGTGTCACCTAATTTATTTATTTTATCCAAAAGCATGTCACTAAAATTAAGCCTTATTAATTTAAACTATCTCATATTTTTCTCTATTATTGATTTGAGCTGCTCGTGAATTTGATCTTAGCCATCTAAGAAGAATACCGCAGTCGCATTTCAGTATCCCGCAAAAGAAAAAAGAAAAAAAATGTTTCCACTGATATTTGGTGGCAATATTTCCCGGTCAATACCCCGTGATAGAACAATGAAATTGCAGTAATTCTTCCTCGACGAGGAAAAACCATGTGATCAACGAGGGTGTTGGCTGTTCCTCAATGGAGGTGCAGCAAAAACAATCATTGATGGATTAAACAAAAAGTAATGGTATCTTTATAGCACGCCAAAATAGATCAGAAGACGACAAAATAGTCTGTCACCACGTGGATGACTTTGACCCATAGAAAGTAGTGGAAGTAAATTTGTTGTACGAGAGAGCTGTACAGCGTTTAGCTACACCTCTGCAAAGATAAAGAAAAGGGCGTAAAACCATGCACCGGCTAGGCGAAGTTGCTAACTCGCCACTACCACCCAAACCACACCCTAAATGAAAGACCACCGAAGCTTAATCATAGCTCATAAGTCATGCATGTGAAATAATGGCATAAACTAATGAAGATAAAAATAGTTAATTACTTATTATTTTTATATGCAAAATGCAACTAAGCATGTGTTTCAGCTTTGGTTATTACTTAGGGTGGGGATCCCTCACCAAAGCGTTTTGACAAAAAAATTCGTCCGTTAAATGAATTTTATCTGATGGCCAATAATTTAAAGCTACGTGACATTTAACCAACATTATACTCTGTTTGGCAACTTTTATCCCGAGATTAAAACGAACCTTAATCTTATTTTTTACCTAAAATGTTGGTTGGTACTTACTAATAACTCTAATCTTGATGATCATCATACTCACCATCGTGATCAACTCTCCGGTGAAACTTATTTGTATAGTTGTGTTTACTATTATTCATCTCTCATCATATTCTTCCTTCCCAACTTTACATTAATGGGATTTCTCATTTTTCAATGTCTCCATCTTATCACCACTAACAACAAATTCTCATGTTCATCATCAGAATTAATTAACCCATTAAATTAAGGCATAAGCAACAACAATCTCTTTTAGAATTAATGTTAAACAACAGGTAAGTTGATGGAGCTGGTGAATTTATCGGAAGCTCTGGATTTGAGTGGTATCAACATTAACAGTTGTTACCGCTCTTCTACTGCCACCATGATCAACATCCATTTTTCTTGGGTGATGTTAACAACGTTTATTCACCTAATTTTAAAAATGAAGATTAATTATAGAAATAGTGAATCATCATCTTTATGCCCTGATCTTTAGTGGCGAACGAGCTTGTGATGCAGACCATCATGAAGATACGAGGATCTGTGATGATACATAATCTTTAATTGTTCATTGAAAATACTCTTAAAAATTGTATCCCCTCACTTACCTAATGAATAATTAAGATTTCCCCCCGTCTTATATTTGAAGCTTCATTTATGAATCAAAACAGAACACCTTAGACAAACCCAAACCCAAAAACAAGGAAAAAATTGAATCATTTACCAAATCAATCATAATAAAAAAGTAGAAGATATATTTCCGTAAAACTATCGAATATTTTCCTAAATTTCCTCAACTAAGCCAAACAAAAAATGAAGTCGGTTAAACGACGACGTAAGCACTAATATGAGCCACTTGATATAGGAAATCTGACGTTTCACCAGGTTTGTCAAAGTGTTTTGTCAAAACGCTTTGTTGAGGGATCCCGACCCTATTACTTAATCATGACTCATTACTTATTACTTAATTATGACTCATTACTTTCTAATTCTTGTACATTTTATTTGCTTGTTGATTCACTAGTACTTAATAAATAATAATAGGGTGTATATAGATGAGAACTGCTAGGAAGGGATTCTTGCCTCATCACTGAGCATCCACTTATTTTTATGGATTTCTTCTTTTGCTTAAAATGTTAATATCAAGAAATCAAATCCTAATCGTTTATGGGTAGCCTATAATCAAAAAAAACTCTAGCGTATGAATCAAGTTGGCGATAACGTTTTAAAGAATTCAATCCACTTGTTATCTAATTGTTCCAAAACCAAATATAGAGAAACGGGTCTCAGAACTCTAGTCCCAAAAATAAAATAAAAAATAAAATAAAAATAGACAAAGAATGATTTTGATGGGAATAGCCGAATAGGTACTATTTCTCAGAACCTTCACTGCATCCATATTGCCTATGGCTATTGGTCATATGCATGCACCACGCGTAGAACCGCGATAGTTTCTTTGTGTGTGTCTTCCAACCTTCCACTGCATTTCTCGCTTGTTCACTCTCGGTTTTATGTTCTTTCGTTGAAAATCACAGGCAAGCAACTTATGAGTGTTTCCGCAACTTTCATCCAAGGTACTGCGAGTTTGATTTTTCATGCTTTGTCTTAAGAGGTCTCGATCAACAGTGGCCTGAAAAAGTTACAAATTTGTGTCATTGAGAATCCAATTTTTGTGAGAAAATTACAGATAACCGTGATATCTAGACGAAAAGTTGCATTTAAGAGATTTGTTTGGATGCCAAAATGGCAGATTCATAGAAAACAATTCGAACTGACGACAAGGTAATGGGGATTTGTTTTCTCATACTTTTCTTCGGAGGTAACAGTCGTATCGATGACCTAGAGCTAGGAGCCTAGGACATATTCCCACGCCTATTAGTTGGAAATTGTCGTACTGTCGAGTCATTCAAAATCCAATTTTATGACAAAAAATTGGATTTCTCTAGCTAATTCAATTCTTTAGCTAGATTTCTCCCACAAGACATTAGAGATAAATGAGTCACTATGCTATCCAAAATAAAATAAAATAAAATAAAAACTCACTGTAGAGTGTGGAAATTTTAGTGTCAAACTTATGCGAAGAGAAAACATGTTTTCCTATTACGAGTGCATACTTAGGAAGCTGCATCATAATATCTTTTGAATCATTGTGCAAAACAGTTCACTGACCAAGAAAAATCATAATTAATAAAAGAAGAAGTGGTGTTCAGTGTCCCCATAGAAGGTGCAGCAATGGCAGTCGTTGGTAAATTAAGTAAAAAGCAATGGTACTTTTATAGCACGCCAAAAATAACAGAACACGACGAAAGTGTCTGCGTAAAGTCACCTTCACCACGTGGATGAATATGACCCTTAGAAAGTATTGGAGACAAGTTTATTGTACCCATGTGCTGTACCGCGTTAGCTACATCACTTGCAAAGATTGCAAATCCCACCAACTATGCTACTCGCCCACTACCACCCAAACGGCTCGGTCTGTTTGGCAATCGGGGGCAAAAGTGGCTCCGCTCTCCAAAACGCGGAAGTAACTTTTAGAAAACCAGAAAGGTTTGTTTCACTACAAAAAAAAAATTCTTTTTCATTTTGGTTTTTACAAGTCATTTTGAAATATAATGGTTCTCCACAAATCAGGTGTTTGAACTACATAAAAACCGTATACACACTTTGCTGTGTCTGTTTGATTGCTTCTAATCTTCAAAATGTAACACGTAGGTTCATATCATGTGGTGTACGCCTTCTACCCCTAGCAAAATTGGTCGTCCTTCACCTTCCCTAGTCCGAACTACAACGTTTCCATAGCTAGCTGGTCCATCAAACTAACTTTTTTTAGTGCCATATGAATTGCCCTACAAAATTCTGGCCGCGACCTTTAGAGTTAGACAACCATCCTCCTTCAAGGGATGGGATCATGGGAATATTTTTTTGTTTCCCTTGCATATAGGAGTGTCCCACTTTACCCTAGCACATCTTATTGATATGCTTCAAAGCTACACCAAAACATCTCTCACTCTAGAGGATGCTGACTAGGCAATAAAGTAGGTCCCACTGGTTTCATCTCCTTAATCACCTTCCCCAACCCTATCACAAATTCACAATACAATACAGACTTTAATATCCTCCATCTACCCTTCTCTGTTCACAAAATTAGACCAAATAATTAAGAGAAGAAGAATCCCATTACACTATATAAAGCAACAGAATATCTTCATTCTTCTTCTCATTCTCTTTTCTTTTAGGGTTTTGCTTTGTCCTTCTCTCTCTGGAAAACAGGAGAACTTTTGGTTTTGTCTTTGTTTTAATGGAGGTGCAAACACAAAACCTCGCACCTTCTTCATACCCTTTTGGTAATACTTTACTAGATAAAACAGTTGTTCTTGATCATGAGAAGGAGGGTATTGTTGATCATTCTGAAAAGCTGATTAGTATAACTACAGAGATGGTGAAATCAATGGTGATTAAGAAGAATGAAATCAAAGATGAAGAAGATACAGCCGCATTGATGATGCAGAAGGCTTACAGAGGGTATAGAACTCGGCGTCAGTTGGCTGATTCTGCTGTTCTTGCTGAAGAATACTGGTAATTTCATAACTCCAAAACCAAACCCCTTTGGTTTTTTTTTCTTTAAAATTTGCTTGATTTTCTCTAAGACCCTCTGTTTCTTTGCCTAATTTGTATCTGTTCTTGACATTTGTGGTGGGGGTTTTGTAGGTGGCAAGCGATTGATTATGCTAGGTTGAATCACAGTACAATTTCTTTCTTTAATGTACCTGAAACACCTATTTCAAGATGGAATCGAGTTTCTTTGAATGCCTCCAAGGTTTGTTTTTATTTGATCTCAGAATTTTACTGAGGAAATTGTTGAATTTTTTTTTCCCAGTTGAAAAATTCCCAATATGGTTTGTGCAGGTTGGGAAAGGAGGAACCAAAGATGCAAAAGCAAGGAAATTAGCTTTTCAACACTGGATTGAGGCTGTAAGGATAAAAATTCATGAAAACCCAGTAAAATTAGCAGGTTTCATTTCAATTTTTATGTTATTAATTTTGGGGTAATTGTTGTTTTTACTATTAGATTGATCCACGACATCGATATGGACATAGTTTGCATTTGTATTATGAAGAATGGTGTAGTGGAGATGCTGGGCAGCCTTTCTTCTACTGGTGAGTGTAATTCAGTAAATTTTTAGTTTCCGGTTGATTCCTTAATGTCGGCTACGATTTGTTTTATTAGTACTGTAGAACAAAGTAGACTTTGTTGATGAGAAAGTAGCTTTGAGGTGAATGAAATGGTAAATCTATTTGTTGAAAAACTACTATTGGTTATTTCGTTGTAAGGGTGAAATTGCACAATTCGTAAATGAGTTATTGAGAACCTAATTGTGTTAAGATTCTTTAGTTGCCTTTCAACGAGGCTTGTATATGTGAAGTTTAGAGAAGCTTTCTGAAATATTATGAGTTCGTAAAATTTGATGGTAATTTTAAGAACCATGTTCTGTCTGGTGGTTAATGTAGGCTGGACATTGGAGATGGCAGAGATGTTGATCTCGAAAAGTGTCCCAGATCCAAGCTTCGAAAACAATGCATCAAGTATCTCGGACCTGTATGTCTCATAAATCAAACTTGTGTTGTCTTTTGAATAGCAAATCTTGGGCAATTTTTCATTTTTGATTTCTGATATACTTTGTTGCAACAACTTCCTATTGAAATCAGCAAGAGAGGGAACACTACGAGTACATAATTAATGAAGGGACTATTCATCACAAGCTAAGTGGAGAACCTATGGATACTAGTATAGGCTCCGAAGGAGCTAAATGGATATTTGTTATGAGCACTTCTAAAAAAATCTACGCTGGCGAGGTAATAAGATTTTAACAATCTCATGCTATTGTGCTAATTTTGTTGTTGTTGTTGTTGAATTGCTTATACTGCCGTGTGCAGAAAAAGAAAGGCTGTTTCCATCATTCGAGTTTTCTTGCTGGAGGAACTACCTTAGCAGCAGGAAGACTTGTTGCAGAGAATGGACAGCTAAAGGTGAGTCATTGCTTTCGGAATCAATCTTAACTCTGCCTATTTATTAACCCAGCCTTCGTTAAGCTTAATGTATATTGTTTCTTATTTTGGTATTCTAATTCCTCGTCCTATTGCAGTCTATATCTGCATATAGTGGACATTATCGCCCAACTGATGAAAACCTCGAAAGCTTCAAAGACTTTCTCAGTGAGAATGGGGTCAACCTCAATGAAGTTCAGGTATGCATTGTATGTTTTAGATGTTCCATTCTCAGAAGCTCGTAATCCTGGTGGTTTAAAGGACAACAGTCAGGGGAAAGAATTTCGTAATTTCAGAACAGTTATGGATTTGATTCTCTGTATTTGAATCAATGAGTGATCTTATCTTCATTTTTTGGTATTGTAGGTACGCTCTTCTACTGATGACTACGAGAGCAATGGAGACAGCAAGTCAGTTCATGGGATTGCATTTGAAGCCTTTTCTGATATAACTGAAGCCCATGCATCTTCTAAATCTCTTCAACTTGAAATTCCGCATGATGAAGCGGAGAAAGACCCTAAACCCTCAGAACCAACAGAAGTTCCTCCCAGAATTGAAAGGAAAGTAAGTTACAAGAGAACCTTATCAGGTGGCCTCCAAAGTCCAAGAGCAGATGTGCCGAAGAAAAAAATACTAGAGAGGATCAATTCCAAAAAGGCAGCATCTTCATATCAGCTAGGTCATCAACTCTCATTAAAATGGTCTACTGGAGCTGGTCCAAGAATCGGGTGTGTTGCAGATTACCCTGCAGAATTAAGACGACAAGCCTTTGAGTTTGTGAATCTCTCACCAAGAACTACCCCAGCAGCTTCTCGACAGCTTGCAGGATTCTTTCCTTCTTCTGCTTGCCCAAATATGATCCAGTAGATAACTGTAATGCCATCGGGTAAGTGAACCAGATTCTTGATGATTTTACACAATGTGGAATTTTCCTAGTAGGGTTTTGGACTAGTGTTAAATTCCTCTCCTAGACATGAACACGCTAAAGAAAAGACATGGTCATGCATTTTCGATTGTGTGTTGCTTCATGTAGATAAAATCTCCCATTTATTGTCTCTTTTTGCATCTATAAGATTGATGCGTTCTTTAATGTTTCTACCAGATTCTAATTTTAGCTCATGTTTAATGTTTCTACCAGATGCTAATCTGTTAGTTTTTCTTAGTACAGTAGTTTCAAGTTCTATATCTATGAATATGACTTCGGGTATCTCTTTCGATTTTGAAGTCTTTTTATTACTCGTGTTGTGTTTGCCTAGTAGTCTCTATCTGATGCATTACTTCTGCATTCCAGATTACATGGAATCCTTTCAAATTACAACTACCAGCAATTTTGAACAGAGATTTTAACTAATCCAGAAATTGTTAGTAATGTGTGTCATAGAAAAAGACATTCTTACCTCACATTCTTGTCTGCACTCAGTATTTGTATATCTAATTGTTCTTACTAAATTCGTCAACTCCTATTCAGACAAGTTTTGGGTACCACCTTTCTTGTCATTCTCCCAAAGACTGAATCTCTCTGCAACTAAAAGGGACTAGTTTAGAGAGTTCTTCATCTTGTGTATCAGGATACCAACTTGCAATTAAAATGCCATTGTCGTTTTGCAAGCGAAACTTGTCAATCGTCAACCAAGATAACTTTGGCAAGATCCACCCCAAGTATACTTAATCGTTATAGTAACGCCTAGCAATCAACTTGCGCTTAGGGCCTAAAAAATCAACTACCGGATCTGCATAAAATTTTCTACTTGCAGTGAAGATGACTACATCAAACAACTCGGAAACTCTTTCAAAAAACTCTCGAACATATGGCCTCAATTTGATATTACAAATGCCCTTGCCTAGAGGAAATGAAAAATCACATGTCTCGTCAAACGATCCAGTAATACTGAGTACAAGTTTTTCATCTAAATTCAAAACCAGCAATTTCTTTTCCTGGATTTTGTTTGTTAGGCCGCACAAAAACCTTCTTCTCATTGATCAAGTGAACTGCTGCTAGGAGATAGGACATCATTGTTGCTTTCTTTCTTTGTTCTGCGTTTCTTGAAAATAGTTTATGTTTAGAATATAAAAGTAAATAAGATGACTGTAATGAGAATTCCCATAGTAAAACTACCAACCAGAGTTATGAGTATAATCAAATTAACTAGATGATGATAATTATGACTAAATGCAAATTAAGGAAAACAGGACTTCATTGAAAATCATTGAAAATTAAGAAATTAAGAAGAAGACCTGCTTTTTCCCAAACAGTTGGTGTGTTGTCTTGGTTGTGTAGAGAGGTGTTCGTTGGATACGGAAATGCGAGTTGATACAAGTAGAATCCCAGAGAAGAGCTCACAACAACTAATCATTTGTAATTCATGATCAAATTGAGATGTTAACATCCCCAGAAGAAGATACAAGACATTGGCAAGTTAGCATTTTCTTTGGGCTTAGTTTTTCATTATTGACCCAGGTGAGAATTCTACAGCGCAAGGGCCGTCACTCCGTCTCTCTTTAACAGATCCACACCAATATAAGGCAGCCAGCTAGGGGGATTATGCGGTCAACTAACTCCATGCCTTTAGACCCTGTAACCCTAATTCCCTCGAGCAGAGAAAAGAAGCAACAATGTCAAGCGCAAGCATTCCCGAAGAGATCCAAGAAGAGATTTTGTTAAGGTTACCGGTAAAATCCATCTTACTTTTCAAATCTGTATGCAAGAGGTGGTGTAGATTAGTTTGTAACCCTAAATTTGTCAACTAAAAACCCTAGAATCATGATCAAAGGCGCTAACTACGGGGAAGGTGGACATACGTTTTATTCCGTAGCTTATGCTTCAATATCAACAGCAGCAGCATCATGCAAGTCTGAAGTCGGAACTGTTCTAATGGATAATTCAGTGATAGAAGTTCATTACATGTATTTTATCGGATCTTGTAATGGGTTGCTTTGTTTAGGGGCCAGTGGCAGTCACACAGTGATTCTTTGGAACCCATCAACTAATGAGTACAAGGAAATTATACTACCAGAAGACGTATTTAGCATCGGTTGTTATGGTTTCGGTTATGATAGCAAAGTTAATGATTACAAGTTGGTATGTATAACCCGGAATGAAGTTCTTGTATTCACGTTAAAATCTAATTCATGGAGTAGCTTCAACACCATGACTCATGGGTACAATCCAAGTGAATCAGCAGGTTTGCTTCTAAATGGTGTTCTTCACTGGTCGGTCGCGGCTTCCTTTGGTGCAGAGCATACATTTGTAATTTGTTTTGATATTAGCAGTGAGAAGTTCATAAATTGGCCTTTTCCAGAAGAAATTATATAACGTCCAATAGATAGTTATGTTATGCTTAGAGTGTGGGGAGATTCCCTCTGCTTAGTTTGTGGTATTGGTAATGTTCGAGTTGATGCATGGGTCATGCAAACTTATGGAGTGAAAGAATCTTGAAATTCACCACTACCCAAGTTGATATTACTTCATATTCTGCTTTGTCACAGTTCCATTGGTCTATTAAAGACGAAGAGATTCTGATACAAGTGCGCGAGGGTTTCATATTATATAATGCAAAGAATGACAGGGTTATGTCTCTGAATTTCAATGGCGTTAATGGTAGGTTTGATAATCTTATATTGGAGAGTTACGTTGAGAGCATAGTTTCGCTAAATTCTGGGACTTATACGGTGAAAAATATAGAGCGAAAAAGGTAAACATTTTTAGGTAGTCACATCTCTTTGAAGCCAGTAGTTTTTTTTTTGTATGGTTCCAATTAGACTCTTTTTGTTTGTTTGTTTTATTTTGTTGAGCATGAAATTTCTACAATTCTTTCTTTTCTTGTTTTTTGTTTGTTTATTTTATTTTGTTTAGCATGAAAAAAAATGTATCAAATTTGTCATGTTTCTTTTAAATTTTGGTCATGCTGTGAATTGAAAATTTGCACAAATCGATACATCCAAAAATAAATAAATGGAGAAAGATGATTTTGATGGGATTAACAACATTTTCCAAGTAAGGTCCGTCATTGGCATCTCCTTGGTGCATGCATGTAGATAACTATAATCCTACCGACTAAGTGTACTAGAGATGTTGGGGTATATGCCACGTATTAGTGGTTGTGAATCAAGTTGCATAAGATATTATTAGAAGACCAAGTCATCTTTACCATGGTAAGATAGTTTGTTATCAAGATTTAGGGTTTACTAGTTATCCTATGATCATATAAATATGAGTCATATGTAATTGTAAATCTTATATCAGTATTACTACTGATGATCAATATAATTTCCCCTTCCGGTTTTGCAGTGGACGTAGGTGTTAGTGCCAAACCACTTTAATATTTGTCCCCTTTCATTGAACTCTGATCCTTACTCTTATCATAATCTATTATGGTAAAATTGCTTCCGCTTTCTATTTTTAATTTGCTTTTGAGACCGTGTTCATGCTCGTATAATGTTGATCTTATGAACCTTAGTTTTTTTTCGGTCTTTTTTATCAAATTTTATTCATATCTAATCACTGTCGGATCTCTTTTTTGGTGATTTTTTTTTCTTTTGAAACTTTCACTTTATCAGGAAGTGAAGCTCCAGGCATTCAAGTCATGTGTTCCTCAAGACGGGGTTTTTCAATCTCTTTACAGTTAAGTAAATCTGAATCTAAACTTCGTATTATATCATTACTTGTTATTTTTGATATGATTTTCCATTCAAAATTAACTATACGGTTTCAACTTCGGCTTTGTCACAAGTCTAGATTACTCTCTCTTTATTTCTATGATTTGTGTTCGTGATCACTACACGGCATGAATATGTTAGATGGAATATAAGGTCTCTGTCTTTTAGGCCTGATGATGATCAGAGTTGTGATCATACTCAAAAATACTTCTCTCCATGATGAGGAAGAGGAGACAGAAAAGCTAATGACCAATTTTTTTATCAGCATAATTATTAGACAGTAAAGAAATAGTATACTCTATCTATGTACAACTGTTTTACTTTCTGTATGAACTGTAAGAGGAAGTGCTATACACTTCACTCTCTTTTGTTTGTTTACTTCTGTTCTTATCTTTTGAGGACATCCTTGGTTTATACCTCTTGTGCTGTGTCATCCTAGTTAGGTCTTATCTTTTGAGGTCTTACACTTGGTTTATACCTCAAGTGTAACATCCCTTTCATCATCACTTATTATCAATACAACTGAAGAACTCTTTTATGTGTTATATATCTTTCATGGTATCAGGAGGTGAGCTTTAATATTTTTCTTGGGCTGTGGTTTATGAGCCGTCTCTTTCATCTCTTACCTGAAAACACCTGAACAACAACATCATAATGATACTCATCTTCCTTTATCTTCCTTTGAGTTTACCTACTCAGCTTTACCATTTACTACCATCACCAGTCTTATCTCAGATAAACTAGATGAAACCAACTATCTAGTCTGAAAAAACCAAATGGAGTCTGTACTCATCAACAGTGATTTCTTTGGTTTCATAGATGGATCCATGCCAGCACCTCCTCCTATTCTAGTCTCTTGTGTTGAGAAGCTAAATCCTGACTATCTGAAGTGGAGAAAATGGGATAGGTTTGTGATGAGATGTTTAAATGCAACTTTTTCTCCTTCTGTCTCTTCAGCTGTGTTGGGTCTCTCTACGTCTCGTCAGGTATGGAACTCTCTTGCTAGAGAATTTTCAGATCAGTTTGTTGCTAGAAAGAACATGCTTATAAAGCAACTTCAGAATGTGCGTAGAGATTCTTCCTCTGTTTCTAGTTATTTACAACGTATCAAGGAAATCACTGACTCCTTAGCAGCCATTAATGAGCATGTTTCAGAAGCTGACATTGTTATGTATACTCTCAATGGCTTGGGTCGTGACTATGGAAACTTTGTAATATCTATCCAAAACAGAGATACCCCATATACCTTTGTTGCTCTCAGATCTCGTCTTATTCAACATGAACAATGGCTTTCTGGTCAAAATATTGAGTTCAACAAACATCTTGATGCATGTTGGAATTTGAACATGAAACTTCGGAGATATACGAGCATGGTTGCGTTGCTCGTACAGAGCTCCTAGGAAGCAAGACTAACACTTAAACTCTCGAAACTCTCAACCTTCTTATTAATTTCCTTGCTTTGTTACAACTTACAAATGTTGTTGATCAAATGCCTATTTATAGGCTTACAAAACCGACTATGACAACTCTAGCTATTTCTAGAGACTTCTCTTCTTTTATCTC
>JAJJMB010008256.1:2197992-2478667 GCA_023531105.1 Papaver atlanticum | reverse complement strand
AATTTTCTAAACTATTCTAACCTACTGACTGGCCAACTGTTTAGTTAGTACAACTTTTATAATTCACTGTGTAGAATTCTCTACACATTTCCGAGTACAAATCTAGACAACTCAAAATTACAAATTACTATTTCCAACAGCCATGGCTTCCTCTTTCTTCACTAAAAATACTTTTCAACCCTCTTCTTCTAAAAACCCTTGTTTACCAACACCTACTAAAGATATCTCTTCTACATCCAAGACTCAGTATAACCCTAACCCTCCTCAACCTAAAATCACTGACTTCAGCAACATTGTTTGTCAAATCTGCAAAGAGAAGGGCCATACAGCTAACAAATGATATTATCGATATCCACAATCAAAAACACCAAATACTTCTACCCCTCAAGCCAATTTTTGTCAAACAGCTTCCATATCTGAAGAATCGACTTATCCTGCAGCATATGATTGGCTTCCAGATTCTGGAGCTACATCACATATGACCAATGATATAACTATCTTACAAAACCCATCTCCTTATACTGGTTCTGAGAGAGTTCTGGTGGGTAATGGTGACCAATTACCAATCACCATGGTTGTACTTCAACTCTGCATACTGATACTGCTTCCTTTCACCTCCCAGATGTCCTCTATGTACCTACACTTCACAGAAATCTTATCTCAGTTGGAAAATTTACTAATGAACACTCATGCTCCTTTGAGTTCTTACCTTGGGGTTATCAAATTAATGAGTTGGATACTAAACAACTTCTTGCTGAAGGGAAAATGCATAAAAATATGTACCCTATTGTTCCATCACCAATTTTTACAACAGAGGCTAATGTGTAACTTGATGCATCTTCCACAACATGGCATAACAGATTTGTTCACCCAGCAAATGCCATATTTTAGAAGCTGTCTTCTACATCTCAGATTCATATTACAACAGCTGCAACTGACTCTCTTTGTCACTCTAGTCAGATGGGGAAGAGTAAAAGACAACCATTCCTTGCTTCTACAAGAACTTGTTCTGCCTCTCTAGAGTTGGTGCATTGTGATATTTGGGGTCCATCTCCAACTGTGTCTACTTTGGGATACAAATATTACATTCTCTTTGTGGATGACTTCACAAAATTTCATTGGATATACCATATGACTACAAGAGATGAGAGTGTTATATGCTTCCAACACTTCAAGAGGTTAAATGAGAACCTTCTCTCCACCACCATCAAGTACTTCCAAACTGATAATGCTTAAGAACTGGTGAAGGGGAGGCTAAGACAGTTTCTAGATGAATCAGGCATTGCTATTTGTGCATTTTGTCCACACACTCCTCAGCAGAATGGGGTAGCTGAAAGGAAGCACAGGCACATAGTTGAAATGGTAAATACAATGGCATTTCAAGCTTGTATGCCCAAACAATTCTGGTATGACTCTTTTCTTACTGCCACATTTGTTATCAACAGGATACCTTATAAATTGCTTGGCTTTAAGACACCTTATGAGGCTTTATTTCACAAGTCACCAGATTATTTTATCCTCAAAGTGTTTGGGTGCACCTGTTATCCTTTTCTTGGGCCATATAGAAAGGATAAATTGAGTCCAAAGTCAGCAAAATGCACTTTCATTGGGTATAGTCCCATGCATAAGGGCTACAGGTGTCTTGATAACTCCACAAAGAAAGTATTTATCTCTAGGCATGTCATGTTTGATGAAGCTTCTTTCCCTTTTGGCACATGTGAGTCATCCCAGCCTCAAAACCTAAACAAAACCATTGTAGTACCTATATCTTTGCATCCACTCACTACAACTGATGAGTCAGGTGATGACTCAAGTTCAGTTACTTCTGAACATCATGGTGATACTTCTCAAGATACCCCTGAACAAGATGGATTTGAAACTGAACCTATAACTTCACTACCCATATCTTCACCCATTTCAGTTTCACATGTTCATCCCATGATCACTAGGTCCAAATCAGGTATTGCTAAACCAAAGTATTTACCTGATTATGTGACACACTACACTGTTACTCATCCAATTCAGTGTGCTTTTGTCTCTCATTTGAATGCCATTTCTGAACCAAAAACTTACAAAACATCTTCAAAGGATCCCAAATGGGTAGCTGCCATGGAGACTGAATATAAGGCTTTAAAATACAATGGTACATGGTCTTATGTGCCTTTTGATCCATCAATGAACATTCTTGGATGTAATGGGTATACAAAGTGAAGCTTAATTCTGATGGTAGTGTGGAAATAAATAAAGTTAGACTAGTAGCTAAAGGGTATCATCAAGTAAATGGGACAGATTACAATGAGACATTCAGCCCTGTGGTTAAGTCTACCACAATTAGAACCATTCTCACTCTTGCTGTCACAAATGGCTGTCCTATGAAGCAGTTGGATGTCTCCAATGCCTTCCTCCATGGTGAACTTTCGGAGAAAGTCTACATGCAACAACCTCAAGGATTTGAAGATCCAGAATATCCTGGTCATGTATGAAATTTAAACAAAGCTCTTTATGGGCTTAAACAATCTCCAAGAGCTTGGTTTGAAAAGTTCAGCGGGTTCTTAATGCACTATGGCTTCACTATGAGTGATTCTGATCACTCCTTGTTCATGTACTTCTCAGGTAATGAGGTCATGCTTCTACTTTTATATGTTGATGACATTATACTCATTGCAAATACCTCAACTTTGCTTACTGCTTTCACTGCCACTCTGGGATTGAAGTCACCAAGCCTACCAGTACCCGCACTTCACTTCTTACTCAGACAAAGTACACAATGGAGCTTCTAGAAAAATCATGAATGTTTGACTATCAACCATGCTCTACTCCAGTCTATAGTGATACCAGGGTTTCACTCTATGCTGGAGATCCTCTTCCAAATGCTTCAGATTACAGAAGTATAGTTGGTGCCCTTCAATAACTCACTCTCACTAAGCCTGATATTGCCTTTGCAGTGAACTATGCTTCACAGTTCATGCATACTCCAACCACTGAGCACATGGTGGTAGTCAAGAGGATTCTGCGCTATCTTAAATCATCTTTGGGCTCAGGAATTACTATCACAGCTGGTGACATTTCACAAATCTCTGGTTACTCAGATTCGGATTTGGCTGGATGCCCTGATACTAGAGGATCCACCACTGGATACTGTGTATTTCTTGGATCTACTTTAGTCACTTGGCAATCAAAGAAGCAACCAACAGTATCGAAATCTTCTACAGAAGCTGAGTACAAGGCTTTGTCTACACTTGCCTATGAAGTTATGTGGCTAGCCACACTTCCTGAGGAGCTAAATGTGACTTGCTCTACTCCTCATCACCTGTTCTGTGACAACATGGGAGCAAGATCTTTGGCTATGAATCCAGTGTTTCACGCCAGGACTAAACACATTGAGCTCAACTATCACTATGTTCGAGATCTTATTCAGGATGGTACTATAGACATCGAGTTCATTCCTTCCACTCTACAACTTGCTGATGTTTTTACGAAGGGACTACCACTACCATTGCTTGACAGCTTAAGATCCAACCTGATGCACTTCTGCAACCCTCATGCATCAGCTTGAGGCGAGGTATTAGATAGTAAAGAAATAGTTACTCTATCTATCTACAACTGTTTTACTTTCTGTATGAACTGTAAGAGGAAGTGTTATACACTTCACTCTCTTTTGTTTGTTTACTTCTGTTCTTATCTTTTTAGGATATCCTTGGCTTATACCTCTTGTGCTGTGTCATCCTAGTTAGGTCTTATCTCTTGTTATGACACAAACAGAGTACTATAAGAACTCAAGTGTAACATCCCTTTCATCATCACTTATTATCCATACAACTGAAGAACTCTTTTATATGTTATATCTCTTTCAATAATCTCGTTGTTTCCAGTCTAAGCATATCTATTTTTAGAACTTATCTAAAATCTAAATATTTATCACATCCTTTTTGTATTCTAATGTTGTTTGTGAATACAGTAAAGTGGATCAAGTGATATTGTATCATATTTTTTTTCTTTCAAGTCTAAGGACTATCTTGCTATTTTTCTTTGTTCCTGTTCTGTAAATGGCTGAACTCACGTTGCAGGCGGTGTTTGCTAATATTATTTTTTTGGCGTCTCTAATGCATCACCAGATATCAAGGAATATTATTTTGCTTTGGATCATTCTAAGCTTAAATCACTGTTGCACTTATCAGTGAGTTGTTATTTTGTATCGAAAGAACAACATTTTGTTGGATATAATCTTGTTATTCCAATCCAAATATACCCCATTTTGGACATTTATTCAAGATAAGGATATTCAGATCTTGTTCAAGCTTTCCTAAGCTTTTCGTGGTTGTTTTATTTATTTTCTGGCATGCCATATGATTTTCTATGGCATCAAAGGTCAAGTCCACTCACCTTAAAGTCAACGTTCGTTCTCATTCTTCCTAAATTTTAGGAAAGCTAAATATGGTGGAATTATCCATTCGTTTTCATCCTGTACGTTTTTAAGTACGTAATCACCAGAATGCTGCCATTTGCCATTATCAGTTAGTTTTGCAAATTCATATCCCTTTTCGAGTTATGATTTTCACTTGAATGTGCTAGTCTACTCGTCCTTTGATGGCGGTATGATTTTCTTTAAGCTTCTCTTTTGTTATCTATAAAAGAGATTGTTTCTTTCATACTTTTGCCTTAAAGACCATTTGTAATTTTCCGTTTGGTGCTGTTAATTTTGGCACTCATAGGCCATCATATCACAGATGATGTATCTGTATTATCTTATTCCACGTGACTTAGTTTCATAATCAAGGTTGTTTTGCGATTTCTCAAATTCACTACTGCAAAGAAGATGAAGTTATTTGGTTATCAAAAAAGTGTGAAGACCATATGAACACCCTTCATCAGCTATTTTTATTTTGCTTTGTGTGTTACCGTCCAATCATCATGGAGTTGTTGTCCAAGAGTTATGAGCATTCGTTCCTCAAGTACTAGTTCAAGTTGCCGTGTTATGGTGTTTGTTGTCGGAGAGTTTCAACAATCATCTTTGTCAAGTATTTGTTCCCTCTAGTCATAGTTCAAGTTGCATTAACTCAAACATTAATGATATTATTCACCACTTTGACACTAGAATGATCTTCACAAATAGTTTGTATTGAATGTATGGAGTCCTTACAATGATCTCATGATGAACTTACATACAACAATGGAGAAATATAAGATGAATACTAAATTATAAAGATGCTCTCTTGGTTCTCTAGATGATTTCCTTAGTACTTCTCTCTTCACTGATCTCTCTCTCTCTCTCTCTCTCTCTCTCTCTCTTTCTATCATTTTTGAACCCTTATATAGGCAAATACATCAGTAGAAGACAACTAAGGTTCACATGCAAAATCTCTGTTGACTGATCTTATTTCAGATTGTCTTATTCGCCAGGCTTTGGGAAGATGTCGCTGTCCTTTGCGCTATTGGCTGTGTCTTTCGCACTGCTTCTTTAGAAATGGTCTTCGTGCTACTTTCATCGCATGGTTGCTTGTTCGCGTTCTTTCTTAATTGTCGCACTGATATTCTTCGCCTTGATCTTTGATTATCGTAGTAACCATGTGTTTAGGGATATCTTATCTGGGGCGAAGTTAAGTTATGTCGTGTACGATTTTTGTCCCCTACATTTTGCCTCTTCCCGCGTTGTTCTTCTGTAAGTGGAATAATGCGAGAATCTCAGCTTTGCATTTGAGATCTTTTTCCTTCTTTTCTAGACATTTCTCCGGTTTTTCCGTATGGTTATTTCCACGTGCAGTAACTTCACCTTTTCTCGATTGACACATCGAGGTTCCCATTCTTGACCGGTTACTGCCTCAGCCGGTTCGCCTGTTTCAATAAATACTTTCGAAGAGAGAGATTCATCTTCTGCACCTTATATCTTCCTCTTTGTTTAGACAGAACCTGCTTGCATAAAGTTTGTTTGTTTAAAAGATTTATCGCTATGTCGAGCCAGTCCATTATCGCTTCTTCTAATGAATCATTTCCCGAGTAAGTATCTATGTTTTGCTTGAGTTTCTAAGGATTGACTGTGTTTTTGAGTTTTCCTTATTTTCGTTATTTCTGCTGCTGTTAGTGTTCTTGGTACTTTGTTTAATTTTAGTATTCCCATACTTAAACCTGTTGCCTCAGACCAAATCTATCCAAACCTCCAATGAATCCCGCTGGTGACCGGAAAAGGGTGGCGAAAAAGAGGTCTTGAAAGCGGAAGCTTTCTCCGGGCAAAGAGAGTTCGCCTCAAAAGAAAAGAGGTTCGCGCGCCCTCGTGCATGTTGTGAGTCCTCTGACACTGATGCCACCAGCTACTGTCGCACAAGTAAAGGGCGAGATGACTGCTAGTCATTCCACTGAACCTCTATATACACATGTGAAAAAGTGGGGGTATAACAACCATACCCAATATTTCGCTTAGCAATCTGTATGGACTAACTCCAATATACTTTTAAGAGAATCAACTAGATAGTCAGACTCAATCTTAACAAAAGTATATCAAAGAGTTATATCTCAATTTCTTGATTCAATCCACACTCAAACAAACAGGAATTTGTGAGCCTGATTGAAAACAAGAGAAATAACTTGAACGGTACCAAAGACCAATGTTAAAGGATCAATCAATTTCAATCAACAACCAAAGGTTGGATTTACCAATTGATCGATTCAACGCACAACCTGTGATATTTCAATTAATATAACAAAATATAACGCGGAAAAGAAATAACACAGATACCAGAAGTTCTGTTAACGAGGAAACCGCAAATGCAGAAAACCCCCGGGACCTAGTCCAGATTTGAACACCACACTGTATTAAGCCGCTACAGACACTAGCCTACTACAAACTAACTTCGGTCTGGACTATAGTTGAACCCCAATCAATCTCACACTGATTCAAGGTAAAGTTGCGCTCCTTACATCTATGATCCCAGCAAGATACTACACACTTGATTCCCTTAGCTGATCTCACCCACAACTAAGAGTTGCTACGACCCAAAGTCGAATACTTTAATAAACAAATCTGTCTCACACAGAAAAGTCTATAGGAATAGATAAATCTATCTCCCACAGAAATACCTATGAGTCTTGTTCCGTCTTTTGATAAATCAAGGTGAACATGAACCAATCGATAACCCGGACTTATAAATCTTAATCGACTAGCGAAACAAGATATTGTGGAATCACAAACGATGAGACGAAAGTGTTTGTGACTACTTTTCTATCTTGCCTATCGGAGATATAATTCTCAATCCAATCTTACGATTGCACTCAATCACGATAGAAACAGCAAGATCAGATCACGCAACTATAGAGAAAATAGTTGGGTCTTGCTTCACAATCCCAATGAAGTGTTTAAGTCGCTAACTTACATGGTCTCGATAGAAACCTAAGGTTAAAGAAGAATTGACTCTAGCATATACAACTAGTATCACACAGGAGGTGTGGGGATTAGGTTTCCCAGTTGCTAGAGTTCTCCTTTATATAGTCTCCAAATAAGGGTTTGCAATCTAAGTTACCTTGGTAACAAAGCATTCAATATTCACCGTTAGAAGAAAACCTAATTAGATTCAAGCAAATATCTCTCAATCGTTAGATCGAACTTAGCTTGTTATATACAATTGAAAAGTGACTTCATTTAGGTTTGAGTAACCGTACCTAAACATGTACACCTAGTTGGTTCAACAATAGTTAACCAATGGTTAGCCATATGAACACTTTCAAATCAACCTTATTCATCTTCACCATACCTAGTTCAAATGACTCAAATGAACTAGTTAGAGAGTTGTTCAATTGCTTAGATATCATTGAAGTATACAAGACACAATTGAAGAAAAATCTGTTTTGATTCACTCGAATCGATTCATGAACATTATAGCCACGGTTTGCAAAGATTGCATTCCTTAATATATAAATGTTTTAGTTCATGAACAAACCGACTTTAGAAAGTAACCTACCTAAGTATTCAAACGGGTACGCATACTTAAGTAACCGGATTGAGTTTTTTTTCACTTCCAAACCCTAGCATAAATTCACGGGCGTGAACTTTCCACCGGTACGCGTACGAGTACGCATACTGTCCCGGATTTCCAACAACCGCCAGTACGCGTACGGGTACGCATACTCTGGGTTCCCGGTTTTGGACTTTTACATAAATGTGAAAAACACGCTATGGTTATATCTAAAGATGGTTACATGATCTAAACTCCCATTTCAATCATTGAAACATTCTTAGAGGATATTATATAGTTGTTATTCACAAACTATTTTTCATCAAAGCAATTTTCAAGATATTGAAATAACCAACATGACTTTCGTCACGAGTAAAGATGAACTTGGTCAAAGCGAAAATTTACCAACACATATTTCAATAAATAGATAAGCGAGATAAACTCGGCTCAAAATAGCAAATGTGTATAATCGAAGTCTATATTGCAATACGACTTTTGTCTCAAGATAGGAGATAAAATATATACACTTTTGATTGATAGATAAGTTCAAGTCTCCACATACCTTTTTGTCGATGAAGTTCCACCAGTTCCTTGAGTAGTTCTTCGTCTTTGCATGATGAACGCCGTGGAGTCTAGAGCTCAACTACACTTACTATCCTAGTCCGAGACTTAGATATAAGTAGAATAGAAATCAAGACTTATAGTTTTGGAAAATAAAGTTGACAAACAGGCTTGAGATAGCAACGCTGCAGTGCTCTAACAATCTCCCCCTTTGTCAATTTTAGTGGCAAAACTATCAATACATATGGAATACAAAATAAATAAACTTTGCAGCTTCCCATCCACATTCTTGATCTTCTTGGTTTTTCAACATTACTCGAAATCTTCGTTACTTCCAAGTACTCCAATGATTCCAAAGATATTCAAATCAGCATCATCATTGTTGAAGATCCGTAGCCATAACAATGAGAAAACAATAGTTCTCAATCATTGTTACACAGTGTCATAGTATTATTATATAGTATCAAAGTTCAATTGTATCACAACTTCGACAACAATACTATGGTGATATGTATCACTCCCCTTAGTCAATACTTCATCTCACATGAAAACCACTCCCCCTTACATGATGATCCAAAAACCATATGTATTTATAGTGTGAACTACACATTAAATCTCCCCCTTTTTGTCAATAAAATTGGCAAAGGTACGAAAACTAGTGGGATCCAAATGAAATTTCCATAGAGACACTTCATGACCAAAAGAAAGCACATATCAACTTTTTAGATGCAATCATATAGCCGAAACTAAATGCATTCATCAAGGAGTTTATAAAGATACAAGATAACCCCTATAATATTCCACAGCCACACTCCCCACAAAGATTTGGCAATTAAGCACGAGTTCAATTAAGAACTCTCCCCCATATAATGTCATTCCCGAAAGAACAACAAGAGAGCCCTTACTTTTACAAAAAAAAGAGAGGATTTCTTTGGACATTGACAAATCACATGAAACATGAATTTGTATCCAAAAATCTCAATTAAATTAACCACAAGAGAACCCATGATTAATTTAATCGGAAATGCTCTCATAAGAAAACTTACGGAGCCGCACAATATTTACATAAAGATATGGATCAGGGAAGATCAATACTACGGAATACACAAAGATTCATTCTATTTTTCATCACTATTTGCACAATGACATATAATAGACTTAATCTTTGCAAACAAAAGTTTATCCTATCTTCCATCACTATTTGCATAACGATACAATAGGCTTAACTTTTGTTGTCAAAAGTTCATTCTATCATTTATCAATAAAGACATATGATAGACTTAACTTTTGACAAAATATGGGATAGTCAGGGTTCATGGACGTAAACAACATATCCCATAACAATTTGCAATATATAAAACCATAAAGATTAATACTGCAAAAATCAATCTTTTCCCTTAGAAGGTAGAATCAATCTTTTTCACACGGATTTACACCGAAAATATCTACCAAATGCGTATAGAAGAACATACAAAGTCATTAACGACCATACACCACAGTTCACATAAGATGATTGTGAACATTCAAGAATCCCATAGCAATGCGTACTACTACCCATTCTTGAATTCCTTCTTTGTGATTTTACAAAAACATTCTTGTAAAAGATACAAATGATCTTATATATGTAGTACTCCAAGAATCCCAGTGCCCAAGTCCAAGAGAAGTGGAACAAGTGCGACGAAACGGAGAAAAACACTCAAAAACAAGAGACAATACAAAAACCAATCTTAACTCATCCAAATTCAATAATTATCATCTCTATTTTGAAGGGAATTCAAAACGGAAGATAATGCAAAATGAATGAGGTAATTCTGAGTTCGGACGAAGATGTTACGGCCAAAACAAGTTTACCGAATATCGACGTCTACGGTCAAGTATGCATACCGGTTTGCAAAGGAATTTTCATGACCTGGAGCAGTATGCAAATGGGTATGCGTACTAAAATCCCTGAATTTTGATTTTAAATGATGGTATGCATAACTGGTATGTGTACCATGAAGTCCAAACATCCCGAACTACTATTTTCAAACCTAAACATTTAAGAACCTTAAAGATCAAGTTAGGTAGAAGTGAACTATAAGCAAGGTACATGTATAATTATAAGTACTCTAAGCAAATAAAAGCACAAATCTTTCTCAATTTTATAGACATACTTTTTTAGAAGAATCCAATCGAATTCTACAACCTTACCGAACATAATTTGTGCGCCCCAGTTCTCGTGCCTCCCTCACCGTATACATAGCAGGGCATTCCTTGGTGAGGATGCAATAACAACACACTCAAGTTGTGTTGAGATGAGCAATGTCTTGCTCACCATAAGTGACTTTTTGATTATCATGAAAGAGATCGCTTTTAGAACCTTTCACATCCAAATCCATCTTTCCAAAGAACTTTTTAAGTTCCAACATCATGGATATTGCCTTCTCCATAGTCATGGAATTTTCTGGGAGATCCTTCCTTTTCACACTCAAAACATCATTGACTTTCTTTGGTATCCACTTCTGAGTGCGTTTAGGAACAATCGGAACTTTCTTCCCATTACCCTCTTCTAGAATTTTCGGAAGAGAATCGGATTGACTATTCGTTTGCAAGTTAGCCTTTCTCCAACTGGGAGCATCGGATCTTGTGTTCTCCTTTACGAAGTTATCCTTTTGATAACCATTACGATTATGAAAAGGATTCGTATGACATTTATAGGAAAATATAGGTTTACCACAACACTGATTCCTTTGCCTAAAGGTTGGACAGTTACAACCTGTAACGTTAAGGGGATTAGTCTTAACATATGATCTTGGTTTCACAACTTCTTATGATGCCCAAACAAGAACATCATGAAGTTTCTCATTCCTTATACGGAAACGACATCTCCTTTCCAGGTGACCTTTATTTCCGCAATAGTGGGAAACATAAGAAATGTTCTTACCTCGATACGAGTGTGCTGACTTTAGAGGTTAATATACTTTGCTCTTTTGAACCTTAACTGCCGGTGAAGGTATTTCACTTTTGCCATCAGTGGAAACCTTTTTTTTTTTAGAATAATCACTATCCTTGACAAATTTTACCTCTTTGCTAGTACTTGGAGCATCTATTCCCTTATAGCTCAATCCTCGTGTATCACGATGATTTTTACTTGCTCCTAGCATAGTGGTTAATTTGCTTGAACTAGTATTGAACTTTTTCAAGTCATCTTCCAACATCTTGATTTTATCAAGAGCAGCAGCTAAATCATCCTCAAGGCGTTTTTCCCTAGCGAGATACACGCCTTCCCTGTCATTAAAACTTGCTTGCTGGGAGTCAATCCTTTCTTCAATTTCTGCAAGTTTCTCTTCTAAGAAGAAGTATTTTTATAAATACGATCACATTCAAGTTACTTTCTACTTAGGTTTTCCTCGGTATCTTTGAGGATCGATTCGCAAGAGCGATTCCAACCATAAAGACCTCCGTAAATCCTTTTCAATTTCTTGTTTTCTCGACAAAGAGGAGTCAGAAAAGGTGTGACATGAGAAGTTGTAATCTTCTTCATTTTCAATGAATCAAAAAACTTAACATACTCTTAGACTTCCTCATCAACATTTCTATCAATATCTGAATCACCTTCATCAGAAAGTTCATCCAACTGTTCTTCTAGGCGTGTTTCCCAATCAACAGTTTCTACATTCAGAGAATATTTACATATTGACTTAGATTTTACAGTTCTCTCAGGTGAATTCAAGCTTTGAATATCATCTAGTAATTTCTGACCTGGTACATTATTATACATAGACTCGTCCATAATAATTAGATTGTTACAAACACAGACTTATGAGGTCTTTAACATGTTTGCCTGCTCTGAAACTTATTGAAAAAGCGGGGGTATAACAACCACACCCAATATTTCTCTTAGCAATCTGTATGGACTAACTCCAATATATTTTTAAGAGAATCAACTAGATATTCAGACTCAATCTTAACAAAAGTATATCAAAGAGTTATATCTCAATTTCTCGATTCAATCCATACTCAAACAAAGAGGAATTTGCGAGCCTGATTGAATACAAGAGAAATAACTTGAACGGTACCAAAGACCAATGTTCAAGGATCAATCAATTTCAATGAACAACCAAAGGTTGGATTTACCAATTGATCGATTCAACACACAACCTGTGATATTTCAGTTATATAAAAAAATATAATGCGGAAAAGAAATAACACAGACACAAGAAGTACCAAAGACCAATGTTCAAGGATCAATCAATTTCAATCAACAACTAAAGGTTGGATTTACCAATTGATCGATTCAACAGACAACCCGTGATATTTCAATTATATAAAAAAATATAATGCGTAAAAGAAATAACACAGACACCAAAAGTTCTGTTAACGAGGAAACCACAAATGCAGAAAACCCCCGGGACCTAGTCCAGATTTGACCTCCACACTGTATTAAGCCGCTACAGACACTAGCCTACTACAAACTAACTTCGGTCTGGACTGTAGTTGAACCCCAATCAATCTCACACTGATTCAAGGTACAGTTGCGCTCCTTACGTCTCCGATCCAAGCAGGATACTACGCACCTGATTCCCTTAGATGATCTCACCCACAACTAAGAGTTGCTACGACCCAAAATCGAAGACTTGAATAAACAAATCTGTCTCACACAGAAAAGTCTATAGGAATAGATAAATCTTTCTCCCACAGAAATACCTACGAGTTTTGTTCCGTCTTTTGATAAATCAAGGTGAACAGGAACCAATCGATAACCCGGACTTATATTCCCGAAGAACAACCTAGAATTATCAATCACATCACAATAATCTTAATCGACTAGCGAAACAAGATATTGTGGAATCACAAACGATGAGACGAATGTGTTTGTGACTACTTTTCTATCTTGCCTATCGGAGATATAAATCTCAATCCAATCTTACGATTGCACTCAATCACGATTGAAAAAGAAAGATCAGATTACGCAACTACAGAGAAAATAGTTGGGTCTGGTTTCACAATCCCAATGAAGTGTTTAAGTCGCTAACTTACATGGTCTCGATAGAAACCTAAGGTTAAAGAAGAATTGACTCTAGCATATACAACTAGTATCACACAGGAGGTGTGGGGATTAGGTTTCCCAGTTGCTAGAGTTCTCCTTTATATAGTCTCCAAATCATGGTTTGCAATCTAAGTTACCTTGGTAACAAAACATTCAATATTCACCGTTAAAAGAAAACCTAATTAGATTAAAGCTAATATCTTTCAACCGTTATATCGAACTTAGCTTGTTATACACAATTGAAAAGTGACTTCATTTAGGTTTGAGTAACCGTACCTAAACGTGTACACCTAGTTGGTTCAACAATAGTTAACCAATGGTTAGCCATATGAACACTTTCATATCAAACTTATTAATCTTCACCATAACTAGTTCAAATGACTCAAATGAACTAGTAAGAGAGTTTTTCAATTGCTTAGATATCATAAGAGTATACAAGACACAATCGAAGGAAAATTGGTTTTGATTCACTCGAATCGATTCATGAACATTATAGCCACGGTTTGCAAAGATTGCATTACTTAATATATAAATGTTTTAGTTCATGAACAAACCGACTTTAGAAAGTAACCTACCTAAGTATGCGAACGGGTACGCATACTAAAGTAACCGGATTGAGTTTGTTTTCACTTCCAAACTCCAGCAGAAATTTACGGACGTGAACTTTACGCCAGTACGTGCACGGGTACGCATACTGTCCCGGATTTCCAACAACCACCAGTACGCGTACGGGTATGCATACTTTTGGTTCCCGGTTTTGGACTTTTACACAAATGTGAAAAACACACTATGCTTATATCCAAAGATGGTTACATGTTCTAAACTCTCATTTCAATCATTGAAACATTCTTAGAGGATGTTATATAGTTGTTATTCACAAACTATTTTTCATAAAAATCAAAGTGATTTTCAAGATATTGAAATAACCAACGTGACTTTCGTCATGAGTAAAGATGAACTTGGTCAAAGAGAAAGTTTACCAACACATATTTCGAGAAATATATAAGCGAGATAAACTCGGCTCGAAATAGCAAATGTATATAATCGAAGTCTATATAGTAATACGACTTTTGTCTCAAGATAGGAGATAGAATAGATAGACTTTTGAGTGATAGATAAGTTTAAGTCTCCACATACCTTTTAGTCGATGAAGTTCCACTAATTCCTTGAGTAGTTCTTCATCTTTGCATGATGAACGCCGTGGAGTCTAGAGCTCAACTACACTTACTATCCTAGTCCGAGACTTAGCTATAAGTAGACTAGAAATCAAGAATTATAGTTTTGGCAACTAAACTTGACAAACAAGCTTGAGATAGCAACGCTTGCGAGTTTGACCGAGCAGTGCTCTAACAACTTGCTCCTGATCGTGTTCATGAAGATGCTGCTACGACAATAAAATGTTCTTCCCCTGAGGCTATTGTCGCAAAGGATGAGCAGGCGTCTGGTACTGTTTTGGCCAATGCGGCTACTGAAGCTTCGCAATGGTCATGGTTAATCTCTATCGCGCTGGGTATGTTGCCTCCCAAGACTAATTCTGAGTCGTCCCAACTTTTCAAGAATGATAAACTTATCGCCGTTGAGTCAGAGGTAAGTTTTTCTTTTATTGATTTGCACTCCTTTCTTTGCTTTTCGTGGCTTTGGAGTTTTAGTATTTGTAGGGATTTCGCCGATGTTTGGTTCAGATTGATTAATTCTGTAAATCTGAACAAATCATTGATGATTTGAAAAAGCAGGTGTTTGAGTTATCTGCTGGGGAAAATGATGTTGCTAGGATTCGTGCGAAGAATGAGGAACTTAAAAGTGAGATTCTGCAGAATTTTGTGTCTTTCATGCATGTTTTTCCTTTGCATCGCCCTTCTTGATTTTTAGGCCTTTCGTACTTAAGCTTTAAACCGAAAACGTCCGAACGGTATGAATTCGAATTCATCGCAAAAGATGCTAGAGACGAGTGTTTCGCACTGAAGGCTCAAATTACTAAGTTGGAGAATGGTCGTTTGCGTTTACGCGAGCAAGTTGTGGGGCTACAGGTTGACAATTCTGGTTGGCGTGATCGGTTGGATCAACATTGCTCTGTATCTGGTCAACTTGCCAGAGCTCTTGAAGTATCTAACATGGCGAATCGTTCCTTTCTTGACGAGAATCATACCTTGTAGGACGACAACCGCGGATTGAGAGATAATAAGCTTTCTTTTGATGGTGCGTATTGCAGACTTCAACAAGACCGTAGTTTGTTAGAGAGCTCTATTCGATCATAGAAGGATGTATCTGATGATTTAGCGTCGAAGCTGGTAAAATTATCGGGAGAAAGAGATGAAGCTTATCGCTGTAGAGATAGGGTATCAGAAGATCTTGCGGTTACTTCAAGATGTTACCCGTCATCCTATAGCTTCGCGTGACCTTTGGGTAATTTTTTCGCAGAAAGAAGGTAGTCGTGAAGGCTGCCGTAATTGTTGTCTCATTCTTATGTATTTATTTAGGCCGTGCCGTTCTGAGTTGTCTTTATTTCTGATCTGGCAGAGTCGTTCCAACAAGAAATTGCCGTGCTGAAGTAAAAGTTGGAAGAATCTATCAAGGCGCGGGATTCTTCTTCTCAACAATTTTCTACAATTTCGCGCGTGGTGGCTGATCTTACCCAGGAGCGAGATAACTTGCGAAAGTCAAAGGAGGAGTTAGAGCAGGAATATCAGTCCTTCATGGATGGGTCCAGCAGGAAATATTCAAAGGCGATTAAGCGTCATGTGAATGAAGAGACTCAGCTCGCGGTTAATTGGGTTTGCGATAAGCATGGGCTTCCCCGCGTGAACTATCCTCAAGTTCCCTTCAGCGATGATGAAGAGGATGAAGATGTGAGTTCCATCATCTCTAAGGGAGAGCATGCTGATGATGAGGGGTCAAGTCCTGTCAATCATGATGTTGAGAAGGGGAAAAATCATTCTCAAACCGCTGATGGTGGTGCCATAAACGAGCAAGATGCTGATGCTTTGGTGCAAACTATCCAGTTTGTGCCTGAAGTTACTGATCCTCCTTCATTGGTTCCTGATGTTGTTGGTTCTTAGATCCCACTATTTTGTTTTTCCCTCTTTTTCCTTTTGCCTGTTGACATCTTTATCTTCCTTTTAGCGGTTATCTGGGTACTCCCAAGCTTGGGGGGCGTCGCTTGACCTTTGAATACTCCTTATTTTCCTGTTCTTTAATATTTAGACAAGTAATTATAATTCTATCGTTGTTATGTACTTGAAATTTGAAATCCAACTCAGCGTGTTTCTAGGCATCTGACTGAGGGGGTGGAAAGCATATGAAATTTAGTATTCCCATACTTTCCTATGCTTTCCACCTTCAAAGGAAGACTAGTGTTCTATCATGTTTTACGAAAATGGTTTATGCAAACGAATGTATGACGATAGTTAAGGGGGAATATTTATTCATGACCCTCGCGAACGTTGAATTTAGGTTTTGGCGAATACTAGGGTAATGCGAGTAGTAAGTTAGGGCGAAAATTAAACTTATATCTATTTCTTATCATGCCATTCGTGCATATGAGGTTATGTCGCGTTTTTTGGGTTTGATGCGTGTACGAAACAAGTCTTTACTATGATGTTATGGTTGGATATTGTGTGTGTCGCATGGTATTGGGATAGTGGTGACATGGGCATTTTTGTTGATACTCTCTAACATGTTATAGATATATCGAAATATAATATTGAATGATACTTAGCTCCATGGAATCGTGTTTCCTCATTGCTCCTTCGTGCCTCAGCATGATCTTTTGTTGCCTCAGTTTCTTTCGCGCTCCTTTATTATTTATATTCGCATGATCTTTATAGGTCTTACTTGCCTCCTAGATAAGGTCTTATTTCCTTCCCCCACATAGAGAACTTAAAGGACTTATGGTCTCCTTGGGTAGGGTCTTTATCATTGGGCGACGAAATCTCAGTTCCACGTGCTCTTGCGAGTCATTGTCCATCGATCTCGCCTTAACTGTGTTTGTATTTTTACCTCCTCAGGTCGTATTTGCGATAATATACCTGGTCTTAGATACTCCCGTGAGTAAAAAGTCCCAACACATTGTCGTTTTTGACACAATTCAGCTCCCTAATGGAGGGTGCCGTCCATTTATATCCCCCTAAATTGCTCTTTCAAGGAGGTCACCCCTAACCATTTCAGTTGGACTCCTCCCATCCAGTTATTCAACAACCAATGTTGTCGTGACCTTGTACCCTTCGCCTATGTGTCTTATGACGCGAGATCACACCCTAAGTGGGGTTTCTTTGGACCGAGTGTATCCAAGCCAGGAACTCCTTCTACTCCACTGGTCATGTTTCTACACCCCATACCATAGAACTTATTCGCTCAGTGGTTCGTTCTTAGTGGCCTCCAGCGGATAGGATTTTATTTCGCCCCAATATAAGTGACTTCTCTAGGATTTTCCCAAAATGACGCGCTTTAGGGCTTATTGATGCCTCTTACGTGATCATGCTAAACGCCGTCGCACGACCGCATGAACTAAGTTGACACGCCAAAATTGGGTACCAAGCCTCCCTAATTAGAGGTTTTAAATAGTGACTTGCTGCCCCCTATTGAGGTCTTACGAGATGATCATGTATGCTTTGTTTCTCCTTTGGCTTGCTCGCGTCTATAAAGAACTTTGCTTCATATTAATGTTTCTTTGGTTGGTACATAGCTTGCTTTCTTCATTACATCATTTCATCATTGCACATGTCTTTTAGCTGGTAGCTTGTGTGCGACGCACATCCTTGCCTTCGCCTTAAATCATTGCTTTCGCGCGGTCAGTTTTAGTTTTTGCTGATGACCTGCGATTCCTCCCTTGCTTTCATTATGAATAGGGTGATTAGTAATTGTGCGGTTAGAGACTTCATTGCACTGGGCCTTCCACCTTAATACTAAGTCTTGTAAACTTTCGCCTTGTTCTCTCTTTAGGACGAATAATGCGTTTCTTCCTGTTTTGAGCAAATCGATTTATGCATATGCGTTTATGAACGCATTATGCGATTCTTTAGAGGATGTAATGCTTGTATTTTCAGAGTGCTTGTGATTTGCTTCTTCACCTTGCTCCATCATCCCTTTAGAAGGTGAATCCCGTGACTTACTAATCCTGCGAAGTGCTCTCATCTCGCCATGTTTGAATATCTTCGTAAGTTTTCGCAGGTTTGAATTCGCGTTCATTAGATGGCCGCATTTAGCCTTATCTTTTCCCTTTGTATTTCGCCCCCTTTTCTCTTTCGCGTGATTTTTTCTTCTGTTCTTATCATATTGATCATTAGCCTTTCTGCCCATATATCATCTTTCACATTCTGCCTTTGCTTTTCCTTTAGTTTCTCTTTTCCCTCACATTGCTTTACATCCAGTTCATTGCATATCTTTGCGTTGGTACAGTCCCCTACAATCTCTCTTATGCCAGAAGGAATGGGGAATCGGATTCGCCTGTGGTAAGTTGACGCGACTCCATTACTCCATGAATCCAAGGCCTCCCAATGATGGCAGCGACTCTACATTTACCACGCAAAACGTGACTACTGTCTCTAGAGTTCTTGCGGGAATGACCATGGTAATCTCGCCCTTTGGTCTTGATACAACACTGTTGAACCCATAGATTGTATACGTGGAAGGGATCAGGTCTGATTTGCTGTATCCCATGGTCTTTGGTGTTAGAGAATTTAATCATGATCTATATAATTTTTGTGTTTAACTATTGTTTACTGAGACATAACGAGTCGTTGGTTGAATGGATTTTCATAGGAAAAGTAAATTTACTGTTCATGGTAACATTTCGAGTTGTTCGGCTCTGCGATACCACTAATTTCTCTCCTTACATTTTGAAGTCAAAGTCAGACACCTTGTTTTATTTTTTGGGATGGTGGCAATTTCGGAGACTACCAGCGGTCTACGACTCTAAGGCCCGCGGATAAAGGATTTCTAGTGAGTCAGGACGAAAATACTTCTTCCACTGAAATAGAGGTTTGCGATTGATAAACACCTAATGGATCAAAAAAAAAAAAAAAAAAAAAGCGAAATCGTTTGGAATACAGACCTTTCACTTATTCATGCGAAGACAATAATATGAGGTAAGAATGTGCGTAACATTGCCAAGAGTGCCGACTAGTCGGTATTAGAGAGTAAGTGAATTCTCTACCTAACATTAACAGTAATATGTAGTTTGTTAGATAAGACTTATCAAAAATTCTCTGCCATTTAGAACTCAATATTCTCCTACTACAATATGGGTCATATTAATATATTAAAGGAAAAATTACCACTTGAAGTTATCTGACATAAAGAAAGGAAGAACACTAGATATAACCAGAAGAACACCATCAAGAAACGAAGGTAACTACTACCTATAGATATAAAAAAGGAAAAAATGTTATACAGATCTAGATAACTAATCACATGAAAGAAGTGAACTACGTAGCCGATTAATGAGATTCTTTAACGGTTTTGATTTAAGAAGACATAAGTGGCAAAATCCCGAAGAAAACGCTTTAATGAGTATACGAGGACAATTGACACACCGCATCCTTCGATGACCATTTGAAGTCATGTGACATTGTATTTCACTTTTCTTATTTTAAAAGTCCACCTTTTATTTAGTCAAAATTCAGTTTACCCCAACATCTTAAAATTTAAATTGCACTTCGAAAAATTCATAAGCTCTTATTCGAGATTTAAAACTAAAGTAACGGAAAATAGTATGTAAAGTAAAATTGAACCTCGTGCATGGTCTAATTTCTGTATGGGTTCAAATCAATTACGCCCATCTTCACTATTTATACAAGGAGATACAACACCAACAACGGATGCAGGTCATATTTACATGACAACAAAAAGGCTCCAAAAGTGCATGATTGGTACATCTTTCAACGAGTTTCACAACTTTTATATGCCTATTTTGCAGAACAACAACAATTTAACATTATTTCAACTATTCTAGGCAAAGGGCATGACTATGTGAGAGTCTATATATCTAGTCTCAACTTTTACTTTCGGGCAAGGCGAGTTTAAACAACTCTATCACCGTGTTCTGATTTTTGGCAGATTTGGGGTGATATTGGAGTACCATGGATTTTCTCTTAATTTACCAATTGCTGCCACTGCTGCGCCTGCACTAGGGAACACCCACCAAACACCTCCTTTAGTCTGTTCCCATATGAGCACCTTTCAAACCGAAGGACAAATTATTATGGACCTCTCCATCAATACCTACAAGCTACAACTGATGTAAGCCATATTTACATTAAGCAACAAACAATTAGCTAAGGCTCCAAACATACATGACTAACTTATACATCTTTTAACTGAGTTTAACAATTTTTTATATGCGCAATTGTGCACTAGAAGAAAAACAGTTTAACGTTACCGCAACAACTCTGGGCAAAGGTTACACTATGTGTAAGACTGCATATCTAGTCTTATTGGTGTGATGTATCTAAACTCCGGTCCACTAATTTTTGGTTTACAATATCATTCACGTGTTGGCCTTTCACTTCTGGGGAAGCCGGAAGGTGATGATTTTTATCTTCGTGTTCTGATTTTTGGCGTGCTATTAAAGTACCATATAGTTTCTCTTAATTTACCAACGAGCGCCACTGCTGCGCCTCCGATCCCGTGGGAAACATCCACCCAACACCTCCATTTAGTCTGATGTTTATCGTCGTGTTCACATATGAGCAGATTAATTCTAAGGTAGGTTGAGACTATGGATATCTCCATCCATAGCTGAACAGGTTAAAGGGTTTATTGTGAGAGTGGGTATGAACTTATGAGGAAGAATAGAATCTTCAACCTCTGATTTGTGAGTTGAGTTTCAAACCACAGCCATATTCCTTACGGCTCCACTTCCATATGATAACATTCAAGCTGAAACCCTGATTTGCACGAAATAAGCATGACCCACGATCAGAGATCCAGCTACTGATAGTCCCTCTCTAGATTTTGGATTTTCAATGACTCAATACTGTGACAATTTCCACCTAATAGGGAGTGGGGGAATAAATCCTAGCTCATGGTCATCGACATGATTGAGTATGAGAAAACAAATGCTCATTACCCTGTGGTCAATTTGAATTATTCACAATTGGCATAAACTAAAAAAATGACTAAGATCAATCTACGAGATCTCTACGTAGAGTCAGTGTGGAGGAGTTTGGACCCGGTATGTGACACATGAATTGGCCGACCAATATGTGGACCAATTTGATATTAATTGACAATGAATATTATTTTAAAAAAGTGCTAAATGCTGAAGTTGCCATTGATCCACTTCACCACATATAAACGGACGCATTCACGTGGTTGAAATATAAACTCTGTATATTCATAGCAATTTCATATGTTTGTTCACCATGACGTTGGTTTATGCATAAATCAGACTGTTCATAGCCGATAAATGTTGATTTTATGCATGATGCATGTATATGACCAAATATGGATCCAGTGAAGGCACTAAGAAACAATACCTATTCTCATCAGAACCATCCTTTGTCTGTTTTCCTTTTGATTTTTGGACTATAGTTCTTAATTCCATTTATAAATATCAGGGGGAGAAAAGGGGCACATTCTTAATTTTGTAAGACCTGTTAGTTTATGTCAAGATTCCATAACACTCTGTGGTTTATGTATTACCGAAAACAATCACATTGGATGAAATTTTTAAACACACTTTGATAGTAAGCTGGAATTTTCGCATTAGGAGTTCTTTTTAGGCGGTCACCATCTCAAAAGGATCTGTTGGATTAGTGAATTTGATCCAGACATTAGACTTTAGATTTTTATTTAATTTTTTAATTTTTTTTGGAAGGAAAAAGAAATTTTGTTGTGAATTGAGGTAGGAAGAGTCGAAGAGATAAATTATTTGTTGTGAATTAAGGCAGGAAGAGTCGAAGAGATACATTGTGGTAATTCTCATCGAATCATCAGGTTGTTACATTTTTGGTTATTGACCATGAGCAACAAATTAGTTTTTTTTATTATACTCAATACAATTATAGGAAGCTTAGCATTCAATTGAAAAAAGCTTAACCAGAATTGATTCGAAGGAAACCACAATCAACCCAAGTTTTCATGTAACATAACTAATCAGGATAAGTGATTGTCTAGGGTTGTTAACCTATGTAGCTGTCAATAAGGTCAACTAGAGTGAGTGAAGACAATAAATGTGAGGTAACTATAAGAATGAGCATAAGTGCCAACTACTCGGCAGAAGAGAACAAGGGCATTTTCTACTTAACATTATCAATTAAGATTTTTGTAGATCATAAAGATAAGACTTGATAAGAAGATTCTCTGCCATTTTAGAACTCAATATTCATCTACAACATGAATATAAGTATCTATAATAACATTATCAAGAAAAACAGAAAAGTAGTAAAAATAAAGAAAGAAAACAATGTTATATGAATAACTAATCTATATGACAGAATGGAACAAGCTTTAGAAAATTAATAAAATTATTGTTTTACACAATTTGAGAAGGCTAACATAAGTAATAAAACCCAAAGCGAGAATGGTACCAATCCCACATTTTGCGAAGTGACAAGATTTATGTTACTCCTAAAATCCGACCTAACATTTAGTTTAAATTCAGTTTACTCCGACATCTAAAAATCCAGAGTGCATTTTAAAATATTCATAAACTCTTACTCGAGATTTAAAACTGAAGTAATGGGAAATAGTGTGTAATGTATAATTGTATACGACATGAGTATGAACCTCATACATGGACTAATTTTAGTATGGTTTGTTTTCAAAGAAAAAAAAGAAGAAGAAGAAGGTAAACCAGTATGGGTTTCAAAATCAATTAGGCACTTCCTTACTATTTATACAAGCTTCCAACCCGGTGCATACGCACCGGTATGACCGTATGAATCTCATTTTAATAGGATAGCTTAACTCTAAAATCATAAAAGTTCATCATCCACTATCTTATGCTGCGGAGTGAACTCTTCTCCATGACCTGAGCTTAATTTAAACTGAAGTAAACTGAAGACATATTTGATATAGAGAGGCAAACTTTGTTGCCGGTGTGCTAAAAAAAGGTTAGTTATAGAGGACTGTGGTTCGCTAACCTCCCCAAAAAATTGCATGCATGTAATCTCCATGCTAGCTGACAGTAAGGCTATTCCTCGTTCGTCCTGTCAGGCATGTGTAGTTCTATTTTATTTTCATTTCCTTGGCCTATTTGTTTTTTCCAGGAAAAAAACAGAAAACAAACAGTGCTCGCATTTGGATACTCAATTGTGTTGGTCAGTTGGCATCTCTACATGTGTAATTGGGATGTTTCTAACCCTTTTTTTTCTCATCAAGATATAAAAATAACAATAAATGAAATTGGATTAGTTGCTATTGGATTATCGGCGACTCTTCTTTTTGGCGAGAATATAGAATCTCTCTCTAGGGAGGATATGTTTAAATAGTGCTGCCACATCACTCACATAAATGCAAAGTTTTAATTGGTATGGGAAGCAAGTTTGACAACGAAGAGGGCATATAAACAAAAATCAATTGAATACACAGAAACACCAATATTCTTATTGATCAACACCGAACTATTTAGAAAATGGAACCTAAGCCCTTATTGCATCACCTGAATGTGTCTTGGACCTTGGTGTTTAACTTTTCTCAAAATATGAAAAAAAATATAAAAAAATAGCGCCATTTTACTTTACACCGAGTGATCTTCTACCCTGTCAATTTCTCCAACGAAAAACTAAAATAAAAAACATTTTTTCATAGAGTAACCTTTGAAGTTCATCTCATACTGTAAGATTATCATCAGTTATGTAAATGCGAGCCAAACAAATAGACCTTAAAATCAAAGTAGCCAGACCTTGGCCTCTTTTGGCTTTTGTAGCTATACATTTGTCACAGTATTTTGTATGTTTCTGATAAGGCGCACCCACAAACGTAATGTGTAAACCATTTCTAAATGTGGTTTTAGACGCCATGCTGAACAGATAAGGGTATAAAAGCGATTGTGACTCTTCTAGTGCTGCAATGGATGTTGATGGCTTGGTGTTGACATATAAAGAGCCGATGATATGGTGTCACCAAAAAACTAATGAAATATCTCAGAAAGTACTTTAATTAGATTCCCAGTTTTGTATATTTTGTGTAACCCATTCTCTTCTGTACGATAATTCCGTGGAACATTCTGAGCGCATCTGAAAATCATCTCCACCACCTCATGGGCATTCTGTAGTCTCTGTATCACGAAATTTAAAGTATTGATTCTCTTTCTTTATTATCTGTGTGTATAAGATATCGAAGATTCTTTACTTGGTAGAGCAATGCATTGTATCCTGACTCTCTTCTCAGAATTCTTTTTTCTAGAACACCTCTCTCGCGCATTCTCTGACTATCTCAGAACCAAATCTTACCGTTTTATTATACATCCAAGCGACCTCTTCCTTAGGCTCTTCAGTTAGTTGTTAAGTACCATACGAAAGAGTCTGCAAAAGGAAGTGGTTGGTGAAAGGACAAATACTGCATTTTATTTTAACATCGCGACTTTTTAAACATTGCCGACTTTTCAAGAGAAGATTTCATGGCTTCACCACAAATCAGAATATCATGTTCTGGTGATTGTTTATTTGTTTACCTCCATATATTCCCTGAAGTCTGATGCTTTTACTGCCCATGCTGCTAATGCCATATTACTATATCTCCCTGAGACGAGTATACCACAATAGCATCATAATTGTGTATTAAAAAGAAATAAATTAGACAATTAGTTTGTTTAGTGTAGAGATTGGTCTAACCTTTTTCTGCGATAGAAGCAGCAGCGAGTCATGCTAACACGTTCCAATTATCACGAGACACACTGGTGTGCACAATGTGAGGCTGCACCTCTTATACGCATGATGTTCTTAAAGCTTGATAGGCCCCCAATTTTCTATCTCGATCTCCGAGAGTTAGATGAAGCAAACACACGCTCAAAACTTCCATCCACTGATCCGCCCCAACCCCACAGACGAATACTTTTCAAGTAATTTTTAATGTGAACCTTTCCGGTTTTGGTAACTGTGTGGAGTTAGAACTTTACCATCTTCTATAAATTCATTTAGTTTTGCTGCCGACGCAACTGTTACCACAATAGATGATAAATATGTATATGCATACGCGCATAAATTAAATTTGAATTATATACATATATGATTAGATCTAACTAACCTTTTTCTTTCGCTAATGCAGTTGCTTCCCGTACTAACAGTTTCTAAGCATCGGAGGCCAATTCATGGTTCTATCGGAGAAGCAATTCTGGACCGCATGACATTCTAATAACTCAAGAGCCTTCTCATTTCTGTTTCTCCAGAAGTGTAGTTGGTATCAGAATATTGAGTTTTAGGCCTTTAGGCTTACTTCTGAGCAGGTAGAAACGATTCCCTTCTAGAAAATCTCTTACCGTGGTTAGGCTGAAATGATAGTATTGAGGATGAATATGAAAAGGGATTTGTGCATGAAATCAATTTGGATCAGTATTCGGCTTAACATTATTTATACAACTGAAGAGTCATGTCGTAAAAGTCTAAAGGCGTGTATGGGAGGAATATCTTCTCATATATTCTGAAAAACAGTTATTTTAGATAATATCTTTTGGCCAAAAGACGTATATATCTTCTAATGTAGTAGTGAACTAAAGTGCAGGGAAACTTAAAAGACATATCTTCTCATATTGTTAAGGAACAGACGCCTTTTTGAACATTTCCCCTGATCAATTGATCCACGAAACTTCTTAGATTGGGAGAGAACATGAAGTGGATCCGCCACATCAAAATCAGTAATTTGGGTAATTTGGGAACGCTTAATCTCTTACCGTGCATTCCAGTCAGGGATACATAAAGCTCGTCCAGCAATGTGGGTGAGCATGAGCGTAGTTGAAATAACCAATTTGGTCTATTCTTGCATCCTGGAAGGATTTTATCTTTTAAAAGGGACGCTTGAAGTTGCCAAATAAATCACGCCTGAATAGAAAGTGCCTGTTAGAATGGTGGCCAATCAGACGACGCTGACATGGAAATTTATGATGAGGTGGCTTCACCAGATTCAAGTTTAACTGTGGGCTTTTTGGGGATCTCTTATTATAAGAAAAGACAAAGGAGATACAATACTTACAACTGATGTAAGTCGCATTTTCATGAAGCAACAAACAATTAATTAAGTGCTCCAAAGGTGCATGACTAATCTATACATCTTTAACTGAGTTTCACAATTCTTATATGCGCTGTTGTGCATAAAAATTTAACATTAGCGCAACAATTCTGGGCAAAGGCAACACTATTTGTAGACTGTATATCTAGTCTCTAGACTTTGATAAACCCTAACTAATTTCAAAAAATTCGATTGATCACAAGAATCAGAAACAAAATAATTGGCAAAAAGGTAGAAGTTAATAATGTTCTATTACTTACTCTAGATAAGGCAAAACAATATCTAACTCCCTTTACTGACATACCAAAAGGAAAAAAATCTTTAACCATGACAAACATAAAAGTGCATGAGAGTTTAGGCAATACCTAATTCACTTCTCTTCTCGAGATCATTGAGTTCTCTTCTGCATAAAAACGCACCTCACTAAAACGATACTAGAATAGGCACATAATTCACTGCTACAATATTCTAATTTTTGAACTTATAAGATAACAAAGTTTTATATCTTTTGTTCTTTGGGTTGTATAAAATGAAACCCCCTTCAAATTGTTAGCAGTTCTATCCGTACAAGACTGTTACTTGTCAGTAACGTCTCTTTACGTCATCATGTAACTTTACTTTTCTCCGTTTTGTTATTCATTCATTCATGTAATGCCATTTTCTATATAAAGACATGACCTGTAATCTTTTTACTTGAACTTCATCAATAATACAAACTCATTTCATGCATGGTATCACATACCAAAGGGGAATCTTGACTTCCTTTGATCCTGAAACTTCAGCCTACCTTCAAACCACCATTAAACCTGCAACTTTTTTCTTTCCCAAAAATGGTGAGTACTACTAAAAATCAAAACATCAACAATTCACAACTATTTCCACCATTATCTTCTCAACCACCTCCGCCGCCATTAACTCATCAATCACCACCACCACAACAACCAACTTCATCTTCTCCTCAACATCATCCACAACATACACCTATTATGTATCCACATCATACATCAGCACCATAGTTGCGTATTTAACAACCACGACAAACACAATTTTATCAACAACATCAACACCAGCAACAACATCAACAACAACAACCACAAGAACAACCACAACAATAACATCTTCCACCGTTTCTTTTTCCCCATCATCAACTTCTTCACAGATTTATAATCCTTTTGTTTTTTAAAGTAGATTTACAATTCCTTTTCAGAATATCTCGAATTTTGTTTCTGCAAAACTTTCTTGTGTGGAAGGATCAGATGTCCTCTATCTTGATTTTTATGAATCAATTTGGATTTGTTGATGGATCTATTCATCCATAGTTACCAACAATCTTGATCAACATTACTCATGTACCAAATCCTAATTATCTTGAATGGTTGCAGATCGATAAGTTTGTTGGCTCTTGCATTAACGCTACGGTTGATAAATCTTTATCCTCTGAGTTACTTGAAAAGGTTTCATCAAGGGAGAAGTGGGTACATCTAGCCAAATTATTCAGTGAGCATTTTTTTGCTAGAAAATCCATGCTCAGATCTCAACTACATTCAATTAAGAAAGATTCTTCTATAATTAGTGAATTTCTATATCAATTAAAGTCAATTGTTGATTTTCTTGCTGAGATTGGAGAACCTGTTCCGGATGTAGCTCTGGTAATGTATGCACTCAAAGGCTTAGGCAAAGATTACATTCATTTTGTGGTAAATGTGCAAAATAGAGAACCTCCATTTCTTTTCTCAGAGTTGAGATCTAGATTAATTAGTCATGAACAATTTTTAAAGGAGAAAGAATCTAAGTCTTATACTTCTCTTATCACTGATCCAACAAACTCAGCCTTTTATGTCAAGAAACAAAGTTCTCCTTACAATTCATCTTTTAGAAAACCAAACCATCAACAGTTTTCTTCATATGGTTCACCTTCTGAAAAAGCGGGGATCTAACAACCACACCCAACAATTCGTTTGGCAATCTGAGAGGGCTTACTCCAATATACTTTCTAGAGAATCAACTAGACAGTCAGACTCAATCTAGAGTAAAATATATCAAAGAGTTTAATATCTCTGTTTCACAATGTAATCAGCAAATCAAACCGATAGAAATCCGTGAGGCTGATTATTAGGTGAAACAACTTGAACGGTACCAAAGACCGATGTTCAAGTGTCAATCAATTTAAATCAACAACCAAAGGTTGGATATTCTAATAGATTGATCTTAACGCACAACCTGTGATATTTCAATTATATAACAAAATATAATGCAGAAAAGAAATAACACAGACACCAGAAGTTTTGTTAACGAGGAAACCGCAAATGCAGAAAAACCCCGGGACCTAGTCCAGATTGAACACACACTGTATTAAGATGCTACAGACACTAGCCTACTACAAACTAACTTCGGTCTGGACTGTAGTTGAACCCCAATCAATCTCACACTGATCCAAGGTACAGTTGCGCTCCTTACGTCTTTGATCCCAGCAGGATACTACGCACTTGATTCCCTTAGCTGATCTCACCCACAACTAAGATTTGCTACGACCCAAAGTCGAAGACTTTAATAAACAAATCTGTCTCACACAGAAAAGTCTACAGGAATAGATAAATCTATCTCCCACAGAAATACCTACGATTTTTGTTCCGTCTTTTGATAAATCAAGGTGAACAGGAACCAATCGTTAACCCGAACTTATATTCCCGAAGAAAAGCCTAGAATTATCAATCACCTCACAATAAACTTAATCGACTAGCGAAACAAGATATTGTGGAATCACAAACGATGAGACGAAGATGTTTGTGACTACTTTTCTATCTTGCCTATCGGAGAAATTAATCTCAAGCCAATTTTACAATTGTACTCAATACGATAGAAAAACAAGATCAGATCACGTAACTACAGAGAAAATAGTTGGGTATGGCTTCACAATCCCAATGAAGTCTTTAAGTAGTTAACCTACAGGGTCTCGGTAGAAACCTAAGGTTAAAGGAGAATCGACTCTAGCTTATACAACTAGTATCACACAGGAGGTATGGGGATTAATTTTCCCAGTTGCTAGAGTTCTCCTTTATATAGTCTCCAAATCTAGGTTTGCAATCTAGGTTACCTTGGTAACAAAGACTTCAATATTCACCATTAGATGAAAACCTAATTAGATTCAAGCTAATATCTTTCAACCGTTAGATCGAACTTAGATTGTTATACAATAATGAAATGCACGTCCATTTAGGTTGTGTAACCGTACCTAAACGTATACACCTAGTTGGTTCAACAGTAGTTAACCAAATGGTTAGCCATATGAGCACTTTAATATTAACCTTATTCATCTTCACCATAACTAGTTCAAATAACTCAAAAGAACTAGTTAGAGAGTTGTTCAATTGCTTAGATCTCATAGAAGTATATAAGACACAATCGAAACAAAAACGATTTTGATTCACTCGAATCGATTCATGAACTTTATAGTCACGGTTTGCAAATCTGCATTCCTTAGTTTATATAAGTTTAAGTTCACGAATAAACCGTTTTTAGAAAATAACCCACTCAAGTATGCATACTGGTACGCATACTTAAGTACCCGGTTTAAGTTTGTTTTCAGTTCACAAACTCAAGTAGAAATTCACGGGACGTGAACTTCCGGCAGTACGCGGACTTTAGTTCCGATTATCCTGAGCAGCAAAGTACGCATACTTTGGTTCAAGGATTTTGGACTTACACACGTATGAGTTCACATACAATGTTTATATCCATTCAAGGTTATATATTCTAAACTCTCATTTCAATCATTGAAACATTCTTAGAGGATGTTAAATAGAGGTTGTTCACACACTATTCTTCATTAAAGCTATTTTCAAGATATTGAAATAACCAACATGACTTTCGTCACTTGTAAAGATGAACTTGGCCAAAGCGAAAGCTTACCAACACATATTTTGAGAAATAGATAAGCGAGATAAATTCGGATCGAAATAGCAAATGTGTATAATTGAAGTCTATATAGCAGTACGACTTTTGTCTCAAGATAGGAGATAGAGTAGATAGACTTTTGAGTGAAAGATAAGTTCAAGTCTCCACATACCTTTTAGTCGATGAAGATCCACCAATTCCTTGAGTAGTTCTTCGTCTTTGCATGATGAACGCCGTGGAGTCTAGAGCTCAACTACACTTTCTATCCTAGTCTGAGACTTAGCTATATGTAGACTAGAAATCAAAACTTATAGTTTTGGCAACGAAACATGACAAACAAGCTTGAGATAGCAACGCTTGCGAGTTCGATCGAGCAGTGCTTTAACACCCTCATCTTACCCTTCAGCAGGACACTCTCCTTTACCACAATCTAGTTTTGAGAAAATTGACTTCAATCCTGCTCAAAAACAAGTTGTAGATGGTATTCCTTGTCAGATATGTCATAAAGTTGGTCATTTTGCTGATGGGTGCAAATATAAAAATACCGCTTACAAGAATAGTGGACCTCCCTTGTAGAAGGCATTTATAGTTCTTGATTTGAATGCAGGAAGCAGCAGTGACAACACTCCTTGGTTCTCAAATCAGTTTGATTATAATTATCAAATCCCTTCTCCTGCATTTGAGTCTAGTGGTTATTGGGAACACAGTTCTTCTGGTCCGGCGTGGATACCTGATTCTGGTGCTTCAAGCCATATGACAAATGATTCTTCATTGCTGACTACTTCTTCTGCTTATACTAGTTCAGAAAAGGTCGTGGTTGGAGATGGTAAGCTTCTACCTATTACTTTCACAGGTTCTTCTACTTTATCTGCTTCTACACCATAATAAAATCTCATTGTTCTAGAAACTATATATCAACTTCAAATACGGGTTACGGATAATATTCTTTTCAGTAACGGTGAAACTTCCATAATCTTTCATCACCCATACATAAGTCCGACATTAATAACATGGAAAATTAGGCAAAGACACCCTCCCAACGCTCCTACATCTATTTCAAACTGATCATGATTCAAACATTCTTTTGGATGTGGAATAGGTTCCTCAGGTAGTGCAACCTCCTTGACTATCACAATTACAATATCAAAAGACATTAGCACTCTGGAGTTTTGTTCATCAATGGTATGCATAAGCCAATGGATAGTTCCATTGAGTAGCTTCCCATTATTTTCCGTCGAAGGATTGAAACAGTAAGGTATTTTCGGAAGTGATTTCCATGAATTCGAACCTAATGTATAAACATCAAATCTAGAATGTGTTATATAACGCCTACTATCATTCCTTACCACCATATACACATCCAGTTATTGTTTCTCCATAGCATTGTAAGTGCTTAAAATATATCATTTGAGTATCACTTTCTTATGCTTTTCTTAGCTATTTTCTCTTGTATTTTCGGATATTATGCTTGTTTTGCATTTTATAGGTATTTTGGAGTCATATGATAAGAAAGAAGAGAAAAGGATCTCAATTTGCTCTTTGGGAACCTTATGCATTGGCGAACTTGGAATTGACGGATTCGAATCGTGTAAAGACACGACACTCTAGTGTGTCAAAAACAAAGAATTACTGAGGCACCTAGTGATCTCTACTCAGGGCCACCACCATTTTCTTTAGTTATAAAGAACAGAGGACTTGGTCGAATGAATTAACATTATTTCAGACCTAGTTTGTGGCCGCTAAAACTATGAGAGCTGCTGAACCATTTTTTAGCCATCAGTTAGCCATGGCTCAGCTGGTGTTTAGAATGAGTTCGAAGAGATGTTTTCGACACACCAAGAAGGACAAGAGCTCATGTTCAGTAGACTGCAGTTTCGGACAGGATTTTAAGCCGAGAAAAGTCAGTGAAGAAGAAATGCTGTAGCTGCCATACTATCATCTGATTTCTGACAATCAATTGAGGAGAAGATATAGGACAGGGATTTCGAGTTTGAGACAAGGCAGAAATGGGTTGAATTCGGTGGTTTTGGTACGAATTTGTCATGATGTTCTAAGCCGAGAAAAGTTGAAGTGTCATGCTCTGGCTACTATACAGATTGAATGCACAAAGAAGATTGAAGTGCAGTTCTGAGATTATGAATGGTTTTATATTGATGGGTTATTGTCGGAATTGAATGTGAATGCTCGCAGGGAAGGAGCTGTGGAAGATTGCAAATCCAACGGAGTTATATCTATCTCCACTTAGCAAGACGTATAGCAGGTGTTTGACAAAAGTCCTGAGCTACCCAGGTTCAGTTTCAAGTTCAGTGCAACTAGTTGACTGAAGCAGCCTTGCTATCGGCTAGACCATGGTTCTGGTGAGTGTTTGAGAAGGCTTAGAAGATTGGGTTTGCAGGGAGGCGAGTCTTGGCTTTGTGTTTGAATCAAGAAGTCAGGGAAGAAAGGTGGGTTAGTCTGCCATATTTTCTAGACCCTGTAACAAGGGTTTGCTGCCGGTAGCCATGGCCTGTCTAGGTATGTACCAAGGGTTTGAAGAGATTTCAGAGGCTAAGAAGAGCGCAGCTATATGGATTTGTGAAAGAATGGGTTCGAGTCGGTTCAGATTTGGAAGGAGTTTGCTGCCGGAAAAACAGCCAAGGACAGGAAACTATTGCCGTGGATTTATGGATGAATGGCTATGGATTGAACACCGATTTTGGAAGTCTGAATGTTTTAGGAATATGGGTTCTTCTCGAATTCGCAAATACAGGAAGGTTTTAGCTATAAAAAGAAGACCTAAAAAGCTACAGCATCATATCCAATACCCCTTCACGACTGCCGTTTACAGAAACAGGGAGGAGCTTTGCTCCTCTCCAATCATCATCATTACCACCAGTTCCATTCATATCACCTGCATCTCCACCTATATCATCCACCAGTTTCGTATCATCTGCATACACCCACTTGCATCCTACACCTGCATCCACCTTCACCACCAGTCCCTGTCCATCTTTTGCATCTCCACCAGTTCCATACTATCTCCAGCCATCACCACTTCCATCCCATATAACCACCTGCATACAACACCATCAGTCATCCACAGCACCAGCTCAGAGTTCTTCTTGTCTGTGCCATACTACAGCACCAAGTTTACGGCAGCGAGCATAATCCATAATCACCAGGTCACCAGTCCACATGTCCACAGCAATCACCTGCTCATCCGCATCGTCACCTGCTGTCTATTTGATTTGCTTAGTTGGTTTTACATTCAAGTTTTCTGTTTTATTCTATGCCATGAACTCCAGTAGCTAAATACTTGTTTGATTAGGGATTTTTGAAACTATGTGATGTGTCTTTGATAATTTATCAAATCAATCTTTCTACTCTATATTGTGTTATTGATTGTCTTTTACCGGGCTTATAACCATGAGTTGTTTGCGAGTTGTGTGAGTGGCCAATCAAATAGCTTGTTTGCGATAATAAAGCTAGATTTTGGGGTCTTAATCTGTAATTGTTAAGATGATATAATCATAAGTAGCGAAACATCAACGTTGCAATGGGATGTTGTGGATTTTGATGTGTATTTGACATCCCTAAGCTAACATGTCGAACTTACGAGCATGTGGTTAGGATCAATTCGACTCATAGAACATACCGGTTGGTTAAGTTACACTAGAGAGTTTATTCAAAGTGGCTTGATTGACTAGACACGAGTAGAGAACTTATTCTACGAAGTGACTTTGGAGTTTAATGGACTTGTTGAACTTATAACTTGTCTAGGATTGTTAATAAACGTATTTGAAGAAGATTCATGTTCGCTAGTGGAGAAAAACCCCCTAATCATTCTCATCCTCATTGTTCACATTCATATTTGTTTCGTAGTTTTTGAATTATTCATATTTTCAGAAATTAAATCGATAACTTTAGCTCAACTCTACCTTAGGAACGAACATGCTTATCATTGTGCTATTCATTAGTGTGAAAAAAGTAAGGAATATATTTTTGTGAGTTTGACACCTCATCATTGCATATTGCTGATGATGTTGATGTCGGCAATAACGACGATATTGAATTATAATCGATCGAGTACAGTGTCTTAGATTCAGTGGATGCAAAAACAATAATAGGCTTAATGAGAACCCTAAAAAGGAAAGGATATTTTACAAACGAATACCTAAGTTATCCATCCTAACATGAATAAAGAGAGACAGAAAGAGAGATTACCTGGAATTGGATCCCCTAAGTATTCTAGTAACAAATTGAAGTACACAAAAATCTGAAACACGATGATTAATGGAAGAGATTTCTACAACTTGATTAATGTAGAAATACCAGAAAAATATGCAAATTCTTCTCAGTCTCTTTCTTCTCTTCTCGTTTCTGATTTTTTTTTTTTTGGCATGTTTCTCAATTGAGTCTTGTGTCCTTACTTTTGTACAACAACTAGGGTATCACAGGTATTCCATGACTGACCGTGATCGCTGACCCAGGTATCTATTTTAGATGGCTGTGGTCCTTTTTGATACACGTGGAAGGTTTTAAGGCTTGGATTATTTGATTATTTCTCTTAGCAACAAGCTGGGTGCCAACATCTTTCTGAATAGCAATGCCTAAATGATGAAATTGAGAAACACCTATCTTAGGATTCTGACTAGCTAGGCAATTTCTCAAACGCTCCACAAAAAGAATCATATCTTCACCAATAACACCGAGAGTTGAAAATGTTAAAACTCCAAAACCGTAACCACGGGTAGTGCATATGTCTAGATATTTGTTGCATTTGCGCGTGACTCCAGCACTGATGGCATGGCCGGGTGTGAAGTTGCGAGTGCTAGCAGTTGTAAAAGGTGAGACACCTGTGACGTCGAAGCACACGTCTTTCCCTTCCTCCCAATTGTAGACAAGGATGTCAGCGGGCTTAAAGGAAGTAGCATTCGCAAGGAACCCAAGAGAAACTTCTTTTCGTGCAGCAACTCCGGTCTTATAGCACGTATCGGCTATGACATCCCTAACTAAGTCATGCCAGAATTTGAGCTCGGCGTCCTTTGCACAATGTAGCGCATGGTTGCCAAACACATCCATGTCCTTATGACAACTTGGACACAAGCTACCAACCTCAAAGAAAGGGATACCAAAATGGTATTGAAGAATGAAAAGGAACTGCCGCAAACCTATAGTCTGGTTCAATCCGCTTATGGGGGCGGCTTTGAGGAAATCCATGGTGTTCTTACTCCTATTGAACTTCCATAATGTAGAATCTCGCTCCAAGAGGGTAAAGCTGGTAGGAACTTTTTACTTAACAACATCAAAGTAAATACTGCCAACGATTTCATGAAATGGGGGGCAGCGTCGTTGATGTTGAAGTTGGAGGTAGAGAGACTACAAACCTCAGTGAAGGATCGTAAAGCATGTTGGAATTTGGGGCTTGGAACTGATTGGGGCGGAAGCTGCAGGATGGTATCTTGAAGGTGCCTTGTCTGGCATATATTTGTTGGAAGTTAAACCAAGATATGATGATTTGGTTTGTGGATCAACAAGTATAGTTGACACAGTCAGGGTGGATCAACATACGTTGTTGACATACTGTGCGATATTTGGAAGTTGGAGTTTACTTAAGAAGCAAGGTGTTTGAGTTCTAGAGAGTTCTAAAACAGTTCTATTTAGAGTTTGCTTTATGTTAGGAAAGTGTCTTTGTTTAGAGTTTTATCTTTGTTAGGAAAGTTTTCTTTGAGTGATCGCCAAGTTTGTGAGACTATAAGTAGGCTATCAAGCCATAAGAATTGTACACCGAATTGATTATCAATGTAGTCGTTTTTGCTTCCGCGTTTGTGCTCTCCTCTCTCTTGTTTGATCCTACAGGTGAGAGGAAGAGAGAGGAGAGGGAGAAAGTTAAGAGAAAGTTAAATAAGTTTTTTCGTTTTTTTATAGAGAAATCAGTTGAAAGAGTGTCTTAAAAGAGTTGCGTTTGTCTTTGCTGCGAAGAAAGTGTAAGGTCTTCTGCGGTCTTAGGTTACTGCTCCGTGACTTGTTGCCTCAAGTCAGAGAAATCATGGAGGACATCACGAAGAGCATGAGAATGATGTTTACAGAGGTGAAATACTAGATGAAGGAGAGATGGATGCTGCTGTTGAAATCATGGTGTTGGTGGCTGTTCAACAAAGATTGAATCTGTTGGTTCGAAATCAACACAGAAGAAGGGAAGGTTGGTAAAAATTCGTGACTTGTTGCGAACTTACAAGGATCAGGGGTTTGTTTTAGAAGCTGAGATAAAACAAGGAAACTAGGGTTGTATATCGGGAAGAAATTGAGCTGCAGAAACGAACTTGGTGATGCCATGGACTCCGTTGAGTATTTTGGGTTAATAATTGCCTACGTTTGGGTTCGTTGCAAAGGGTTGCTGCCGTAATTTGAGTTTTTCCGAAGAAGTTTTTAAGACAAGAGATGATGATCTTAGCATCTTGCTGCCGTAATCAAAGGGTCCGTTTCTACAAACTCATGATGCTGGAGATATGTGTATCTCAGAAGGCTGTAATTTGGATTATTCTTAGATTTCTAATCTGAGAAGCCCGAGAAAGAAGAAGATGAATCTGATTGTTATGCTCGTGGTCCTGATGGGTATTCTTGAAGGTTTGTTTGGTCAGAAGGGTTCGAAGCTGTTGGGTTTGAGCTCGAGTTTGGTTCCATGTTTTGAAAAAAAGAGAGGAGAAAGTGATCCGAGGTCAAGAGAAGATCATCATGACCGTAGTGAGTTACAGTATTGGAGTAATCAAAAGGGAGTAGTCGAGGGACAAGGAGTAAGACCACTGCCCTAGCTTGGTTCCGTGGATAGTTCTGGCTCTTGAGAATTATTTTCCGTGAGGTTTTTTGAAGTTCAGGAAACAAGGAGTTGTTGTCGGTAATATGCCAGTATTAGGAGTGATCAATACAAGTGTCTCGTACAGCTTGGAAAGGATTGGAGACTGGGGTTTGCGTTGGATTTGTAACCAGTTTAAGAAAGAAAAGTGTTCTCAGCCATGGACTAGAATTTGGGCAGGGTTCTCAATCCATGGAAACAGCAAGGATTTATGTTGTTGCCGTGAGTTTGTGATTATGATTGATGATTGTTTTTTAGAAGACGAGATGGCTGCTTAAGAGTTATGGAAGTCAGGATCATCAAAAAAAAAAAAAAAAAAAAAAAAAAAAAAAGGCAGACAAGGTGTTTGTTTGAATGCTTGGGTAAGTGGTTGTTTTTCAAAAGGTTAAGTCATGGATTCGAAATAGACGCAATAGGATCAAATTTGGTACTGCAGTCAGGAAGGACTTGTACAGTTTGATGGAGGATCAAAGTTGGTATTGCAGTCAGGAAGGACTGGTACAGTTTGATGGAGGATCAAAGTTGGTATTGAAGTCAGGAAGGACTGGTACAGTTTGATTAAGTTGATCGAATTCAGAAACTTAGAATGACAAGAAATGTTGGGTGGATATGTTTGAGCTTAAGGGAGGATGTTGAAGTTTAAGCTCAAACATGTTGGTGACAGAAGTGTGGTTGAAGAGTTTGTGGCAGAAACTTGGAATACCTACAAAGTGTGGCAGACTTTGTAAGGAAGTACGCTTGTGGCAGAAGCGTGATGACAAGATTGTGAGAGAATCTTAAAGAGTAAAGAAGAAAGTTTCGACTTTAAAAAGCATGACTGGAACAAAGAAGAAAAGAGAAGAAGAAACAACAGTAAGGTTGTGAAGAAAGAGAAGTAATCACCAGGAGGTGATGAGAGAGTGAAGAGAAGAGACGTCACAAGGGTGTGATCGTGAGAAGTGAAGAAATTCCAGTGTGGAATTTGAGAAGTGAAAACAACAATAGTGGGTGAAAATCCCATGAGTTGTAGAGAACAACAATAGTGGGTTAAAATCCCATGAGTTGTAGATGCCAATGATGCCGGGAAATATCAGAAAATAAGGTGAGATGGATCATGGCTGTTAAAGAATGAAATGATACCGAGAAATATCAGAAAATGAGGTGAGATGGATCATTGCAGTAGTGACAAAGAGTAAAGTAGGTAAACAAAAGTAGAAGATGAGCTACAATGCTCAGTGATGAGTTACAGAATTTGGTTTCTAGCTTGTTAAAGATGGTGTTCCGCTGCGATAAAGAAGAACATGAAAAGAAGTTTGTGATGGTTGCTATGGCAATGAGTGTTTGATGATTAGCTGAGTTGTAGTTGGTTCTGCGGTTTGTGAATTAAGTTTGTTGATTGGATAATGATGACGGAATTCCGGTGGGATCATGAAATTGGGATAAGCTATAATTGAGTATCAAGGAGTAAGGGTTTGATGGTGGTATCTTTGAAGATGAGAAAAGACAAGAACGTGCTACTACCACTATTAATAATTTTAATAGTGTTATATGTTGACGTTTATCAATGGAAGAAGAGGAATAGAAGATGAGAAAAGACAAGGACGTGCTGACGTCGATTAATGGAAGAAGCTGAGGAGTAGAAGAGGGTTACGGAATTCTCGTTGAATGATATCTTGGTTCAAGGGAGGATGTTGGAAGTTAAACCAAGATATGATGATTTGGTTTGTGGATCAACAAGTATAGTTGACACAGTCAGGGTGGATCAACATACGCTGTTGACATATTGTGCGATATTTGGAAGTTGGAGTTTACTTGAGAAGCAATGTGTTTGAGTTCTAGAGAGTTCTAGAATAGTTCTATTTAGAGTTTGCTTTATGTTAGGAAAGTGTATTTTTGTTTAGAGTTTTATCTTTTTTAGGAAAGTTTGCTTTGAGTGATCGTCAAGTTTGTGAGACTATAAGTAGGCTATTGATCCATAAGAATTGTACACCGAATTGATTATCAATGTAGTCATTTTTGCTTCCGCGTTTGTGCTCTCCTCTCTATTGCTTGATCCTACAATATCATATCATCTTATGCAAATATAAGACATTGACAGAAGGAGCACAACTTCAAAGTGTTTGACGTAGTGAGAAGACCTTGGATGAATTATCTCGATTAGCGTGGCAATGATTTTAGGAGCAGGTCGAAAGGGGTTGGCATTTCACACAAATAAATGCAACTGCATTGTTAGTCATGTCTTAAAGGTTCACTATATGATTCTTCCTCTTTGTTTTCTTGATGTCCATCCCACTTTTTAACTCAGTTTACTTCAACATCATAAGTTTTCATCACAGATTCACTATAGAAGACTTCTAAATTGGATTGACACATAAATAAAAAAAAACAAAGTCATTGCTAGGAGATATATTACTCTAAAAAGGGAAAAACAATTTTTCCACTCCCATTACATGGCATACATGAAAAAATATAGATCATTAACCATGACAAACATAACCAAGTGCATGGGATAACTTCAGTTTTCTTTTCGAGCTTTTCTTCAAACAACCATTAAGATTCCCTTCTTCGTGCTTGTTTCTACACAAGTATACACATTACTTTAGTGAGACTAGATTAGCCACATAATTCTCCTCCACAACATTATTATCAGTAAACACACCATCAAAGACTAATCAATTGTTTTGGATTATGAGTTGATCAATTTATTAAGAACAACTAACAGAAATAACAAACCCTAAAAGCAAAGCCTTCATCGACCGCTTGACATACAAAATCAACGACAATTCTCATTTTGCGAATCGACTTTATGTTCTATTCATATTCAGTTTACTCTGACATCTTAAACCCTTGAGTGCATTTTAAAGTTTTCATAAACTCCTAGTTTAACTTTAGAACTAACTGAAGTAATTAAAAATAGTATATGACACAAGAGTATGAGCCTCATACATGGTCTAGTTTCAGCATTGGTTCTTTTCCAGAAAAAGGCAAAAAATATAAAGCAGTATTGGGTGATAATCAGTTAAGCCAATTGCTGAGATTATTAGTCCCACATGGTTTAGGTTTCTAATTTCCTGCGGTTTATAATCCCTTAGGGCCACTCCACTCATTTTCAATTGGTTTTAAGTTGGGTGCCCATATTCTAACATGGTATCCGAGCAGGCTATTTGCGACGAGTCATTTGACCGCGCCTTTATTCCGCGTCACCCGATTTATTGTCCACGTGTTAGACCCAACGAGGCTACACGTGAGGGGGCGTGTTGAGACTATTAGTCCCACATTGTCTGGGTTATATAAGATCTTGCGGTTTATAATCCTTAGGGCCCATATTCTAACATGGTATCAGAGCAGGCTATTTGTGTAAAATGGATGTAGATTCGATTACATAAAGAACCAAACAATTGGAGTAGGCTAGGCTCCAAAGATACGTGTTTGTACATCTTTAACTGTAAACTTGTTCATACATTGATAAGCTATAAATATTGTTAAAAAGACTTCAAATAATCAAAAACCAATGGAAACAAAAGTTAAAATTGTGGTATTACGTACTCGAGATTAGGCAGCACAATTTTTTTACTAGCATTATCCAAAGGTTTAAATCATTAACCATGTACCTATTTGACTATTTCAATTCTGTTCTCGAACTTTTCTTCATGCTACCATATTTCTCCTCTTCATGTTTTCTACATAAGTAGGCACCTTACTTAATCGACAATGAATTAGATACATAATTTCCTGCTACGATATTTTTATTTTTAAACTTAGAAGATAACAACCACCTATATCTTTTGTAGTTTGGATCATACAAAATGAAACCCTTTCAAACCATAATAATATCTCATTGTTCTTGAAACTCCAAATCAACTTCAAATATCGGTTATCAACAACATTCTTATCTGTAATTGTGAAACTTTTAGTCCAAGATTCTAGTACTCCGTAATCTTGCATCACCCATACATCAATTTGAACATTAAAAATATAGAAAATTAGACAAAGACACCCTCTCAGCGCTCCCACATCTATTTGAAACTTATCACGATTTAAACATTCTTCTTGATTTCGAATAGGTTCTTTGGGTAGTGCTACCTCCACGAATGTCTCGTTTAAAATATCAAATGAGACTAGAGCTCTGGAATCTTGTTCACTAATGGTACACATAAGCCAATGGATAGCTCCGTTGAGCAGCAGTCCTTCATTTTTGACGTAAGAATCAAATCAATAAGGTATTTTGGGAAGTGATTTCCATGAATCCGAGCCTAATATATAAACATCAACCATTGAATGTGTTGTATAATACCTGCTAGCAATCCTTATCAGTTTGTAATCGCCAATTTTGTCATCAAATCCAAGTCCATATACGCACAGTGAATGTTCCAGTTTATAGGATATATATATTTTCTTGGACTCCTTAGTTAATGGATTCCAAAAATATATATCTTTATTTCTAACAAGCTTCTTCCTATTGCTGAAACTACAACTTATGCAAAGCCAACCATCACATGGACACAAAAATTCACTTACACAACGTTGTGGTATGAAAGGATAATTCATCCGATTAGTAACTTTGTTACAGTTGCATATGTTTGATGATGTTGATGACGGCAATAACGATGATATTGTTTTATAATCTATGGAATAAACTGTCTTAGATTCCGTTGATGCAAAAATAATACGAGGATTGCTTTTCATAATATTGATATGCGTATTACTAAAATTACTGCTAGCAATTATTGTACCCAAGGATTTGCTTACGCACCTGAATCGTGAAAGAGATTTCGTTAGTAACCTTACAAATATTTCTAGCAAAATCTCTTCCGGAAGATTTGGCACTGCGGCCTCTCTGTTCTTCAGCTTCCTGCACATGGTGCGATAGGTTTTGGCAAGCTCTTCTGAAACCCTAAATAGAAAAGAGGTGGTATTGATATTCTCTATATAATAACAGAGTTTTTTAAAGCGTTCTCATTCACCGGAGCTCCACGTTGATTCTAACTTCTGACTTCTAGCTTCTGGTTGATTCTAGCTTCTGGTTGATTCTGACCGCACAATTTACTTTTTTTAGTAATAAAATATTTAAATTAAACTAATAAAATATTCTTTTTCTAAAAATAAGATTACTAAATCTTCTTGCCTCGGATAACAAAATTTTGAAAACGATTTTTTTTTTTTTTTTTTTTTGGAAACATATTTTTTGTTGCCAATGAGAATTTATCTCAAAGAATAAAAGATTACCAAAAATAATTAAGTCATGCATAATGCATTCACAGTTTCACCCAAAAACTAAATTAATCATGCATCAATCACAAAAGTAATCAAGCAATCAATCACATCATTGATCATAAGATTAATTAATTAAAAAAAATGTCCAATGTCTTGTTACAATTCTTCGAATCTCCCTTTTCCCAATTACAAATTTGTTCTATCAATTAAAATCAAACTGAAACTAACGAATAAGTTATTCTCAATGAATATTACACTTCCGATGATGAGAAACTTTAGAAAAAATGATTAAATTGGTCGTGGGTACTAACCTTTTGATCGTACGATGTGTCTCTCTTGCGAATAACTTTATTGTTGATCCTGTTCGACAACAAAAAATTACGCAATCGTTAGAATTTGAAACAGAAAAATGGGAGCAAATATTGATTAACATACGAAAAATCAAGCAAACAAAAAAACAGGCTCATACAAAAACAATCATACAAAAAATCGAGCAATATTGTCGAATTAGTAAACATCATTTCCATGTTACTTTTCTTTATTTTGTTTATACCATAATTAAAAAAAATGATATAAATTTTTTTTGATTAAATAAGGTGGATTTTTAATTTTGTTATGTCTTGATATGCACCAGATTTTGTATACTAAAATGTTTCCAACAACTAATTATGATGATATGGAGATAATATAGATGTCCAAATTTTAAATTTTTTGATGGCTATCATGATTTTATTCCTTAAATAAAATTTTATTTTACCTATTTCGGGATTTTGTTTTTTTGGAAATTTCATGCTCATGATATCTATATAAAATGCTCGAGCAAGGTTGGGGTCACGTTATTTTTGTGGTGAGTTTTTCCCGCTAGGGTTTTTTCTTCTTGCTTTTTAATTCGTATTTTTATTGTTGTTAATAATAATAATAATGAATATTAGATCTTTATGACGGTGTTTGATCTTTGGCTTGCAGATGTTGGTTGTGCTTCTCTTTGCTTTAGTGGTGATAATCAACATTCAATGATGCCGTGTAAAGACAATTGGCTCTATTATTAACAACAATAAAAATACGAATAAAAAAAGCGTGGGGATATGGCGGGCGCAGAGGTGGATTCTCTAACGGAGATGAGGAACACCCAAGAAGGGTATTCAAACGACACGGTAAAACTAGACACGGGTAAATATTATTGTTCTTTTGTTACGTATCTTTTTGTTGCATTGTTTTTTAATAATAGTTTTATGTTTGTGTATAAATGACTTCAAGCGTGAAGGATCTGTCATGGCAATTAGGGAACTGCTGGTGATGAAATTGCTCGGTGAGTAGCTGTTTGTGTTTAGTGATTCTTCATTAAGAATCTTCATCTCGGTTTTTTCGGACTGTTGTAGCCTAGCTACCAAGAGAAGCATTACTACTAACTCTACAAAGGATCTTTGTGTGTTCTCTGGTAGTAGGGTACTTTCGGGACTGGCATATTAGTTCATTTCCAATATTGAACTAAAGATACTGTTTTGTTGTCGCATGATGGACGTATATCTAATTCTGCTCCATATAATACAGGGATACGGAGCAATCCAATGAGAATGATCGAAGACCTTATCCACAAAGAAGTTCCCACGGGAGGAGGATACTACGAAAGTCAATAGTGAGAATCCTGAGACTGAGGAAGAGAAGCAACCCAAAGATAAGGTTTTCTATTGTTCAGCATAGTTGATAATACATTGGTTTTACTGCTTAGCTTGTGTTTGTTTTCCCAGAATTTGGTTATGTAGGAACTTCAAACATACTTTTACTCTTTTACTAAATCACTTGGTTGCAGTTATATCCATGTGTAATGAAATTAATAGGAGACGACTCTCGAGCAATATGAGAATCTACGGGAATAAAAAACAAAAAACATGGTTTAAATACGGTTTCGGCTTGATACGAAGGTAACCACTATTATTTTTAATTCATGATGGAAATGTTTTTTTGATTATATTCATTTTATTTCTCAGGATAAAAGATCTTTTTTATCATTAGAAAATTCAGGAGGTGGTAGAGTCATAGAAAATTGATGTTCTCATATCTTTAGACTTTAGTTGAATGAAAACCCATTAGCGTCTGTGATGTGTTTTGTAGTTGTAGTGATAAAAAGATTCGTTGCTCGAACTTGTGAAGGATTTTTTTAGACTTAAATTTTAAAACTAAAATAGCAAACTCACTAAAAATTATAACAAACTCAGAAAAAAGATGTTATCAATAATAAAAGAACACTGAGGCTAAGATTCCACTATTTTCCAAGTTCAAAGTGATTAAATCCAATATTTATATTTATTCAATTTTTGCGTTTAATTTGATTCTAAACTATTGCAACATGTAGATTTTCAAAATAACAAGTGTAAATCCAAAGTATAGAGCATCAAGAACCTATGGCTAAGCATGCTCTATCAAAAGAAATAACAATTGCTTAATAAAAATCATTCAAACAATTATCAATCAAGGAAAAATAATCATAAAAATAATTGAAATAAATATACCACTTTTTGTTGGAAAAATAGCTTCCTCTATCGCCTCAGCAATGGGGTTTAGCTCCTCATATTAATCATGTTCTACAATTACATGTTTATAGCTCAAAATTAAAAGGGAGAAAGGAGTATATTGTAGTCGCTGAAAGTCTAAAACAGACGACTGAATCGTTGCTGAAAGGCTTCGGTGACTGCAGGCAGGAACGATAGAAACTCGTTGTCACTGAAAATAAGTCTTCCTCTACGACTGTTGTGTGTGCGTCTTATGTTCTTCGTTCCTTCTTCACAGCAGCAGCAGAAAACAATTTCGTCTCTGATTTTCTGGCTTTCTCTAAGGCTCTAAACTTCCCCCAAAGTGTTCATAACCCTTCTTAGGACTCTCACCACCCTATATATACTCAACAGGTTGAGTATCTTGCTTCCAAATCTTGTTTTTTTTCTTTCCCAAGTCACGGACTTTCTTTCTCTCTTTTTTTTCTCTTCTACACGTCTTTAGAAGTGATATTATCGGTTAGATGATAGAATAAAATCACTAGGATATTTTCTCTCCAATTCTTCACGTTTGTTTCCAAAAATAAACCAATAAGTTGTCGTAGTTCACCCGTAAAATATTTTTTCCTGTTTCAAAAAAATCACCGAAAATAAGAGGATTTGATCCCTCTTTTTAACTCCAAAACATGTCACATTCCCTGTTTAATCGTAGCAAGCCCATACTAATCCAAAACATCCAAAAAATCCGAAAGAACTCATCCAAAATTCGATCCAAAACTTGCCAGTCGACTGTCAAGTTTTTCCCGCCAAAAAATAAGATTCAAACGAAGGGGATGACCTCCCCTTATCCGGACCAGGGGTGCGAATAGAAAGTGGATACCCCTTAGTAATTTTCTCCCATGAGCGCAAAAACCACTTTTCGAGCCAATTTCGCCGCAAAAGCCCATTTTTCCAAAAACACCTACAAAGGGATAAAATACCAAAATTAGTACAAAAATGGGTACTAACACTATACACAAAAAAGATGAAAATAGACACATAAATGCGTCTATCAGTCTGCAGTTTTAGTTTGTGATGTTGCTTGATGTTAGATATAGTAACCTCTTGTGGATTCGTAATTTGATTACATTTAGTTGGTACCTAACAGGGCACATTTTACCTTGCTCATGTTGAATTTCGTAACTAAACTCCATGGTATGGATGAATGTGTGGTGACAACCTACATTAGCAGTGATGCAATCACATGTGGTGGTATGGTGACTACCAAGATGGCACCATGCCTAGCTGTTGTGAAGGAGTCAAGTCTCTCCGGGAAGCTGCTCAAACCACTCTTGACGTTAAAGCTTGTATAGCTAAGTTCATGGAAGTTGTGTTGATTTTTATCCACAACTAGATCGAGATGGAAGTTCGTTTAAGCTTTTCATCCAAGTTCGTGGAAGTTGCGTTGATTTTTTATCCACATCAACATGATCGAGTTCGACGTACGTTTAAGCTTTTATAAATAAGTTCGTGGAAGTTGTGTTGATTTTTTATCCACAATCTCGGTTCGGAGTGTTATAGGTCAAAAAATGTACTACTTAAAATTATGCAAATGTGTTATTGACACCTCCACTACCGCACTAATTAAGTATGTATCTGTAATATTTAATTATCACAGTTATTTGTGTTCAGTTATTAACCTGATTAATTATGATGAGAAGGTAATTAAGAATTTGTTAATTAACAGAGATGATAAAGTTGTTCAATGTTTGGATTTGATGAACTCTGATTTGAACAGATTGTGCTTAAAGTTTTGTTCTAGATATTTGCTAATGTGTGTTGCAGCAGGATAAAGTAAATACCCTGAATTAAACCGCTGGAGGATTTGCATTTTGCCGTAATGAATGGATGAGCTACTTATATTTCAGTTTTTATCTGGTACGACACTGTTCTGTAAGAATATCATTGATAGTAGTAACTAATTAAGGTTCTATCGCCCACTACACTTGGGAAATAAATGCTCATTTTTTATCTACATGACAAACATGAGCAGCAAGAACCCCTACCAAGAATTCACAGCCGGCATGTTTGATGCTTCAATAATAATATTGCCAGATTAAATATTCTCATATTGGAACCAAAAGATATTATGATTGATGTTTTTTTATTTACCAAAACTTACTGGACGTGTAGATTTTTCCACATGCGGATTCGAAAAACAGCGAAGAACTACTTCTCTCATGGTAAAGTCTCAGTGCATGAAGATTCTTTTTATTTTGATAACATTTGGTTTTTAGTTAATCTAATTTCAAAATATGATTCCACATTTATAAGAAATAACCCCTTGCGTAGCACGGGTGAGAAACTAGTATATATATATATATATAATTTGAGTCCAAATTTGAGAGTTGTGGTTGAAAGCTGAACAAAGCTCGAATTCTAGAGCTTCTGGGCCCCACTTCAGAGAATATAGACCAATAGTAATCTTGGGTTTTGAGATCTTTTCGGTGTTTTTGGCCGCACACGTTTTTGAGTAAGTGATGAGTACCTTCCCGAAAATCATACAAAAACCTAATCTAATCTTCACTCGCCGGTTTTCGCCTCCTTCTTCTCCCAACTCTCTTCCGTTCTCATGAAAGTAGAAACCCTCCACAGCCGACAAAATCCTTCTTCTTCATGTTTCTTGCCGCAAGACAACTTTAATCTCAAAGGGTTTTTTAGGACAATCGTGATAATATCGGTTATAGACAAGACCAATATGATATAATTAGAATGTGGTGCTTCTCTCCAAGCCCTAATCGTTATACTCTCTTTTACAGTATTTTTTTTACCACCTCCTATCCTATCTATGTTTTCATTCCCTCACTATTTTTCTTGCAATTTGTTCTTCTTTTATTTTGGTTCTCTATACAACCGCGTAAAACCTAACATTACAGAGAACCTCATTGCAAAAATCCTTTTTTTTAATTACAATCTAGATTTTTTAGGGTAATCACTTTGACTTTTTTTTTGTTTCAAAATTGGGTATTTCAAATGCATTTGTAAGAGTAGATTTGATACTATGATTTAGTAGGATTGTCGAGATTATGCTGCTTAGATGATTTTGTGGGTTTTTAGCTTCTGCTGGAGAGTAAATCTATGAGAGGGAGAGACACGGGTTACAAGCACAAAAAAGTTATTGTGGGCATTGAGGAAATCCTTAAGCAAGGGAAGATGGAGTATGATTTTCTTCACTTTGAAGTTTAAATTAATTATTGAATCGCTTATTGAACATAATTTTGAGTTTTCACACGATCTCATGAATGTCAACCTAATGTGATGTGTATAGTTTTCGTACTGTTTTCTTCTGTAAGTTTGCTAGCTCGACGGGATTGGTTTCGTAGAAGTTCACATTTGTGGGTGCAATTCTAGCGATTGGCAGTGAATCATTCGATGGGGCAAAGACAGCTTCCTCCAAGTCTGCACACTACACATCGAGGAGCTTGACCTGATATTTAAAGTGGGTTTGCTGGAGTTGTTTCTGATCAACATCGCACATAGGTATTAATACTCTAACGGACTATTTTTGGCTTTTCTTTTGACTGGAAATTGAATCATTATCCCACAATGAGAGAAAAAAACATTGTTCAAAATTTTCTTCTACTACGTATCTTCCTTGATGTAAATCATCTCTGAGATCTGTTTACATGTCTATAGTTTTTGGAGTTTCATGTTTATCACTTCTCAGAGTAACAATCTTGACCCATATCTAGACGGCATTGCACATATCAAAATTTACAAAAACTGTACTTAAAACACCATTCTAATGTTTTTGCTTATTGGTGTAATTGTTTTGGAGCTCCACTGTAAATGTGAGTTTAAACTGTTGACTATTTTGTTTTAGAATTTGTGTTTATTTTACCTAAGTAAACATTGTACATAAATGTTGGGATGATATATGTAAGTTAACATGTACAATTATTTGTTTACACCAATGTTTCGATTTAATCCATTCCTAAAACTTTAGGATGCAATATCACACAATAATTCAGTTTCTTTGATATTGATCCTAGAATTCGATCACAGAAAATAATATGTTGATTGTAAAGTAGTTTAAGCTTAAAAAAAATAAAAAAATTACAGACACAAAATCTATCCTGGGAATCTTTGTTCCTTAATGCAATATTATTATCGATTTACAAAGGTGCGAAGTTCTGTAAATGGAAGTATGGAACAGTTGTTTTGTTATGACATGTTAATGTTTCAGGTCCTACTTACTTGAGCGCCAATCATTATACATTGTTAGCCTGAGGTTTGCACGTCGTGTTCCATGAACTTACTCGATTTGATGTTGTTTTTACTATATTGGTAAGTTGACTAATTAAATCTAAATGTCTTAAGCTATCAACAACCGTGGAGTAGGTCTGCAAATGATCAGCATGAAAAGTTCAGATATTTTATGTGTGGAATGCAGGCATTTCCTCTTACATCCAGTGGGTTAGTAGATTTATCATCAAGGGAAGATTACAGAGGAAAGCTGCCTTTAAAGGAAGTAAGGAACTTGGAGAGTTGATCAAATGTGCAGTTGGTCATACTGAGGAGAAGACGGACGATGATGAAATCAAAGAGGAGACTGAGCCAAATATATAGAAATTTAATTTCAGAACAACCGCTAAGTTGGAACATACCAAGAAGGAAAGAAATGCGTTGCTAACCAAAGAACTCCAACCACGCATTGAGTTTGCAGGTACTGATGGTGGCGCTGATAAGAAAGATGCTAGAGTAGAGAAGAGTGTAGGGTTTTAGCCTATATTACTATCTCTGGATCTCTTGCTGTGGACTACAGTGATGCTGTGGGGTATTTTCTCTTTTTTGGATCATGTTTTATGTGGGATCAGTGGGTATTTCACATTCAATCCCGTCTCTTTAGTGATTTTGTGCGGTGTTTATTCTTGGCGATCTTTTTGTTTTAGTGGTGTTACACTTCGTTTCTTTGTGCAACCATTGCAAGCAGCATTTAATTTCTTAAGATGAAAAAATATTTTATACTTCTATAAGGTACTAAACAACAATAGTTAGAACATGAAACATTATACATCATCTTGCCTTGAACAAACCAAGACGTTTATGAGATTCAAATGGTAAAATTTATCCTTCAGAAATCCAATCATTATTTAAGATTGTTGGGGTTTTGTTCCGTATACAAAACTATATAGCTGAAAACAGACTTTAGGTAACAGTTTTGCAGAATAAAACAGTGATCTATGCTGCAGAAACCGTGGCTAAAAGGCTATTTCGGGAATAAATTGTCTACAAGGTTTGTTTGGATTAGGAAACTTGTATGACGGTTTGTAGGAGTGTTTTCCAAGTTTAGGATTTCCTAATTAAGGTGTGATGTTATTCTTAGAAGTTCTCTAGGACTTGAGGAACAAGAATGTAACTACTATATAAGAGGGCTTATATGGTGAGGAGAAATCATCCCCTTGGCAATCCTCTTGACTTGTAGAGTGACTTGTAGAAAGAGCGGGTATGGGAGAAATCTAGGGTTTCTAGGGTTCATATGGAAGAAGCTAGAATTCATGATGTTCTTCATGTTCTTGTTTAAAGTTGAAGCAACCATGGCGGTGAAGGTTTATGGAAGAAGAAGAACAAAGGAAGAGGTAAATTCTTCATAATATGTCTTGTTGTTTCTAATATTTAGCGCTAGTGGGTTACATAACTAGTTGATTATATAAAGTGTTGATGTAATAACTTGTTATGATAATGAAAGATTCTCATGATGGTTTTGGTCGTGGATGTAGACTACAAAGGTGAACCACGTAATCTTTGTGTCGTGTGTGATTGTCTATTATCGTATTGATCATATATTCATGCTTGTATTATCCGGTTATGCTAATCTAAAGATGTAAGTGGAGGATTCGAGCTAGTTATCTAAAATAGGATGTTTCATGGAATTGACTTCTATGAAAGCATGCCGGTTCGAGGTGAACGCAACCTCGGTTTCCCGACAAGTGGTAAGGTGAGTGTGGATAAAGATGGAAGTGATTCGGTAATTTGAACAAGAGGTTTCAAAGAATAGAAAGTCTTGGTTCGTAGTAGAATGATATAGTTCGTGAGATGATGTGTAAATCACAACCGAACAAAGAATAGGACGACATCAAGAAAGATTGGACAAATTTGCTTTATGTGACTATGATTCGTGTTGAAGGTGTTTTCTTTGCAAGAGAAGATCATTCGTGGGTTCAACTGGAGTCTGCAAAATATTGTTAGGAGAATGTTTTGAATCATGGTGGTGCTAAGTGACAATCGTTCATACACAACATATGAAGATTATAGCATGTTTTGTCTACATGGAGGATGACTCAAGATTGTCGGTTCTTGGAGTTGGTGAAGTCCGCCTGGAACTGTTTGGTGGATCAGATCAAACAATGTCAAGTGTCAGACATGTGTCGAAGAAGAAGTATTCTTCAAAAGGTGGAATAATGAGTGGTCATGGCGACGAAGTAGTTTGATACAAGTCATGCAGAAACTTGTATAAATTATATGAAGAAGTTGTTTGTGGTGATGCTAGAAGACCGACATATAGCTATTCCGGTGGTGCAAGTGCAAAGGAGGAATTTGGCTTAGGTGGTGGTTCAAGCTCAAAGTACAAGATAATTTTGATTCGTGCTAGCAATGATGTCCGTATGGGTGTCCTTGTATAAGGTGGTAAACATTCATGCTTTGTTGGAGTGAAGATGGTGGTTTTGTTCACGTCACAAAAGTTGGTGATTGTTGGGGTTTTGTTCCATATACAAAACTATATGGCTGAAAACAGACTTTAAGTAACAGTTTTGCAGCAGAAAACAATGATCTATGCTGCAAAAACCGTGGCTAAAAGGCTATTTCGGGAATAGATTGTCTACAAGGTTTGTTTGGATTAGGAAACTTGTATGACGGTTTGTAGGAGTGTTTTCCAAGTTTAGGGTTTCCTAATTAAGGTGTGAGGCTATTCTTAGAAGTTCTCTAGGACTTGGGGAATAAGAATGTAACTACTATATAAGAGGGCTAATATGGTGAGGAGAAATCATCCTCTTGGCAATCCTCTTGACACGAGTGATCAAGGGTCACAACCGTTGTGTCCTACAATGGTTGGTGATGGGGAAAAATCTATGTGAGAAGAGTGACTTGTAAAAAGAGCGGGTATGGGAGAAATCTAGGGTTTCTAGGGTTCATATGGGAGAAGCTAGAATTCATGATGTTCTTCGTGTTCTTGTCTAAAGTCGAAGAAACCATGGCGGTGAAGGTTTATGGAAGATGAAGAACAAAGGAAGAGGTAAATTCTTCATAATATGTCTTTTTGTTTCTAATATTTAGCGCTAGTGGGTTACATAACTAGTTGATTATATAAAGTGTTGATGTAATAACTTGTTATGATAATGAAAGATTCTAGGGATGGTTTTGGCCGTGGATGTAGCATACAAAGGTGAACCACGTAATCTTTGTGTCGTGTGTGATTGTTTATTATCGTATTGATCATATATTCGTGCTAGTATTATCCGGTTATGCTAATCTAAAGATGTAAGAGACGGATTCGAGCTAAGTTATCTAAAGTGAGATGTTTCATGGAATTGACTTCTATGGAAACATGCCGGTTCGAGATGAACGTAACCTCGGTTTCCCGTCAAAGATTACACCATCAGTAATTTACAAGAATGATGAACTCGATCCCGTGGAAAGCACGGGCGCAACACTAGTATAAATAATATGAAGAGGATATAATCTTGGCAGCCAAGTTGGGGGTAAGGATTTTTTGGCATTTCTTAATCAGGGTCAGAGTACACAACAGGTGCCTAAGTAATGGCACCAGGACTCATGGACCTAAACAACAGCCAACAGGGTCTATGGCACTTTGCTAAAAATATTGTTGTTAGGGTTGTGTTGTATGCAACAGGTAGGCTATTTTATCATTGTGTTAAGACGGCAGCGAATGTCTCAGTAACGATGGATTCACAAAATAGAATATCAACAAGTGCATGCCTGCAGTAACAAAAAAAAATATATTGAAAGAAAACTGATGCAAGTATAAGTTAACTCTGATTTGATGTGGGTTGTAATTTAGAATTCCAGATTTATCTATCAAGGTACTGACAGAGAAATATATTACTAGATAAAGAATTCTAGATAACTGCATGACTCGATAAAACTGGCAATGATTTTAAGAACAGGTTTGGGATTTCACACATATAAATTCAACTGCTTCATTAAACTATGCTTCTTCTCTTTATTTTTGGTGTCCATCCAATTTTTCTGCCCTTTTACTCCGTCTTCACAATAGAGGATTTCAAAGACTGGATTAGTTTGATAACAAAAATCAAAAATAAAATCAATGGCAAAACAAATTAATAAAAATTAGGAAAATGAAGTAATATTACTGATCTAGCTTTGCGTAAAACAAAATTTTCTATCCCATTAATTACACCACATATACGGATATAGACTACTACCAAAAGGTCTAAATCGTTAACAATGACCAGGTGCATTTCTAAGTGCATTACACACCTTACTTGAGCGAAACTCCGTTAACTATTAGCCCCATAATTCCCTGCTACAATATTTTCCTTTTTAAACTCGTTTGATATCAGCCTTTTATACCTTTTGTTATTTGGGTCATATAAAATTAAACCTCCATCAAACCATAATAGAATCTCATCGTCTTTGAAGCTCCAAATCAACTTCAAATCTGGGTTAGAAATAATATTCTTTCCGTAATAGTGAAACTTTTAGTCCAAGATTCTCGTACTCTATATCTTTGCATCACCCATATGTCGAGTCGGACACTAAAAACATTTAAAATTAGACAAAGACGTACTCCATAGGCTCCCAGATTGATAATGAATTTGTCGCTTAGAAAACTTTCTTTTGCATGTGGAATAGGTTCTTCCGGTAGTGCCACCTCCTCGAATATCTCATTGACAATATCAAAAGAGACTAGAACTCTGGAATTTTGTTCACCAATGGTGCGCACAAGCCAATGAATGGTTCCATTAAGGACCACTCCATCATTTGATGTGCAAAACTTAAAATTGTAAGGTATGCTTTGCATATATTTCCATGAAGCTGATCTTAATGAGTAAACAGCAAAATGAGAATACCCTGATGCACCACTCGAATTAAGAATCCATAAAAGTTTGTAATTGCCAATTTTGTAATCATATAGAAGCTTGTATAGGCCTCCAAGTCTTTGTAACAGAGCGTAGGGTATTATTCTATTATAGCTTTTAGTTAAGGGATTCCGAAGAAACATTGTCCCAGTGCTACAACGTATACAAATCCAACCATCACATGAACATAAGAAATCTTCTATCCAACACCCAGGTATGATAGGGTAGTCCATCCGATTAATAAACTCATCAAACCCGCACACTGTTGACGATGTTAATAACGGCAATAACGATGATATTGACTTATAATCTATGGAGTAAATGGTCTTGGATATCTTCGATGCAAAAATAATACTAGGATTGTTTTTCATGTAATTAAGATGCATATTCATATTGGTAAAATCACTGCTAGAAATTATTGTACATAAGGATTTACTTACGCACCTAAATCGTGAAAGAGATTTCGTCGACATTGATAATCTTACAAAGATCTCTAGCAAAATATCTTCTGGAAATTCTGGCATTGCGGATGCTTTCTTCTTCAAATTCCTGCGCGAGAGGTTTTTCAAGCTCTTCTGCAAAACCCTAACCAGGAAACAGCGTGTATAAATAGGATTCGAGTATATCTTGCTAGCCAAGTCGGGATAAGGTTGTATTTGGCATTTGATGAATCTCGACCAGGGTCAGAGTAAACAATAGGAGTCTAAGTAATGGAACAACCAGGAGAAGGACTATAGTACCTAACTAACAGCCCCAAAAAGAAAAGAAAAAAATATCTCTTTTTTTTTACCCCTCTTCTTCCACGCTTAATGGCACTTTTGCTGAATATTTACTGTTAGGATTGTAATTATAATAACTAGTTGTTGCACCCGTGCGTTGCATGGGTCTAGATGTTTTGCAGAGAAAAGTATGTATTGGTGCTCGTAATTTATTGGGGATTTGAAACTTGAGAAAAATAAGAAATAAAATAGTAAAAGTAGTCAATTAATAAAATTAAAATCAGGAAATAATGAAATTAAAAATAATCAAATCTAACATGAAAGGAATTTATTATAATTCCACACGGAAAAAAATAATAATCTCTTTTCAAGCCTCGCTGTCAGATAGCATAACTACCACTTTGATTATTTTTTTTCTTAGGGGTTTTTGGAATAATTTCCTCATTAGAATCTGATAGTATATGATTTTCTTGTGTCGACTGCGGGTTATTTTGTTCGTTTTCTTTTTTTATGGACTCATTAGAATTAGAATGTATGATAGTTGTTTCTTTAATGATTCACGGAAGTATACTTATTTGTGAATCTTTAGTAATCTTAAAACTAATCTTCCTCCAAGTCAGCTTGTTTATTCATATGTGGAATACAAATTGTTAGCCTTCTATTTTTTCTCTCGATATCTTCTTTCAAATCTCTTCTTGATTTTCCTACATTTGTAGAAGATATTGGTAATTGTAAATAGGAAATCATGGGCTCAAATTCACAAAACTTACACATATATATAGTGCTAATATATAATACACCAAATTCTACATTTAATTCAGCTCAATTTGATAATCAAATGAATTATAAGTTAAAACACCGTTATTCTCTTGAGTATAATGCTTAAATTTTTTTTTACCTATGTAACAATTTTCTCATTTTCCTTTTATTCTCTTGGAAAAAAACATTCAGTGGTTAGTCTCATCTCGTGACCACAACACTTAAAACTCAAACCATGTTGAAAAAATAAAAACTTAAAACTCAAAACAATCATTTTTAATTAGGTTCTTCAAGATGACTCGCTGGTCATAGTAGAAATTACATTGAGTCATCAAACTATAAGAACCTTCTGTAATTGTAGATTCCAACAACTTATTGCAAGCAACATTAATATTTGGGGGATAAATTATTATTATACCATGCCTTGCATGAACGAACTTCCCAAAAATACCTTCACATATTACTTTCCTGTTTAACTAATAATCCCGATTTTTCCATAGGATATCAAAAATATTCCAAATCAATCTTAATTTATCTGTATATCCTACATAGGTGTCTCTAACATGCGTGTATAGTAACGGGAATCTGCAATACAATAGACCGAGTACTATGTTTTTCTGTGCTCCACAACAAATGTTGTGGTAATGTGAAATCCATGTTTACCATTCAGCCGTACACTCGTACCCCGACAACTGTGATCACATGTTTCATCACCCTTGTGGTCTGCAATCTGCATCAAATGTTGTGGTACCCGTGGAATCCAGGACCATTATTTTAGGTCGTGAGTGGGCCAATTAAATTAAGTATTAAAAAAATATTATTGTGCTCATTATGTTTAGAACCTATTTTATGTATTTGAATTTCAGCAGGAATACCTTGCTCCATAACGCATTCTGCATGACACACTATATAGCAAGGAAGATTTTCTGTCTCCAGAAGCTCCTGGATGGAAACGCACATCTTTTTTATTTTGCTCAGAGGATGACGCACATCTTATATGTTCGTCAGCAATGCATAAGAAGTATGCAACCAAGTTTTCTCTATATGGATATCTCTAACGTGCTTGTTCTTTTTGCAATGCATGTCTACCCGTTGTTGAGCTGCAATAGTGGTTATTGTATTATCACGAATCGTAACAACAAAATACAATAGGTGGAAATTTTTACCTCGCTTTTCGCTTTCTTTCCTTTTTTTTTTTTTTTTTTTGCTAGTCATTTTATGGACATTTTTGTATTAGCCATATGCATTCTCAACTTGTCTACCTCGCGAGCCATTGTGATCGTATTCGTGTTCTTTTCCATTGTCTAAAACTAATATTAGTAGTATTGACACCAACATGAAAAGACCTTATCAGCTAAATACTCAAATCCTTTTCCTTCAAAAATAAACAAAGTTACTTCCTTAGATCTCCAATTAACCAAGAATTGTGCAAAGCAAGCTTCTTCTACGAATTGGAGCACATATATTCTTGTGTGTGTATAAAGCAACAGTACATGTCGGAATCATTCTGCGTTGTGATATTAGCCCTATAAACCTTGCTATTGCTATTACTAACCACATGAACCTGCAAAAACAAAATAAAAAGTTCTATATGAATCAAAATTATCAAACTCATTTTACTGTTACCTGTAACGGCCTTGGATTTGGTAATAATAGAAAAAATCAATAATCAAAACAAATCACATACCAGCGTCAACGATGAAGAAATTGATGAATGGAGAATAGGTTTGGGATTTACCTTAGGAGAATAGTGTGTTGTTGTTGATCATTCTAAGTAAAAATCGGGCCTCAAATTAAACAAAACAACTAACAATTGGAACAGATGGACGAAGGAATTTTTATGTGAAATAAATATCAGAGAAGGAGAACATGTAGAAAAAAGAGGGAAAAAAAAGAATTAGGGTTTTGAAAAATGTTTAAGCACGGCCGCAAGGGGTTATAGTTCCGTGATAGGTGTTCAAAGAAAGATATTGGTGTAACTTTCTTGTGAAAAAAGGAAAAACCGGAAAAGCTTTCATATTATTGTCAAATGGTTTTCTATTGGTCTAAATTTTTTCTTGTGGGGCCAGAAGCTCTAAGAAGAGAGCTTGTGATAGACTTGCATGATGACTAATGGTTCTGTATACTGCACAAGTTAATTATAATTAGAATATGATGTAATTAGAATGGGGTACGGGATGCTCTACGTCTATTCCATTAGACATACAGTAATCATCAAATCCTTTTGATGTGAATTCTCCAGCGTTATCAAGTCTGATAGACTTGATAGGATAATCAGGGTGGTGAGCCCTCAAACGAATAACTTGTGCTAGGAGATTTGCAAATGCAGTATTTCTTGTGGACAATATGCCACGTGTGACCAACGAGTCGAAGCATCTACCAGAACCATAAAATACCTAAATGGTCCACATTCTGGATGTATAGGTCCACAAATATCACCTTGTATCCTATGAAAAAATGGGATATTTTGTTTGGTATCTTTAGCATAGGATGGTCTCGATCCATTTTTTGCTAAAGAACAGGCTTTGCAAAATAAATGATGTGCTTTTGACATAGTCAATGGAGCAGAATGGGAAATATGTTGCGCATCAGCTTCTTGAGAAGGAAACTGTCGTGTTATAGTAACACTCTGACTAGTTAGTATTTGGTTACCTTGCACTGTAACAGTCTGTTGTCTCATTTTCTTTTTTCCTCGAAAAAAAGGATTTCCATGTGAGTTCTATAAAACACGGATCATCATGTCACGACCTGGGTGCCCTAATCGGTCATGCCAAAGCCTGTATGAGTCACTATTCAACAACTCATCGTTGGTAACAACATGAGATTCAATGACCCGAATAGTAGTGAGGTATAATCCACTAGATTGGCTCATTAATTTCTCTAAAATGCGTTTTCTTCCACATTCATTAGAGGTAACATGTATGTATTCAATTCCATTTTCACTGTGAGTTTCCAAATGATAACCGTTTGCACGAATATCTTTGAAACTTAACTAGGTACGGTTAGCTCTTGGTGCATATAGAGCTTCTGTGACTTTAATCATTGTGCCATTTGGAAACATAAATTGAGCATTACCTCGCCCAATTATCACTTGTGATGATCCAATCATCATAGTCACGGATGTATTATAAGGGGTCAAGTTAACAAACAATTGTCTATTTCTTAAGATAGTATGGGTGGTTCCATTATCAGCCAGACTAGAGCTGGCAAACCAACTCAAACCCGGGGATAAACTCGTGCCCGGCCCTTGAAAACCCGAACCCGGCTTGGATGGGTTATAAACAAGCCGGGTTCGGGTTAGAGAAATGGTGGCTTGTAAGTGAACGGGTTAACCCGTGCCCGGCCTGTAAACCCGTGTATAATAATTATTAATAAATTACATTTAATTTTCACCATTGGATTATGTTACATACTTAATCCTATCCCTACGTTAAAGATATAAATACTCCAGCTCTAACCCTAGCAGACAGATATTTACATTTCTTCTCCACCGTCTTCTTCTGCGGCTGCGGATGCACCTCCCTCTTAGTCCTCAGTCCTCACTCCTCACTCACCGTCACCGAGTTCTCTTCATTTTCATACTCCGGAGGGAAATCTTATTCTGAAAGATTTGAAAGAAATTGATATATCTGTAACTATAAGTCTGTAAGCTCTTTTCTCTCTATCTATCACGTTGAATTTCTGTTTTAGTTTCTTATTCTAGTCTAGGGTTTGATTTTGGGTTTCTATTATACAATATTACCATGGTTCTCTGAGCATGAATACAAATTATTTGATGAAATGCCGATTTTATCATTTGGAACGAATTGATTTAGTTTTTTTTTTGTTGTTGTTGGTTGGTTTGAATTTTATTATGGATTGTTAAGATGGGATTGAGGGTTTATGGTGAATTAGGGGTTTAAGGATTTTAATGGAGTTATTGGATAAAACCCTAGAAGGGAAAAGTAGAATGATATTGTTGATTTTGTCCTAATGGTGTAATTATCTTGCTATTCATATATGAAGTTTCTGTTGCTTTTGGAAGGAATATATAGTTTTGATTTGGATAGATGCTTTTATTACCTCAAACTATGTGATTTTAATTAGGGATTTGCTTATTTATATGATTGTGCTTATTTTATTTTAATTAGGGCATGGATACAGTTGGTTCTTTACATTTTCATTCATCTCCAATGATTGTATGCTTTGTTTGGCAAGACCTAGTGACTAGTGTTACCTTGAAAGAACAAAGTGGGGGTTTATTTTGTGAAATTCCTTGCTTGTTGTTTCTTTGTTGAGTATCCAACTATCCATGACTGGGTTCTGGTTGTTAAGGCTTAAATTGTGTTTGTTAACTTCAATAATGGAGCATAAAATGTTGATGTACTACATGCTTCAGGCTAGTTTCATGTATTCAAGATAATAATGTGTATGGTGGATAACTGGATATCATCTTCTTGTGCTCTCCATTTGTATGTGAATTGTGATAAACTGATAATGGTACTGTGAGTCTGTGACTGTCAATTGAATGGGATGCAATGCAAGTAAGTAATGACTAATTTTTGAGTATTTGACCTATTCTTTGTGGCTCCATCCAGGTTCTAGGATGTCAAGTGTACAAGAACATTATAACGATGTTATGAGTAATGATGGTGCGGATGATGATGTTGAGATGCTAGATTCTGTGAATGACTCTACAACTGTTGGTTGTGCAGCTGCACCAGTTTCAGGTGAAAAAGAACATAAACTTAGATCTGATGTTTGGGAATATTTTGATCTCGTTAAATGTCAAGATGGAACAAAGAAGGGAGTGTGCAAGGCTTGTAAAACTGGATATAAATATGATAGCCAGAGAGGTGGAACCTAATCTATGAAAAGGAATAAGTGCCTTAAGCGTGACTCTCAGGATATAGGGCAGATGATGTTAGCTGTAAAGAATGGCCAGCTGTCTTCCCGTGTACGCAAAATTGATCAGATGAAACTGTGAGATCTTTTTTCAGCATTACTCATTGTAATAAATGTCCCATTTTCTTTGGTGGGGTGGAAAAAATTAAGGGACATATGTGTTTATTTGAATGAGGATGCTAAACCAATATCAAGGAATACTGGGAAAGCCGATGTTGTCAAAAATCATCAAGCCCGAAAAGAAGGTATTCGAAACAAATTGAAACTTGCTTCAGGTACGATTCAGTTTAGAATTTCAAATCCTACTGACCCACACCATATGTTTTGTTTTATACTTTTATATATGAGTAATTGATTATGATATGATGTGCTGATGTGTATGAATTATCCTTACAGGTAGGATGTGTCTACCATCAGACATGTGGACTTCTGTTACGACTACAAGGTACATAAGCTTAACTGTGCACTTTCTTGATCAAAATTGGGAGTTGAAGAAGTATCTTCTGAACTTTTGTGAACTTCGACCACCTCATACAGGTGAAGCACTTACTTGAGTCTTGTGATCTTTTATTTTATTTGCATGTGATATTTTACTTAAGTCTAGATTCTGCTCAAAAAGCTTAGATAGGTCTTGTTCTGCTCATAATATGGTAATTTAAGGCCCATAGAGTTTAGTAATTCATAAATATAACAACCCGGGTTCTGTTGAGAAAGCTCGATACTGATTCATTCAGTTCTATTTGGCATTTTTCATTACTACTCAGTTGCTAGTGTTGTAGGAAGGCTGATCAGTACCTTACCTAGAGATAGTAGTGGTGAATATAGTACTACTCAGTTGCTAGTGTTCTGTTTTTTTCTTTTATAAAAATTCTTGGAGATAATTTACTGATGGATTTGTTGTTGTTGTAGACTATATTAAAAAGTTTATGATTTTCATTGTTGAAGTATGGTGAAGTACTTAATTGGGAGTTTAACTTTTCCCCTTTCCACTACCTCATACAGGTGAACACCTTTCTGACAAGCTATTTGCAATGATAGATGATTGGGGAATTGAAGACAAAGTATCCAACATCACCTTGGATAATGCTGCAAATAATGGAGCTTGTGCTAGAATTATGCAGAGTAGACTTGTTGCAAAGAAGATCCTGTTTAACAAGGGAAAATACTTTCATGTGCGTTGTTGTACTCACATCTTAGCTCTTATTGTAAAAGATGGACTTGTGAAGATTGATCTAGTTGTAATTAAGATAAGAAAGTCAGTGAAGGCCCTTAAGAAGTCCCAAGTAAGAAAGCAAAAGTTCTTGGACATTGTTAATACTTTAGGAATGTCTGCAATAAGAAGAGGTATTCGTCAAGACGTGAAAACAAGGTGGGTTTCCACTTTTGTTTTGTGATACTTATACAGTTAGAGAATTGTATTATTGTTTATAATATTACTCACTGAAACTTAATGTTTGTTTTATACAGGTGGAATTTAACTTATCTTATGTTAGATAGTTGTCTTGTTTATAAAAGTGTTTCGCTCATTTGAAGGAGGTGGATCCAGACTATAAAGATTGTCCAACTGATGAACAATGGGAGAAAATTGAAGTAGTCACAAAGTTTCTCAAGACGTTTTATGATCTCACAACTTTATTTTCCGGTAGTAAGTATCCTACTTCCAATCTTTATTTTGAAGGAGTTTGTCAAGTTCAGGTGTTATTAAAAAAAGAAAGCACAAATGAAATTGAATACATTAGGGACATGGTAAAGGAGATGCAAATTAAATTTAACAGTTACTGGGAGAACTTGAGTCCTAAATTAGCTATGGCACTTGTGTTAGATCCTAGATTGAAACTGAAGTATCTAAACTTTGCTTACTCCAAGTTGTATACTGATGTAAGACAATTAGAAAGTAAAGTTAATGATGTGCGTGAAGATATGAAAAAACTTAATAATGAGTATTATACATTATCAAATTCAAGAGCTTCTGGCACTGGAACTCAGAATATGGGTATTCAAATTGGTGGGAATTCTGCCCATAAGGGAAGTGAGTGGCTCCAGGTAATTTTTAAGCTTACTTATGAAGTACATGTGGTCTTGTATTATTTTCTGTTTTAACCAAGTGCGTTTATGAAGTTGTTTGGTATCTTCTCATAGAAGATAACTAGTACCTTGCACTCACTTCTTGCTTGTTTCATGCAGGAATATGCTGCAACACAGGAAAGTGGTGGTGATCTGCAATCTGACTTGTCAGAGTTGGATCACTATCTTACCGAGAAATATGGATGTTCTTTAGATAAACCATTTGATATCCTAATGTATTGGAAGGCCCAGGAACATCGATTTCCAGTACTTTCAAGAATGGCGGGGGATATTTTGTCAATTCCTATTTCAACCGTCGCTTCAGAATATGCATTTAGCATTGGTGGAAGGGTAATTGATCTATTTCACAGTTCCTTATTACCTGAAAATGCTGAGGCGGTGATAACAACTCGTGATTGGGTTCATGGAATTGGTAAGTGTGCCCTAAGTGGTGCATAAGTCAGTAATTTTCCTTTAAGTTGAATGTCTAAATTTCATATATAACTTTGATTATTTTGATCCATGTAGGAAAAGAAGATTTGGATGAGGACAATGGAATTATTGGAGAAGATGTATAAGGATTTGAACTTGGTGCAGTGGAGGATGGGGAAGTAAGTTCTTATGCGTCTAATTAGTATGCGTACTTCTTTATTCTTTAATATAAAGCGGGTTAATTATGCAAATTCCATGTTTTTGACTTGATTGGTTTTTTTTTGTTTGATTTATTTTTGCTTGAAATTACAGATTCTTATTGAATAGTTGGAGCAACTCAATTCAAAGATAGACATGGAAAATGAGAATGTTTTTTTGGATAGACAGTTACTTATCAAAGTCTCCAAATTTTGTATAGAAAAGAGATTGGAGATGTTTCTGGACAGTTGTCACTTTTTTTGATTAACCACAATATATATTTTGTGCAGGAAGTAGTTATTAATATCTTTATTGTTGGACAAAAAGTCACAGACTCACAAAGTACAAAAAATGGTATTACTACGGTCTTACTCTTCACTCTTGAAGGGTATTTTTCTTTGTTGAAGATATCATGAACTGATTACTGATGAAGTATTAAACTACTAATGATTAGTATATTGTGCAAGTGTAACTGTGTTCCTTTTATGGTGCAAATGCAAAAGTAGTGTCAAGTTTTACAATTTTCTCGATCCTTTCATTAAGTTTTTAAATTTTGGTGTGAATGTGGCCGAAAATAGATCAGAAATCAGAGGAAACTCTGTCAAATCGGTTTCTGGCGAGTTGACTAACCAGAAACGGGCTAACCCGTGAACCCGAAAGTTTTACCCGTTACGGGCACGAGTTGAAGAAATGACCACCCGTGAAGAATATCAACTCGCAGGTTTTGGCCCGTGTTAACCCGAACCCGTGTAACCCGTAACAGTCCAGCCCCGACCCACCCGTTTGCTAGCTCTAAGCCAGACATTCAATCTCTCCTTGAGACATTCCTACAAGTGGATAATGTGGTATCGTTACAAAATCCGAATAATTTATCTCATGTACTTTGGAGAATTTGAGTCTTAGTGGAATGATATATTTTTCATTCTTATATACATGCTAAACAACAGATTATCAAAGTAAAAAATCTATTAAACTATCACCAAAATATGGTTAATATAATAGATACTGATAGACGCATTTATGTGTCTATTTTCATCTCTATTGTATATATTTTTAGTACCCATTTTTGTACTTATTATGGTGTTTTATGTCTTTGTAGGTATTTTTAGAGAAATAAGCTCTTGCGACGAAATTGGCTCGTTAAGTGGTGTTTTACACCCCAGGATGAAGTACTAAAGGCACCCCAGAAATGCACCGGAAGCACCCCAGAAATACACCGGAGGAACCCCGAAAAAATGTTGGAAAAACCCCAGAAAAAAGTGTTAAAGGCACCCACCAAAATTACTAAAGGCACCCTAAAATTGGATAAGGGCACCCCCAAGGCAGCCGAGCTGTTAAAGGCACCCGAGTTTTGGATTCAGGGCACTTCACCTTCATCATTTGAAAATGGATTTTTGGCGGGAAATTTTGTTATTTCACTGGCAGTTGGTTCGATCGATTTTTGATGATGTTATGAAGAGATTAAAGGGCTGATTTCTTATGGGTAGTTGTTATATGACCTAATAAACATGTTTTGGGCTTTAGGTTCGACCGAATTTGGCTGAATAATCCGCAAGAAGAAAACAGGGAGAAACGAGTATTTCACGTGTTGAGAAGATTTTGTGGAGATTAGAACGAGTTTAACACATTTTCAGCGTGCAAGAAGTGTGTGGAGATCAAACAGATGCGTGGAGGAGCTAAACAGAGAATGAAAATCTTGATTATTCCCGTACATGAATAAAAGATATTGTGAATATTTTGGAATTAATGGAGGAGATTCAACGCCTGTTTTTGGTATAAATAGAGTCCCTGGGAGACTTAGATAGGGTGTGGAGAGTTTGGGGAGCTTAGGAGAGCCAGAGAAGAAGAAATCACAAGTTGCAGAATTCAGTTTCTGCTGCTGCTGCTGATGATGAACGCGAAGAACATAAGACGCAAGGTAACCGTCGTTCTTCAACAGTAACAGCGACAATAGGGTGAGGGTCGTAATGCGACAGTGTTAACAACACTTCATTTTTATCGTTCTCTGTAACAGCTCGGTTTGTAACAAACACAAGTGTTACAAACCCGGTTTTTGTCAATTTTCTCCTATTTCATCATTTGTGAACCATTTTTGAGCATTAATAAAGATGAATTTTGAGCATATTTCCATGATAATGATGAGCTAATTCTCGCGTAACCAAGGCATGGAGGAAGCTATTGTTGCATGAATAATTGGTAATTATTTTACTTTTCTCTAATTTTGCAATTTATAATTCACTCAAATTACTGCTTTGCATAATTTTTCCTAATTAGTTGTGATTCAATTAGATAGGTTATGCTTTGGTTAGATAATCTATGCTTAAGGGATACAATTAATGTTTGAGAATATGCTTGATAATTTGTGAATTAAGAAAAAGAGGTTTTAAAAATAATTAGAGTTTTGGAATTTTTATCATCATTTATTCATGTGTAATAGTGGAATCTAGTGTCTTGGTTATTTTCACTCTAAAAATTAAATCCTTAGTCCCAGTACCTCTTGCACCAATTGTAATATTATTGTATATTTTTATTAATTTTAAAAAACTCGAATCTTCACAAATCTGAACGAACCCATTCTTACCATTATCTAAAATTACATCAGATACTCATAGATAATCCATTCATAAGTTAATCATGATGACATATAAAGTAGTCCAAGCCATCAAGAAAAATTATTTAAACCAAAGTCTACTAAGACGTAAAACACTAAAATAAACGTCTGAGATCAAAAAAGGTAACTAAAGAAGCATATTCAATCGAAATCAGGCGTATCCAATATGGTATGACTCTTGTTGCCTTGGAAATCTGATATTGTCAGGTTGGCGTCAGGGGCATCCTCATCTTCTTCTAGATAGTGAGTTTTTTGTTCCACAGACTCTCGATACTTCTTGTAGATGTATGCAACTTTGTTAATAGCCTTGCATTGCTGGTACCAATGTGCAGTAGATCCACACCTATAACAAGGCCCGTTTCTAACTTCGTCCTTTTTAATAGGGGGATTTTTCGGAGCTTTCTCGACCTTTGAGCTGCCACCACTTAGGCCAGAAGGTACATCTCTGTTCCAAACATTTGAATTACTACCACGCCCGTGACCTCTATTGGGTCCCTTGTGTCCTCTTCCACATGTGTTGCTTTCTCCACGTGCGTATGGAATACGGGAATGTGAATCATGGGAATGTGAATGATCAGCATGTCCACCCCTCTTACCTTTGGAGATCTTTCCTCTGTTAACCTTTCCATAATTTGCTTTAGGAACTTTCTTTTTTTCTACAGCCCTGGCATTTTTGTTGACAAGGATTTCATTATGCCTTTCGGCGACTTGAAGTAAGTTAATCAACTTAATAAAAGTGGTTATCCTTTTGTTGTCCACCTCCAATCGATACCGGTTCGCTAATATCATTGAAGATGTTGGGAAAGTTGACAATGTCTTTTGGATCATTTCAGCATCAGTTAGTTTGGTGCCACAAAAATCCAGACGTGCTGTCTGCAGCATGTCTTTTTGAAAATCATTCACTTTGACATAATTCAGGAAGTGGATTTCATTCCACTGAACTTGCAGTTCTGGAAGTAAAGAGTCATGAATATTCCCGAAATGACTTTCGAGAGCATCCCATAATTCCTTTGGTGTTTTCAAGTGGTGGTAGCCCCATCGTAAGTTAGGATCAATATGCCTCTTGAGAAACATGAGGGCACTGGCCTTTTCTTTTTCCGTCGCTGGAACAGCATTTGCAGCGGTTGAAGGCTTGATGGTTGCGGTGTAGTCTTTCGCCACGAAAGTAGTCTCCACATCAGCTACCCAACGATGGTACTCAAGTCCAGCTGAGTCCAAAAGCTCAAATTCAGGTTGAATTGGGTCCATCTACAAAAGATAAGAGTAATGGACATTAGTATGACTAATTCCAGTTCCATATTTTTAGAAAACCAAATTTCTTGATGGTTCTAAAAATAATAGAAATGAATCAATGATCATAACCCATAAATGATCGACAATACTTAGTCAATCGCCAATAATAATTAACATCAAACTCAACAATTCGATATAATAGTACCGGAAATTCATGTTATAATTAAAAAAATGTGACACAATCGCACGCATAAAATCATACAATACACAAAAGCATTTTACACAATTACGTACACAAATGTACAATCATACAAGGGGCAACTAGTCTAAAAAAATCAGTGCAAAATTTGATACTTTATACATATTAAAGAAGATGAACATACGTTGCAATCAACATAGATAAAGCAAAAGCATCCTTTATAATTAACAACTGTACAATCAATGAATATTTTAACCGATACAGACAAGTGACAGGACTAACTAAGAATTATTATTATTATTATATATTGTTTTATAGATGAATCAAATTTAATATATTAAAATAAGTAACAAACAGTGCAAACAGTAATCAGTGGAATCTCGAGATCTTAAAAATATAAAATCGTGTACTCCCTGTCTCACCGTCTCATACATTATTGTAAGCCTAGTATGCCAAAACTATGAGGGACAGAAGAAAACGGATTTGATTTACAAAAAAAAAGAGAAAATAATTTGCTTATCAAATGACGCATGCAAGGCACTACAAAAGACTGTACAAACAAACATGGCACATATTTCATTCATGACCCACCCAATCAGATTTCATGTGATTTCAAAATATCAACCTTAAAAGATAATTGATCATCAGTTTTATGACCCATACAATTTAACACCATATGTAAACTCACACCCCTGGACAACGTCAAACAGTAACACTGACAACTCCATAATAATATTATACCATTATTATCAAAACCGAAGAACATACCAAATAATTCTTTTTCTACAGGAAATCAATAGACAAATTAATCAATCAATCGTATACCTACAAATATACTCCTATTAATCAAATCATATAAGGACAAAATATCAAAGGATCATATGGATAAATGATTAATTGAACATGAGGAAGGGATCCATCATATACATAGCAGACATGGAAGACAAATTCTATAGAATAATTTAGACATACCTCCGTATTTGAGTAAAAGCAAAAGATCCAAAAAGGGATTGGTCTGTCATATGACCAGCAACGAGAAAAATAAATACAATAGCTAAATGATGATGAGCCATATCGGTCAGACACAAACTTTGTGTTTGTGGATGGAATCCCCAGAGAAGAGTTAGAATGGCAGTTCCGCCCCTTGGACGGTACCAAATAAATGACTATCAGAATCGGGGTTTTGAGCATAAAGATTCCACTGACCTGTAAAAAGTGGGCCTCACCCTTGAGGATGTGGTAATACATCTAAGAAATTATTCCATCTAACGTCCTCCCCCTGGATCCAGGAATAGCGACATGAACTAAATGCCCCGTCCAAGCCAAGGAACTTACTCCGAAGAGTCTTGAAAAATGATGAATTAGACGAGATTCGGCATTTTTAAACCACGAAACGCTTGGTTTCCATTTCGGTTGCAGGTGTAACCAGCCTGCAATTAAGGATATGGCAGAAAGAAATAATAAAAAAGAGCCCCGGTATAAAGATCTTCATTAGTGCGTAAGCCAATTGTATACCACAACTGTTAAACACCAGAATAGGCAATATTCACTGGTCCGAGAGCACCCCCTCGAGTAAATGCTTCCACCGCCGGTTGACCAAAATGAGGATCCCAAATTGCATGCGCAATCGGTCTTACATGTAAAGGGTCTTTTACCCATGAATCAAAATTTCCTTGCCATGCTACATGAAATAGATTTACGGAAGTCCAAAGAAAAATTATTGCTAACTGCCCGAAGTGAGAAGCAAAAATATTCTGATAAAAGCGTTCCTCAGTAATATCATCATGACTCTCAAAGTCATGTGCGGTAGCAATACCAAACCAAATACGACGAGTATTGGGGTCCTGGGCTAAGCCTTGGTTAAACCTTGGAAATCTTAATGCCATAATGCTTTTCAAATCCTCCTAGCCATTATCCTACTGCAATAATTCTTGCTAAGAAGAAAGCCCATGTTGTGGCAATTCCACCCAGAAGGTAATGGGTTACTCCTACAGTACGTCCTTGTATAATGCTCAAGGCTCAAGGCTGAGTAGCAGGAGCAACTTTTAATTTGTTATGATCCCAAACGATGGATTCAATAAGTTCTTGCCAATAGCCGCGGCCACTGAATAGAAACATTAAACTGAAAGCCCAGAAAAAATGAGCACCTAGGAAAAAAAGACCATATGCAGAAGAACCATAAGACTGAATTACCTGGGATTCCTGTGCCCATAAAAAGTCACGGAGCCACCCATTAATAGTAATGGAACTCTGCGCAAAGTTTCCTCCCGTTATATGAGTTACCACTCCTTGATCGTTTATACTACCCCAAACATCTGACTGCATTTTCCAACTGAAATGGAATATTACTACCGAAATTGCATTGTACATCCAGAATAGACCTAGAAAGACATGATCCCAAGCGGATACTTAACATGTCCCCCTCTTCCAGGTCCGTCACAAGGGAAACGAAAACCCAGATTTGCTTTATCAGGTATCAAACGGGAACTACGAGCAAATAGAACACCTTTCAGTAGTATTAATACCGTTACATGGATCGTAAATGCATGAAAAATCTGCGGTTCCTAATGGAATAGGTAACAAAGCTACTTTGCCGCCTACTACTACTAAACCACTACACCCAAGTCAAGCTGGTGCTTGTTGTCGCACCAGGAGCTGTTGCACCTGGTGCTAAAGCGTGAATGTTTTGTACCCACTGAGCAAAGACGGGTTGTAATTGAATTGCGGTATCTGAAAACATATCTTGCAGACGCCCTAAAGCGCTCATGGTATCATTATGAATATACAAACCAAAACTGTGAAAGCCTAGAAATATACATGCCCAGTTGAGATGCGATATGATTGCATAGCGGTGCCTAAGGACACGGTCTAATAGATCGTTGTATCGAGTAGTTGGATCATAATATCTTACCATAAAAATGGCCGCATGTGCAGCAGCACCAACTATGAGAAATACACCGATCCACATGTGATGTGTGAACAACGAAAGTACGGTACCATAGTCAGTAGCGAGATATGGATAAGGGGGCATGATACATATGGTGAGCTACAACAATGGTTAAAGAGCCTAACATGGCTAAATTTGGAGATAATTGAGCATGCCATGACGTTTTTAGGATTTCATAGAGCCCTTTGTGGCCCTGGCCTGTAAATGGACCTTTATGAGCCTCTAAAATATCTTTCAGGCCATAACCAATCCCCCAGTTAGTCCTATACATGTGACCGGCTATCAAGGAAAGAATTGCAATAGCTAAATGATGGTGTGCAATATCGGTCAGCCATAGACCCCCTGTTACTAGATCTAATCCTCCACGAAAAGTAAGAAATTCAGCATATTTGACCAATTCAAGGTGAAAAACGGGGTTGCACAAAAAATCTTCTATATAACTTCCAGGTACGGAAGGGTAATCCATCCGATTTGTAAAATTATAACACTTGCGCACTGTTGATGATGCAATTGCTGATAACGGCAATAACGATGATATTAATCGATAATCTATGGAGCATGCTGTCTCAGATTCTGTCGATGTAAAAATAATACTAGGGTTTCTTTTCATGTTATTAAGACGCATGTTATTAAAATTATGGCTAGCAATTATTGTATACAACGCACCTAAATCGCAAAAGGGATTTTGCTGGTAATCGTACAAAGATTTCTACCATAATCTCTTCTGGTAATCGTACAAAGATTTCTAACAGAATCGCAATGCCAATTCTTTTTTCTGGAAGAATTGGCATTGCGGCCACTGCTTTCTTCCTCAGCTTCTTGTACATGATGCAAGAGTCGTGTCAAGGTCTTCTGTAAAACCCTATCCAGAAAAAGGCGTGTATAAATCGGAATCGGCTGTAATCTTGGTACACAATTCGGGGTAAGGTTGTTGTTTGGCTTTTATTAAATCTCCACCACGGTCAAAGTACACAATATGTAGGACTCTTAGGAGTTACGGCCGAACGAACAAGCACTGTTGTGCTGTTTTTCTCCCAACTCTTTCCTGAAGCTCTTTGTCTCTTAAAACCATGAACAAAAAAAAAAAAAAAAAACATAGTTATGCCGAGTATTTAAAAGAAATTGTTTCCATTTGTTAGCATTACTAGCTAGTCCTTCTGTAAACACCTATAAATTGGTGGTGTTCTTTGTTTTTTATACACAGAACTGAAGATAAGTGATCAATGAAAACCTCTTATTCTTCATATTCTATTCTACTATAGTATTTTTTTTGTCATTGCAGGTGGACTTAGATCATACAATTATTATTAGAAAGGACTTCCACAGATTAGATTGATGGTCACAAGAATGATAACAGAAAATCAATAGCAAATGAAAGTTGTAATTAAGAAAATGTATTACGTAATTACCCTAGATTGGTCAAACTAAATTCTCAATATACCAAAAGGTCTAAATCATATAACAAACACAACCAAGTGCATTATAGTGTACTTATGTTCTTTTCTGGAGCTTTTCTTCGTACTGCCATTGAGTATCTCTTCTTCGTGCTTATGCACATTATTTAAGCGAAACTAGGCTAGCCACATAATTCACAGCTACGATATTTTTATTTTTAAACTCATCAGGTATCAGACTTCTGTATCTTTTCTTCTTTGGGTCATATAAAATGAAACCCCCTTTCAGCCATAATAAAATCTCTTTGTTCTGGAAACTCCAGATGAACCTCAAATTGGGGTTACGGACAATCCTTTTTTGGGTAATGGTGAAACTTTTAGTCCAGGATTCTGTTACTCCGTAATTTTGCATCACCCATACGTCAATATGGATATTGCGAACATGGAAAATTTGACACAGACACCCTCCCAATGCGGCCAAATGTATTTGAAATTGATCATGATGCAAAACTTCTTTTGGATGTGGGATAGGTTCTTCGGGTAGCGCTACCCCCTTGAATATCTCATTGACAATATCAAAAGAAAATAGAACTCTTGAGTTTTGTTTATCAAATGCTGGAAGTTAAACCAAGATATGGTGATTTGGTTAGTGGATCAACAAGTATTGTTGACGCAGTATGAAGAAGAGTTGGGATCAACTACTGCAGTTGACGCAATCAGTTTTGATCAACAAGAGAAGTTGACACAGCGTGTCATATTTGGAAGTTGAGTTTACTTGAGAAGCAAGATGTTTGAGTTCTAGAGAGTTCTAGAAGTGTACTATTTAGAGTTTGGTTTATGTTAGGAAAGTGTCTTTGTTTAGAGTTTTATCTTTCTTAGGAAAGTTTGCTTTGAGTGATCGTCAAGTTTGTGAGACTATAAGTAGGTTATTGATCCATAAGAATTGTACACCGAATTTGATTATCAATGTAGTCGTTTTTCCTTTGAGTGATCATCAAGTTTGATTATCAAGTTTGTTAATGATTGGTTGTGAATAGTAACAGTGTAGTGAACCAGAGTTGCTGTGGCAGAGCATTGGAGGTTTTTTAGAAGGTGAAAAAGCTTTGGGTGAGTGGTTGTGTTCGAAGGGTTAGGTCATGGATTCAAAATCAAAAAAAAAAGAAAAAAAAGATCAATGTTGGTATTGCAGTCGAGAGAAGGACTAGTACAGTTTGATAGTGTTGAGTTCGAATTCAGAAACTTAGAATGACAAGGAATGTTGGTGATGTTTGAGCTTAAGGGAGGATGGTAGCATGTTAGAGTTTAAGCTCAAACATGTTGGAAACCGTAAAGTGTGGTTGAAGAATTTGTGGCAGAAACTTGGAATACCTGACAAAGTGTGGCAGACTTTGTGATAGTTATTGCTTGTGGCAGAACAAGAGAGGTTTTGGATTGCAAAAACTGATGATGCTTAAAATGGAAGAATGTTTCTAAGGTGTTTGAATCACCCAAAGTGCGATGAGTTTCAATGGTTTGACAAAGCCGTTGCACTAGCAGAAGCAAGAGAAAACCATAAGGGCCAATGCAAGCATATTGATGGGTGTTATTTGAAGGGAAAGGAATATGTTGAAAGAGAAGATGAACCAATGAGGATGGTCCTTGACACCGAGCTTCCAGACGATGTCTTCGAGGATATTTGCGAAAGGCTCAAAGGTTCCGCAATTGTTGAAAAGGGATGAAAATAGATTATGAGATCGTCTTTAACCAAAATTACTCCATTCCATGTTTTTTAGTATGTTTTAATTTAAAGTTTCAAATGTAATGTAATAGATTATCTAGGAACGAAATTAAAAAAGCATTCTATGATATATTCCGGCATTGTAGTTTTAATTTCCGAAGGGTTTACAAAGTGCCGGCATAGAAAATTATCTTATTTACCATGCCGAGTTTCTGCTAAACTATCCAAGTTAAAAAAATAACAGATTTCCAGCATGGATATTTATAAATATTTCCATACCGGCACAGTTCAAATTCTATACAGGAACTTGGCCTTTCATCCCCACTTTCCGGCATAGTTTTGAAAAAAAAATTAAATGCCGGTATTAGTAGCGGCATGGAATTATAATCATAAATCAACGCCGGAAACAGAGCCGGATCTGTTCCACCTAAACAGCTCGGTGCCGGCACCTTTGTGTGGATAAAACTTACCAAGAAAACATTTTACTAGAAATCTAAATATGTTCAACATAAACTAAGCAACTAAATTGTGCTTAAATGTTCTTAATCCAGGTATCATAAACCAAAACAACTAAAGAGTTAATCCAAAAACAAGTTCGGAATTGTTCAAAACGTAACAACCACCATCCAAATGAAGAAACACAACTAAAGAGTTCATCACTTGGTATTTTGCTTGTTGGCCACGACCACCTTCCTCGTCTCCCCGAACAAAGCTTTTGCATTAGGGTCTTCCATTTTATTAAGCTTTTCCTCGACTTCCTTCATTTCTTCAAGGGATAACACCTCTCCTTTCTCGTACTTGCAACCAAACATCTTCTTCAACTTGCCAAGCCGACACCGCTAGTTTAATACATCCAACACATAATTAGTATATATATGCTAATATAAGATTATGGGTACATTAAACGACTAATCAATTAACAATACTTACTAGCAATCCAACAGTCTTATGAAGTTGGGCCATCGTAGGTGGTTCCTCTGTAGGAGTTGGAGCGGGCGGGTTTTCCTAGGGTGGAACTTGGACATTGTCCGGGCGCACGACAAATGGATGTGACCCTTCTAGGTAATAATACATGTACTCTTGGTGGGCTTCATCACCGTTTTCTGCAAGATCCCAGTTACTAATATCTACCAAACGACGTGGTCCCCTATACCTCCAATGTGTTGGTTCTGGAATTGGATCATACTCTACCCTTAACTTCAGCTTATTTGAATAGCTCTGAGAACGGTCAACTTCGTACCTTTCAAGAGAGGCTATCTCGGGATAAAGTAATTGCTTATATCCAAGTTGCCGCATGACACGTCGGGAATCAGACATAACGTATCCCTTTGGGTGGAACAACGGTCCATTGTAAAATGCAACGTTATAATACCTCAAAATTTGGTGGTTCTCTCTAGCCTCCTTGTATGGGTCGAGCACAATATCTTTGGTAGTCATCGCGTCCAGAGCCAATCTCATTTTTATCAATTGACGATTGTTACCGGGCTTCGAAATATTATTGAACTCGTATCTCTTAGCTCTATGCTCCTCGGGTTTGGAAAGGTTTTTGATCTTCAAGAAGGGGTAGTCCGTGAACGATGTTGGGAAGTGTTCATAAGCCCACACCTATACCAATGTGGAATGATACATATATGAAGTAGTAAATTTTGTTTCTAAGTTCATAATAAGGGTACATGTAAACAATATACATAAGAACATAAGTTTAAAACACAAAGTAACCTGGAGTAGAGTGAAATGCCCGACAAATTGGTTTGTAACAACCTTAGAGGACCTTCTCATCTCCGTCATCAAATGTGCCATTACCACAGTGCCCCAATAATAGTTACACACCTCTTCCAACAGATCCAAGTATTGAAGGTGGTTTGCACTAACCCTGTTGTCACTAGCGTCAGGGAATACCTTAGTGCCCAAGATGAATAACAGGTACGCAGCGGCTGTATAACGAATTTATGCGGGGTCCCATCCATCCTTCGTTCGTCTCTCCTGCGTTTTTTCAAACTTCTCCTTAAGCAACTTCATCTTGATGATCTTTGTCCTACTATACTTAGATACATATAATCTTTCCACATAAGTTTTGTAGTCCCAACCCAACAGCTTGTTAGTCAGAGCATGCAACTTCGACCATTCTAGGTACGGACAATTATCTCCTTCTGCAATTGATTTTTCGATAACAGTCAAGCCTAAAATGTTCTGAGCATCATCAGGGATCAAGGTTATCTCTCCAAAAGGGAAGTGCATGGTATCAGTTTCACCATGATACCTTTTGACGAAGCAATTCACTGTAACAGAATCATACTTCACATAATTTTCAACCAAACCATATAGTCCAGACTCCCTTACTAATGTTTGGACCTCTTCACATTCCGTAGAAAAATTCTAATGAGACGAGACTTGGTTTCGGCAAACACACACAGCCTGCTTATGATCCTACAATTAGGAGATAATACGATTAAGAGATTTTACATAAATACAAAACAAAACATATGCACAAGATAAAAAAATCTTACATAGGTTTGATAGATAGTACGAGCCCACGTGTCCTTGTAGCCAAATAGCATTCTCGGATCGTCAGCTTCACCCCAAATTCTACCACGATCAAGGTCAGGTATCATGTCATTAGTATAAGGAAGGTGTGAACCTTTAACTTTTACTTTGCCTTTGCCTTTGCCTTGTGTCGGTTTTTTACTTGGCCCACCATCTTCCTCTAAAACTTGGCTTTGGGTTGCTAATTGACTTGGATCAAACTCATTATCTTCCTCCTCACTTTCCTCTTCATCTTGCTCATTATGCTCAACTGTTCCAGTAGGTTCACGGATTACGAGTTGACTACGGTCACCACTCTCCCATTTTTTCCCTCTTGTAGAGCCTGCCCCTAAACGCTTGTTACGACCAATTTCTTTCCCTCGAGGAGGCAGAGACTGAGGAGTAGCAAGATCGTTCTTCTTTCTTTTCTTAGTGCCAGCATCCTTAGCTTTTGTTTTCTTATCTTCCTTTGCTTTAGCCCTATATCAAAATAAAAACGAAATAAATATAAGACAACTCAGTTTCATAATTGATGCCGGTGTAGATATACTGAAAAACGGCATAGAATCCTCAATACCGGTATTGATTTACGGAATATCTACAATACCGAGACCAAGAAACGACATGGTATTTTAACAAACCTACTATGCCGGGACAATATGCCGGCATTTACGAATAATTGTAGATAATTCCGGTAGTCTTAGGTAATTCTTAAGCAGTGACTGGATACTAAAAGAGCACTGCCGGCACTTAGGTAAGAATTCATTTCCATGCCGTAAATTGGTACCGGCATGCTTTTCAACCTAAATTCTATGCCGGTACTAATAACAAATTCCTAGGGTTTTCCTGTATATTAAAAGCGCACTGCCGGCAACATCAAATAAACTAAAAACAATGTTGTGACACAGTACCGGCATAGTATTCAACCTAAAATCAAACCTGGTACAGAACATTCAGTTTCAAGTAATTCTGTAACTCTATACCGGCATAGTATTCATACTAAAATCAGTTCCGTAACTCGGTACCGGTATTGCCTTCAACCTAAATTCAACGCCGTAATTAAGTATTGGTATTGTATTCATACAAATTTCAGAACTCACTGAAACTCAACAGTTTGAGTTAAGGTCCGCGATTCTAACCTAAACCCACTGCTGTAAATTGATTCAAACACTTATAAACTAATTCAAAATCACTTACCTTCTCACAGAAGCCATGTTTATGAGGGGTTGATTGTCCGAGTTCTCTTCTTATTCTTCTTCGGCAATCCGATTGATTCTTTCTTCTTGTTTTTGTTGAGCAAGTGATTTTGATTTTGTTTTTGATTGCGGATTGGGATTGGGTTTCTTTCGTGGAGACATGTTTATTACTTGATTCGGGTAATCAACGAAGATATTTTTGAATCGACGATGAAGAACGATGAAGAAGATGAAGATTTTTTTTTTTTGAAACCCTAACCTAGATGAAGAGTGCCGGAATAGATTGAGAGAATGGGGGATGTTTTGATTTAAAGTCTTTAGATTTTTATTTTGTGGGAAGGGTAGTATGGTCTTTTGGTAATGTTTTTAATTAACCAAAGGGTATTTTAGTACTTTTGCCCCCAGAAAACACCCCTTAGCAGACACTATATGTTGGGGGAAGTAATTTATATCCCCCAATTAGTTCAAGTATCCCTAAATCGCTCGTTCAAAAGAAACGAGGTCAAAAGTTAAAAGAGGCATTTTTTGGTAAGCAGAGACGCGTGGAAAGTTGAGGAAGAAACGTGTTTCATTTGTTCCTTTCATAAACTGTGTGAACATGTCACCAGCATATTTTTCATTCCATAACTATGTGAACGTGTCACCTTTTTTTTTCTTCGAAAAAAGAGGCTAGCCTCAAATTTTACTGATAATAAACCGATTTGAAATCGGACGAGTTACAGGACTGACCAAAGAGTTTTCATCATACTTTCAAGTTACAACAAGATAACATACAATGACCAGACTCACCAGATCACATACAATTTCAAACCCATAAACAGAGATGCAGATCATAATTTGAAGAAGAGATCTAACCATTTCATACCAATTCCTAAATGACATGACAGGTTTAAAAGGTCCGGTTTGGGTTGAGATTAACTCTTCCAAACCACTTAACAAATCTACATATAGTAGAGGTGTTAGGATCCGTAGATCCAATTTTTTTTCAAAAGAACAGTAACACAAATGACAATGGTATATTAGAATCAATAGATTCCACCGATAGCCATGGTTTTCAAGGTGATACAAGTAGCAAAGATAACCAAAATCGGTTTTCTTGAGGCAGAATCGGGTTGAATCGGTCTGAAGCTTCAAAAGAATCGGTTTTCTGCATCCATTTGTTGCTGGTGTCTTTGTTGTTGATAATGTCTTTGGTGTCTTAGTTGTTGCTGGTGTCTTAGTTGTTGTTAGTGTCTCAGTAGAAGATCTTGTTGATGATGTTAAAGGTCCATTCATAAGAATTTCATATGCAGATGAAGAAGAGGAAGATGGGGTTGTTGAAGCTATTGCTGATGGAGATTTTGACTTTAATACTTTGTTTTTGTTGCTGCTATTTCGATCATAGATGAATAAGATGGTCTTCAGATTTACAACCCTTAGCTGCAATCAAAAAACAACACATAAGAACTAGCAGTGGTGAAAGATTACAGCAAAAACGAAAAAAAAACTCCTAGATCCAGAAAATCCCAAGATTAAAATTTTAAATACAAAGAAAATTAAAGATAAATTAAACTAAACCCGAATCTGCAACTATCAAAACACCACTCAAGAGATCAGGAAGTGAGAAGATTAGAAGCAAGACAAAATCCTAAATTTAGAAAACCCTAGATAAAAGACTGAAATACAAAGAAATACAGATGAAATATACTAAATCTACAACTAATAGATTAAGATAAACAAGAGGAGAAGGATTTAAGAAGGTTGATCTGAGCAGGAAGAGATTTAGAATTTTAGTGTTTCTGGTATTTTCGAGAGAGGTATTTTGAGGAAAGAGAAACCTATATTACCTAAGAAAGCAGTCAAATTAAATTCAATAGCCAATCACGAGAATACCTCTCTTTAAATCTCTTTATAGAATATTTTTTTTCGTCTTTTGCTGCCCTTGTAATGTGCTAATATTACCAACTATCTGTTATAGGGCCTATGACCCATGGATGTGCGGTCCATTAGATGACTTGGTTTTCCCTTACATGTATATAAAGAACATTATGTGTATGTAATATATGATGCCTCTTTATCAATAAGAAGTTCTTCTCCGTCTCTAATTGTTACTCCAACACGTTATCATGCACGAAGTTATACCGCAGAGCTAGATTGGATCGGTTGATTTCTTTTTTCCATGGATGCGTTACCAGGTATTTCTTTTGAAGAAAGAAATTTCGTTTCATAGTATATATTAGGATTCCACGAAAGCATGATTATCAAACGTAGAGATTTCACCGTTAGATTTTCATGAAAATTTATTATGTGCTACCCAATTAGTATTTATTTACTATGTTAAAATTTAAATAAAATCGGAATATGATGCAATCTCCAAATTATGATTTTAGTAGAATTGTCTTCGTTCAGAAAACCCTAATTTTAACAGCGTCGAAAAACCTAGGTTTTGTATAATTTTAACCGTTGGATTATTCTGTAATTTTTATAGGTGGTATATGTTATCCTCATGGAGATATTGTAAAACTTTCATAAATATTCAACCATGTAAAGTACTCCAAAGTACGTGATATTTTCCTGTTGTGTCCACAGAAACGTAAATCGGAACAGTCATATGGCGTCATAAATATATTTTTATCGATCCGTTGGATGACTTTGAAATTTTAATATGTTTGTCCAAATATTGTGATAAATCTACTGTAAAAATTTCATATTGATCGGACGATGATGCATTTGTCTGTCGATCAGAACAGTTGAAAGAAGAAGAATTTTGTCAATTTTTAGGGTTAACGATATGTTTTGGGCTCATATGCTAATAGTTTCAAACTTATTATCAATGGGCCTGAATATTTCATATATAATGAACCATATATGTTTATATTCATTAACCATGACCTTGTCAACCCAATGGACCGGGTCTTGACCAAATAGTTGACCAGACTTTGACTAAACCAATTCGGCTCTAATTTGACCTCTTGAACTCAGAAGTACTTGAGCACCATTAAAGATTCTATTATGTGGAAGTTTGTGTGCACAAGTACAATACTTTCGTCATAAAAATCTTCAACTTGTAAAGATACACCTTTCAAAGAGGAAGCCATACCTTCAACATTTCCAAGGTAACATATTAACTTCAGACGATGTAATGCTTTGAAGGAAGTTTGTCAAAACATTCATTTTCCCCCAAACTTGAATGTTCAATGGGATGTAATCCACTTGTTAGACTATAATGAATCAATAACTTTGACAATGATATGCTGTAATTAAAAGCATACCTCACATTTTGTGAAAAGATACTCACGAAAGTTTCCATGAGTCAGAGATGTAATTCTTGCTCCAGTAGTAATGATACAAAGTAAATGTATCTACCTATAATGGGATAAAGATGTAATTCTGACTCATACCAAAGAGAGATCCAAATCTTGGTATAAGCATTTTACTGAGAATGATACAAGCGTTGTAATGCAAGTATCATATATTAGTAGTCAACTACAAGAGATATAGGGAGTTAAAAGGAAAACGAACAAACTATATTCTTGGAGAAGGTCATGCCCTAGATTTCAACATTAATGGCAACAAGAAATTTGCCAAGTCAATACACTTACCCTTTTTTTTTCTTACCTTTATTCAATCGAATTCGTATGGTTAGATTCTATATTTTGATCCTAAAATGTTGTCTACATGATAGTTTTACATATATTTCATTAGCTAAAATAAAGAATTATTTTTGGCGAAGAATTAAATTCATTGTCTGCACTTATGGAATGAAAAGTATATCATTTTCATGAGATTGAAATACTCTAAAGAACTTGAGATATACTCAAAAGTACTTGAGTTATAAGGATCATTCATACATTATGATGAAAAGTATATCATCTTCATGAACGGTAACACACTAAGTAAATGAGGTAGATTTTCTTCTGTTACGTAATAAGGTCACACCACTTATTACACGAAACTCTTAAGGAATTTAAATTAGTTGTTGAACTATTTCCTTATAATGTGACTACAAGGATTGGATCATCGGGCATACATTGCTCAAAATTTGTTTTTAAGATAGAACAAAGATGTCGCAAAATCTCTAGATGTACCGAGAGATAATCACACCTTGTTAAATTCCCAAGTAACCCGTGCAAATGGATATCATGTGGAACATCACAATGATGAGAATGTAATTGATTGTCTTTTATAGTCTCTAATATATTTGGAAGGAAATATATTTTAGAGAAACTAATGAGTCAATCTAGTGCAATGTAATTCACTATAATATTTGGATTATTGAATCCATATTGACTCCGACGATGAAATGTTGCGAAATGACTCATACAGGCTTTGGGCATAACCATAAAGCAACTTTGGTTGTGACATGATGATTGTTTTGAAAGAACTCATACAAATATCACTTTATTTGAGTGAACGAAATGGGAAAAAGATTGACACAGAATGCAAAGTGACGGCATATCTCTCAATAAGTGTTTTTTAAAGTACTAAATGCACAACCACCCCCCCACCCCACCCCTTCCCATTATGCTTTTAAGTAAGATAGAATATCACTCATTTCACAAAGTCTTCAGTAAAACAGGATCGGAACCATCCTAAGATGCAAATGATTAAAAAAAAAACATATTAAAAAGAAGAAAAAATGAGGTAAAATTTAGAAAAACATTCATGCAGAATGCGGACCATTAAAGTGACTTATGGCTCTGGTGAATGTTTTGACATTTTGAACTAGTTATAGTTCCCAAGAAGTTTTGCGTTTGGAAAACTACTAGCACATATTATACATATAAGGGCTCACCACCTCTTGAAAATGCTAGCTAGTGCACATCAAAAGGATTTGATGGTTACTGCATGTTTAATAGGATCAATGTAGAGCATCCTATACCCCATGGTCTCGCAAAGGCTATCATCAAAGGTTACAGATGGTGCCTAAGGCATGCTTATGCGTACAAATCTACCTTTAACTGCTTGGGGAATATGCAATATTACACTCATCTTCACTTATTCGTTTTAGACCCACAATTGGTCAACCATTCTTTGCGTACCAGTTGGTAACTGGATATAAGCCTGACATTTTTTTGTTCTTACGCAATTTTGGTTGCACTATATATGTGCCCTTACGACTCCATATCGTACTATGATGGGTCATCAAAATGATCAAGTGACTATGTTGGACAAGAATTTCCAATAATTATCTGCATTTTTAAAACCTTTGGTAGGAGATCTCTTACCGCTAGATTTACGGGTTGTTATTTTGATAAGACAATCTTCCCGTAGTTAGGGGGAGATAAGAAAAAGTATTTTCTAAGGGAACGACATGAATTTTCGTGGTGTGTTCCCACGCTGTCTCATATTGATTCTAGTTCTCCACAAATGTAAATGTGAAGTGACAAGAATAATCGATTTTCAGAATGTACACTGATGTCGCTAAAATGATGAGATAACACATACCAGCTGCAAACCTACCTGCAAGGTGACAAATCCTAAATAAGGGATATACACCATAGACTAAAGTGTTGTAACTACACTTAGTGCAAGTGTGGTTAAGGACGTGGCTCCATAAAGGAAGATGGAGAGACAACCAGGTTCGATCAATGCTCACCTAGAAAGGAAGTAGATGATTAAGGATCAAACTATAATTTGTATCATTAATTAAATCATCTCATTTGATTGTCTCTGACTATGTCCATTGATAGACGCATTTATGTGTCTATTTTTATCTCTATTGTATATATTGTTAGTACCCATTTTTGTACTAATTTTGTTATTTTATCCCTTTGTAGGTGTTTTTGGAGAAATAGGCTTTTACGGCAAAATTGGCTCGAAAAGTTGTTAAAGGCTCCTGGGAGGACACTTGCTATTCGGACTCTCATTTTGGATAAGGGGTAACCCATTTCCAAGCAGCTGCTAAGCACAGACCGGCACTGGATAGGGGGAGGTCACATTTCTTCTCAAATTTTCAAAACAAAAAAATGGCGGGAAAAACTTTTACAGAAAACAGAATTTCTGTTTCGAATTTTGGATGATTTTTAAGGCGATTCAAGGGCTGATTTTCGTTGGGATAACCCTGTTAAGGATAAACAATTATGGTATGAGCTGTAGAATCGATTAAACAGGGATAGAAATCCGTGTTGGAGCAAAACAGGGAGAATTCACAATTTGAGTTATTTTCGGTTTACAAAAGAATTTGTGAAGAGTTTACGGCAAGATAGGAGTGTATGGAGTCCTTATTCAGTCCTGGGAGAGTTTAAGAGAGTTTGGAAACCAAGTTGACGCGTAAAAAGAAGATTAAAATCCCGTAACGTGCGGTTGAAAAAGAACGAAAATATTTGGATTAACTAGAGTGATTTTGGGGTTTGGTGGATATATATAGGTTGATTCGAGTCATATTTAGGGGTACGAACAATTTGGGGGAGTTTGGAGAAGTTTAGAGCTATAGAGAAGCGAGAAAAAAATCAACAGAGTCGAGTTCAGAAACTTTCCTGCTGCTTCTGCGAAGAAGAAGACGAAGAACATTAGACCCTCAGAGTCAGTCGCAGAGACAGACTTATTTTCAGTGACAACGAGGTACGGTCGCATCTTCCTGCAGTCACAGAAACTCTTCAGCAACAACTCAGACTTCTGTTTTAGACCTTCAGCAACTACAGAATCCGCTGCTTAGCACTTTTCACTCTTTTAATCAACTTTTGAACACCAAATATGTATTTTGAGCAAGTGGTTAATATGAGGAGCTAAACCCCTTAGCCGAGGCGACGGAGGAAGCCATTGTTCCATGAAAAGTGGTATATTTCTATTTTAATTATTTATTGCAATTATTTTACATGATTTTTTGCATAGAACTTAAAAGAAAAATTGGTTTTTATTGAGTAGTTGTGAAGTGTTTTGATGGGACATGCTTGGTTTTAATACTTTTGATGTTTCATGCTTCGTGCTTACAATTATTACTTCAAAAATCTATTAAAGGCAAATACTAGAATCACTTTAAAGAAGAATATTGCATGAATATTGATTAGAGTTTATCAGTTAATTGGTCAATGGTGGAATCCAGAGTCTCGGTATTTTCTTATTATTGTCAAAACAATTTTATTTAATTTTCAAAAATCCTTCACAAGTTCGAGCAACGAACCTTTTTACCACTACAACTACAAAACGAAATTAGTTTTTGGTTGAATCAAAACTGGAGGATGCTCCGAAGTTTAATGATTCCAGAGAACAATGAAATCCTAAAGGATTATGAGAACACACACGAGTCAATGGAAAGATCGTGCGAGCATATTAATGATTATTTTTATATATAGTTGCTCAAGGAAATAAAGCAGTATGAGATCGAACCATGCTTTTTATTATTTAATGTCAACAAAGAGCATATTTGGCCTACACAATCCAGGTAGAACTTGGTTCTTTGACAAATATATAGGTATTTCATGTGGTAGTGCTAACCAACCAAGTGTAAATCCTATGGGACATACATGATTATTTGTCATAAAGCACAGTGGGAAGAATGAAGTCTCAAAGTATCAAGACTCTCCTTGTGGCGCGAGGTTTCTCACAAATCCCTGGAATTGTCCTCTAGTAATGAACATTATAGCGTTCCGCTACTTAGTTAGCTTGGTAATTTCAAAAGGACTTGAAATGCAGCATATGTATATGGTTGTTACGTATCTCTGAAAGAATCAAGAGATAGTAAATATTTACAAAAGTACTTGATAGCCTTTTGTTTCCCAAATCAAGTGACTCTAAACCACAGAGTGAGTTTACAGTTAGATAAAACGCTCACTTATAGATTAAAGTAATCAGGCGGATGTGGTATACCCGTCTAAGTGGCTATTTGATTTGGAGGGGATAGACAAGTAAGTTATTTTTCCTTGAGTATTCACATGAAAGTTCTTGATTTACAATTGTAGTTATCTATGTCGATGGTACAGACATGATGGGTACTATTGATGTAATAAGAGACCTTAAGAGCTATTTGAAATCCGAATTTGAGATGAAAAATATGGGGAAAGCTCGGTCGAATACTGAGATTGTGGTATATTATTCCACCAGTTTGCATATGTCTAAAGTTGTCAGGAAATTTAACAAAGACATGCATCCTGATAGCACTCCCATGATTAGTTGAAGTACAAAATAAGTAAATGACCATTTCGTCTAAAGAAAGATGACGAAGATGTGTTGGGATATGAAATTCCCCTATCTAAGTGCAATAGACGCATTGTTGTACTTAGCATGATGTACTCGACCAAATATTACATCCTCAATGAACTTGTTAGCTAGATATAGCTCTGCGCCAACGTGACGTCATTGGAATGGTATAATGAACGTAATCATATACTTAAAAGTAACCACTGACATGAGTTTGTTTTATCCATGCAAAGATATAAAAAAGGAATGCTAAAGGAACTGAAATCCAAAGGTTGTTGATTATGAAGGAAAAATAATATCTTCTCCAACAAAAGTAATCAAGGGGAGATATGGTAGACTATTTTCTAAGTCATTACCGATATTCATTTTCGAAAAGTACATGACTAAAGGAACTGTCTGGAACAACTCTGAAAGTAATCAGGGGAGGTGCCGACATCAGGGGGAGGATCCAAGAATATGATGTCGATATATTTTACTTCGAACTTGAAGCTGTGTTGTACTCTTTTTCCCTTCAATCGAGAATAGTTTTTCCCAAAGGGTTTTGTTACTCGACAAGGTTTTTAGCAAGACAACACTAAAAAAATCAAGTATGTTGAATGTTGAAGACATAAAGATCGCGTTGATATTACTGAAAATATCTGAATCAAAGAAATGAAACGCGATATTCTATTAAGAAACGTAAGTTCCAGAATCAACAACATGGTCTTATAAACATTCAAGTCACCAAAGTAAAGTGTGATAAACTCCTTTTGACTGCATTAGACTAATGAAAATTGTCTGACATCAGGGGGAGCATCTAATGGTGTGTTGAACTATTTTCCTTCACCGAGGTTACTTATTCCCACGGGGTTTTGTTACTCGGCGAGGTTTTTAATGAGACAACAACAAGCACCAGGAATGTAATTTCCCAACTAAGGCTATTTTCTTTCCCACGAGGATTTTCTGCCTTAAGAGTTGTGAAAGCAACTAGTCATCTTCAATGGAGCAAAGTGATCATTTGCAACGGATCACCTTTACTTGCATCTGTCACATTGTACTCTTTTCCCTCCGTCAAGGTTTTATCCCACTTGGTTTTCCTTGTCAAGATTTTAGTGAGACAACATATTGGAGTCAAACTATGTTTTAAGTTTGCTTAATATTGAACTCTTTTTCTTTAGTTCAGGTTTTGTCCCTCTGGGTTTTCCTGACGAAGTTTTAACGAGGCAATTAACTTAGACTCTTCGATCTTTGAAGATCGTATTGCATGTGATTAACTACATGTAAAGTACGAGACAACATGTGAAGTACTACATGTGAAGAAATGTACCAAGGTTTTATCCCTCTGGGTTTTTCTTTGTTAAAGTTTTAGTAAGACAATTGATTTCGGCACAAGTCATCAAGGAGACAACGACATTTGAAAAACTACATTCGAAGCACTATATGTGAAGCACTACATCTGGAGTTCCATTGTTGAACCGCACAAGGGGGAGTGTTATAGGGCCTATGACCCATGGATGTGCGGTCCATTAGATGACTAGGTTTTCCCTTACATGTATATAAAGAACATTATGTGTATGTAATATATGATGCCTCTTTATCAATAAGAAGTTCTTCTCCTTCTCTAATTGTTACTCCAACACTATCCCAGATTTATGTTGATTTTTAGACTGAAAACAGGATATAATTTTTTTTTTCTGCCCCGGAAAATTTGCTGCCCGAAGTACTGCTTCGGCTGCTTTGCCTCAGGGCCGGCCCTGCAAAGGATGTAAGCCAAAGCTGTGATATTTCTATGGGTTTGGCGAAATGATTCCAAAACCTTACGAGTCTGAAATTGCACGGACTCTCGGTCGTCGGTATTGTCATCTTGTACCTGAGTATATTAACAATTTTAAATTCATTCAACAGTCAGACATACAGTTCTGGCTTAGTCTTGCTTGAATTGATTTCATGCTGCACAACAAAGCCTAACCCTAGTCTCACTAAATGGGTAAAACTGTTAAGTTGTTTATTTTACAAACATTCAGAAAGAAACAGAAAAAGTCATAAGAGGCAGATTGAGAAAATACAAGCAACTGATAAATTTCTTGTTTGGTGCAGGCAAAATGTAAATTGGTAGATTTCATTAGGTTGGCTAATCATCCAACCTAAAATGCCGGTATCCAGAGCAAGTGAATGTGCAGTTAGTAGTGTATACTTCGATAAACCATCTAAATTCTAAAAGATAGATTTTTCTTTTTCCCCGCACATGTTATCCCACACATGTGACTTATCAAGGTTGGATGTTGGATGGAAAAGGTAACGGAATGGGGCATTTTTCGAACCTGTCCACAGTGGGGCATTTTCCCAAAGTTGCCTTCGATTTTGGGCATTTTTCCAATTTCTCCTAAATATTAGTATTAAAAAGTAGGATTAGATTGTTGATCACAAGATCAAAACGCAAAATCAATGGAAAAGAAAGTCACGGTTAGGAAAATGTATTACTTAACTACCGTAGATTTGGGCAAAACATAATTTCCACTTCCACTACATGGCAATATACCAAAAGGTCTAATCATTAATCATGGCAAACACAACCAAGTGCATTATACTGTACCTGTATTCTTTTCTGGAGCTTTTCTTCGTACTGCCATTGAGTCTCTCTTCTTCGTGCTTATGCACATTATTTAAGCGAAACTAGGCTAGCCACATAATTCCCAGGTACAATATTTTTCTTTTTAAACCCATCAGGTATCAGACTTCTCTATCTTTTCTTCTTTGGGTCATATAAAATGAAATCCCCTTTCACCCATAATAGAATCTCTTTGTTCTGGAAACTCCAGATGATCCTCAAACTGGGGTTACGGATAATCCTTTTTTTGGTAATGGTGAAACTTTTAGTCCAAGCTTCTGTTACTCTGTAATTTTGCATCACCCATACGTCAACCCGGACATTGCGAACATATAAAATTTGACACAGACACCCTCCCAATGCTCCCAAATGTATTTGAAATTTATCATGATTCAAAAGTTCTTTTGGATGTGGAATAGGTTCTTCGGGTAGTGCTACCTCCTTGAATATCTCATTGACAATATCAAAAGAAACTAGAACTCTGGAGTTTTGTTCATCAATTGTATGCATAAGCCAATGGATAGCCCCATTAAGGAGCACCCCGTCGTTTTTTGTGTAAGATGGGAAATAGTAAGGTATTCTCTGCTTGATAGAATTCCATGCCTTCGATCGTACATTATAAACAGAAACTTTAGAATATGCTGATGTTGATAGCATACTCCTCATGCTAATAGTTACCAGTTTGTAATTGCCAATTGTGCAATCATATCCTAGCGCATATACAAGTTTGCATTCACCTGTCCACGGCGAATAGACGCGTATGATCTCGCTTTACTCTCTAGTTAATGGATTCCAAAGATATATTAATTTGATGATACGTTCATTCTCAATGCCACAAAGTATGCAAAGCCAACCATCACAAGCACACAAAATATCTTCCACATGAGGTCTAAAATCATACCCATATTCGAGGGGAGGGAGGAAAGGGTAATCCATCCGAGTAGTAATTTCATCAAACTCGCACACTGTTGATGATGTTGTTAACGGCAATAACGACGATATTGAACTATAATCTATCGAGTAAATTGCGTTGGATTCTGTCGATGTAAAAATAATACTAGGATTTCTTTTCATGTTATTAAAATGCATATTATTAAACTTACGGCTAGCAATTATTCTACACAAGGATTTGCTTACGCACCTAAATCGCGAAAGAGATTTTGCTGGTAATCTCACAAAGATTTCTAGCAGAATCTCTTCTGGAAGGTATGGCACTGCGGCCAGTCTATTCCCTTTCATCTTCAGCTTCCTGTACATGGTGCGAGAGGATTATAAAGCCCTAACCAGAAAAGAGCATGAAGATATACGAAGGGGTATATCTTGCTGGTTAAGCCAGGGTAAGGTTGTGTTTGGCAGACACGCTTTTGCCTTTTGCAAAAAAAAAAAAAACTTACAAGGTGTTTGTTTTTTGCTGACTTGGCATCTGAATCTGACTCATCCCCTGTCTCGGCACGAGTCAGATATTAGATCGTTTGGTTTTTAATTTGAGTCAGATCTGACTCATGATCTGACTCAAACCTAACCTCTGGCTCCGACCTATTTTGTCGCGGCTGGGTATGAATGACATGATCATATGTTCAAGATAGAAAACTTGTCACAATACCAGACATGGATGGGTAATGCACAAGACAAGATGAACAGCACAACAGCAGAAAATGTATTTTATTTATAATCCGCAATTTTCGAAGAATACAAAATTTTATCAAAGATAGTACAATATTTGCGAACCTCAGAGGATTACAAACCAAGGTTACTGGACTTGTTGCACCTGGTAAGATTCAACCTAGAATTTTAAAATATGAACGCTGTACACCACTACTGAAAGTACAACCGACCAATATGAAATAAGAAACTAGTACAAAGAAAATGCAATGCCAGGAAAATTTAGGGGTCAAAAACTTGTCACAAAACATAAAACTCTGCATTTTAGAGAGTTGCCAAGAATACAAATAAGAGTCGACAAAAGGTTACTTATCTCAGTGAAAGACGTCTGTGCTAAAGATCTGGATGAGAGGTTTTAACATGTTTCCCAGACTCATCTGGTTCTTGTTCTGGTATGGTTGCAGCAACTGTATTCTCTTCATCAGATGATTCAGAATGGCTGCTTAGCTCTTCCGATACCTTTTCTGACTGTGGTATGGTTGCTGCAACTGTATTCTCTTCATCAGATGATTCAGATTGGCTGTTTAGCTCTTTTGATACCTTTTCTGACGGAGTTGTTGTATGAGAATTGTGAACTTGTGTATCTGATTCCTCTAATACTTCTTCTGGCTTTGTGTTTACCTCTTCAGCATCTTGCTTCTCCAGCTCCTCTAACACTTCTTCTGGGACAACTTCTGCCTCATGGGCCTTTTCACGTCTTCGATTGTCTGACTCTAATACTGCTTTTGGTATTGCCTCTGTCTCAAGGATTTCTTGGTGAACATTATTCTCCGACTTCATTGATATATTTGCTGGTTCAACAATTTCTCTTTCCTGGTGTTGTTCATGATACTGGTTCTCCGGCTTTTCTGACGATTGTTCTGGCATGATTTTGGCTTCAGCATTCACTTCATGAATTTTGTTGTCTTGGTGTGACACAATTGCTGGTTCTGGGTTCTTTTCACAAACTTGGTTCTTAGACTCCACAGTTACTTCTTTTTGCATTTCTGCAGTCTCTGGATCCTTCAGAGCAATTTGTTTCTCTAAAGTTTCTGATATTTTTTCCGACTCCACTTCTGGCGCCAGATTCTTTTCAGGGATTTGTTTCTCTGAATCATTTGATGGTTGCGCTGATACAATTTCTGGCTCCAAATTCTTTGCGGTTTGTTTCTCTGAATCTCCTGGCGATGGTGCTGACACAACTTCTGGCTCCAGATTCTCTTCCTTAACTGGGACATGTTCTAGAGGACCCAATTTTGCATCTAACTTCTTCACTGCATTTGTCAGAGATCTTACATCCCGAAATTGTGATAAATCACTGAGAGATGATGACTGCAGCACAAATTCCAGGTATAATTAAGCAAGCGATTCAAATTGGTTATGATTGATTCAATAATTCTTGCAATGCGTGGCTTGGTCAATAATATGATATGGATCTCACAATTGTCGAAGGCACACATGATAATGGAAAACATTACAAGCAAATCATCTTCTTCTTTTTTATCAGCGATTACAAGCATATCACCCGTTAAACTTCAGCATCCAAAATTAAAGAGATGGAAAAGAATAAGAAAGATAGCACAAACTGAATATCAAAAGGGTCAATTCTTATCTCATTGTCCATCCATCCAACTTTGAAACGTCTATATGAAGTGCTAGTATTAGTTGGTTACCCGAGCTCAAAATTCCCTCAGAAAGTGCTACATCTATTTTCCCTACATTACGTAGAACAGTAATTTGACTCGGTAGATGCATCTGCTTCTCCCACTTACAATATTTGTTCCTCAATAGTCAAAGTCATAAAACCTGTTATTTGGCTCAGCTGTGAACCAAATGCCGACTAAGCTGAAAACATGATCATATAAATGACATGCAGAACTAAAACACTCAGATAGGAAATAGAATCTTTGGAGTGAACATGCCAAGGAAGGGCCTAGAACCATATCCATTGAGATGAATTAACCTTGTTACCTATGTAGAAAGAAGCAAAGAAATTTAAAGCAGTGGAATTTGCCAAATTTGGTACCAGCAGCTTGAACTGCATCTCTACAGACTCAATATTGGGCCCGAACTTAAATCAAACAATGCTGCCGATTATCATCAGCATCTACTTACATAACAGTATTCATCCCAGCTACTAGCATCGACTTGGCAACCAAAATTTCTATAGGAACTTTATTAGTCATATAAGAAACACACCAAATGAAAGCACTCAAGTATTTAACATAGGATTCTAGGGTACAACTAAAACAAAACAATAACAAGAAAACATGAGTGCAAAATTGTTGAAAGAATATTTCCAAGCCAAACATTACATACAACAACAATAATAGAATCATAGTAGTCAAAAATGAAAATCCATACCTTTTCAAGCTGCTCAAAACGATACTTCAAATCCTCAACAGATGCCTCCTTGTGGATTATTTTGAGAATGTGCTGCACATGAGATTGAAAAGCCTCTGCAATATGCACATCAATTTTACACACGGGAATCGTAGCTTGACAACCCACTGAGTAAAACTTACAATTCACCAGTTTCATTGGGCAAACAGTTATGCAATGTCTATCCATCTCATGTCTCATAATAGTCTCCGAGCACCCTTGCTCACACGGAAGATACCTAAACGAACAAATCTCATCATGTTTATCCTTATGCACAGCACAAAAGCTAATCGCACAACCCTCATTCGGACAACTCATAATCCTAAACTTACACTCTTCGCTATGTGCGTTTAACTCCTCCATCGTACCATACTTCATATCACAAGTATACATATTCTTAAAATCAACATTCTTCAATAACGTCTGCGCAATCGCTTCCCTCCTATCATTCGACCAAAACCCACTTATTTCCATCTCTTGAACAAAATCATCTATCCTATCTTCCCTTCTTTCACTCAATAACCAACCAGAAACCCTCCCAAACAAATTCCTCTTCAAGCTAGTAAAATCATCCACAAAGTCAGAAATAACATCGGTCGGATGATCATAATTCTCCGCATCCGCACCGCCTTCTTGGACTACTGATTCTGCAACATATGTTTCACTTCTCTGTGTAAAATAATCAACCATTTCCTTTTTCATATCTACAGCAACTATTGCAGGTCCTTTGAATAGATCTCCTGTTGTATTATCAACACAAGCTGTAGACAATCCTAATAATAATATTTGTGATATCTTATGTACTACTTCTGAATCGAATAAATTACAACGAAATGATGGAGATTCTTCTTTTTCTTCTTTGATTTTTATTTGATTTACTTCTACAGAATCCGTAGATTCCATTTTTCTAACCCAATTTCAATCAAATTGGATATTCCCCTAGATCAATAACAAGAATAACATACAGATCTGAATTCAAATCTCAAAAAATCCAGAAAAAAAATCCCCAAATTCAACAAATTAACCAGAAAAATCCAGAAAAAAAGTCAAAAACAAAAAATCACAAAATTGATTTAGATGGGAAAGGAGAAGAAATTTACCAGTTTCAGAGAGTTGGATCGAGGAAATTGTTGTTTAGTATTTCATTTTTTCTTCGTTGGTATTTATTTTTGGGCGGCAATGATGTAACCCATTTCCTTTTATCTCCCGCCTTTTTGGCGCTCCAGAGTCCGGAGAGAAAGCTAAAGCCAACAACTTTATAACGTGCCACGTCCTTGCCACTCTTATTCACGTCTTGCGGCCCGTTTAAAACAGATACGGGGCCTATGGCCGGTAAAAAGTGGAAAAGACGTTTTTGTACAAAAGCTTGCAAAATCAGATGTTTAAGGTTTAAGTTAAGTAGGAATTACTGATAGATCCTATCCTAGAGGGCTAGCTTAATAGCTGGTCCTTTCCTCAAGCCCTGCTTAACCGGAGGTCCAAAATAAGTTTTTTAGACCAATTTTTTTTATTACAGGGTCCAGACACGTGCGGGTTTCATAGAACGTATCTTTTAAATACCGAAACTACCCTAGATATATGCAAATACCCTCATTTTACATCGTTATTTTTATTTTATTTTCCTACAGCTCGAGCTCTGGCTATGAAGATTTGAAGAAAATCTATCTGAAAATAATTTTGGTGGTGAAGAAAGTATCATCATCGAGTATTATCGAAAGATTTATCAATAAAATATCCAAACAAGATAAGTTTCATCTCTTATTGATCTTTTAGTTCGGTTATAATTTAATTTTATGGTTTCAGAAACCTAATAACTTCAGATTCATTTCGATTATTGATTAGATTCGCAATCAGTTTTTAGATCTGTAATCATCTTTTCATTCTCAATGATTTGAGCTATAAATTTCAAAGAAAAAATGATCAAATTTTTTCTAGGGTACATGATTATATATCGATCAATCTATCAATCTTAATCCCATTCGAAATTGTAACTTCAGATTCGTAACCAGAGAGCCTAGATTTATGTTACTCATCAATTTCTTATCGAAGACTAGCTAGTTTGAATTTTTGGACCTAATCAGATTCTTTTGGTTTTGAGTTTTAGTATGATCCAATAGTGTATGTAATCTGCACTAAGATAACATAAGTTTAGCATGCTTTTTTGGTTTTACTTTTGATTGATTGAATTGGATCTAATTCTTCTTTTTGATTTTGGTTTATCAGAATATTTATTTAGTTTTTTTTTTTTTTTAATTCATTTTTGTGAGTAATGTTTTCATTCAATTTTCCTTATATCCAACAGTGCACATGCTTTATACTGTTCAATATAAGTTTGCTAATGCGATTAAATTGCCTTGTTTTCATTCATTTTTGTATAATCTTATAGTGCATATACACTATAATGTTCAATTTCAGTTCAGTAATATTTTCGTTCATTTTTTTCTATAATTGATCAGTTCATAGACACTATACTGTTCAATGTCAGTTCAATAATGTTTTCGTACTCGAATTGTCAAAAGTATAGCTGAACTTGACTCAAATTTTTACTCAATGCAGGGAAACTACACTCAATTTCTATGTAGTGCAATATTTTATTTTGTGTTTTAATCCACATTCATTGTGTCTCACATGTATAAGAACTACCTGATTTTAAGGAGGATTGGGTAACATTATTTGCTTTTGATTAGGTTTCCAACAACAAGTTTCCTTTTTTTTTTTCCTTCGAGCAGTCCATGTACTTAAAGATGAAGTGTTGCAATGGCCAATTATAGTAATTTAAATTGTTATTAGAGATGTGCTCAAACTTGTTCTCGGTATTTTCTGTTGTTTTTTTTATAGTTTAAACTGTAAATGAATGCTTGAAATCATATTTTAGTTTTCTTGGTGTTTTTCTTTACTTGTAACCTATCTACATTACTTGTAACTGAACAGTGCAAGAAAACTGTACTCAATGTTTTTAAGCAGTGCAGCGGATATGTACTCAACTTTATAAAGGTACGACTCACGTTGCAGAAAGCTAAAGAAATTCTCAGTGTTGTTTGTATGTAGTCACTTTTTTAGAGTACAGACTTTTTTTGTCTTTTTAGAGAATAACTTGTTAATTATGTTGAATTTATGTCTTGTCCATTAAGTACAGTCTATATATACATATTATTATTCATTATCTCTTCTTGACTACCTATTTTTGTTTCATATACAGTTCATGACGTGGTCACCAGATGTTGATTGCAACTGATATCGATTTTATTCAGTTGACGAGATTATTGTATTTAATTTTTTCCAGGCTTGTTTCCGTTTTTTTATTCTAGGATCTGATAGTGCATTTAAGCTAAATTGTTCAATATCAGTTTGCACCAATATTTTTTTTCTTTTTTTCATGCATATGATGTAACACTATATATACACTATACTCTTTTTGTAAAAGATCATTGATGCAAATAGATTTCCTTGTTATTTTGTTTTATTGTTTGTTCACAATTTGAGAGTCCATAGAAGTTCAATAATGTTTTGTTCTGTTTTCATTTTCGTATATAGTATAATATATTAGTGCATATACACTATACTCTTTCTTGATATAGGTTCTAGCATGCGGATAAATTTCATTTGTGTGTTTGTTCATTTTTTTTCTATGATCTAACAGTGCACCTAAACTATACTCTTTATGTGGATCTATTTCCTTTTTTGTTGTTCATTTTTTCCCCTATGATGCTGCAATACATATATATTATACTCTTGAATAGAATAAGTTTCAGTAATTTTTTTTTTTTTTATGATTCAACAATGCATGTTCATTATACTCCTTAATTTAACATTGCGACTAGGTTTTTGTCTTTACTATTTGTGGATTTATGGGGGTTATATTTTGTCACAGGTTTAATACGTATATTTCTGGTCATATTACAAATACCATAATATTGTTTATCTTGTTTCATTCGCTTCCACTATTGCTAATTTAAAGTGTGTTCGCCAAGGTCAGTTTTCTGTTTTTCATTAGTACAAAATTATATACAATGTGAATGAAATGTGGCGAATAATATAAAGATGATATACATCATTAGTGTACATGAACTATATTTTGAATATAAGTTTAGTAATCCTAGTAGGTTTTTCCTTGCTTATTTTATTATCCTACAGTTCATATAAGCTATACTGTCGAATATAAATTCAAATATGTTTTCACTCAGTTTTTAACTATTATCCAGCAGTGCATATACACTATACTGTTCAATGTCTATTCATTAATACCACTAATTTTTGTTATATTTCTTTTTTTATTATTATTTTTAATGGCTATTCAGTTTTTTCTATGCTTATCGCGAATCATACTCACTTTCCATCAGACCTATCCCAATAGGCCAAATGTGCATACTGAAGAAAACGCCCTTCTGCCTTTTAATCAAAGGCCTTTACCAGGAAGACCAAAGTTAATATGTATCAAAAGTGCATGGGATATGACTAAGAAGTCGGTTACTAACTTCAACTATGGTGAAAAGACTCACCATAACAAAATAACCTACAGTTTCATCTGTCCCATGACGTTGTTATTCATCATGTTTATTTGAAGTAAACTTTCAACAAAGATGTTTTTTTCTTTTTCAATTTTTGGAGTTTTTCATGTTTGTTTCATGTTTATTTGAAGTGCACTTTTTCTTTCGGTGTAGGCAACATATACTCTTAAGTATAGGTAATATATACTATTATTACTAAAGATATATATATTATACATTGTTTTTCTGAATCATATATGAAAACATTTTTATTTTTCTACTAGTTTGTGTTTTAAGTTTCTATTCATTTAACTATCTCTTAATTATAAGAAAAAAAAATGTTGAGTGTTTACTTTTTTATGACTGCAAGACTCTTTATACAAACAGAATCTAATCAGAGTATTCTTTTTAGTTCTGTTTGTTTAAGTGCAGACAATATGTACTCATGTTTTATTACTGTAAGACTCTTTATATAAAGAAATTCTAAATAGTCAATGCACATGTAATAAAATTATATATAGACGAGGAAAAAAAAACGGATCGAGCTGAAATTATTCATTAAAATTTCAAGGGAAAATAGACAGAGTATATAGCCATTATACATTAAAAAAATAACTTAATATGAGCTAAAAGAAAAGATGCCGATAAAAGGCTAATTGACACCATTCATTTCTCCTGGTCGTCGCACCTCTTGGATTTCTTCTTGTTCAATACCCTCCATTTGTCGCACCTCTGGGACCCTTTCCTCTTTAACACCATCCATTTTCCATTATCATTGCAACCTCTCAGCAATTTCATTTAAAGCTTTTATATCCATTTCAGTAATCTTATTGAGAACATTTGGCAAAATCTGAAACACATACATAAATACACATTTATTTATGAGTGCAGATTCAATACACTCTTATGGATTCCAAATATCAGCAACATAAACGCACATTTTTATCAGTGAAGTTTCTATACAATGTTTAAATTTTTGTTAGCATGGTCTACGTACACTACTCTAGAACATATGCACAGAATTTTATGAGTGCAGGTGATACAGGTGTATCTGTACTCCTTTAGGGAACTTAGTTAACCTCAAGCTAAGTTGAGGGAAGAATTCTATTCTAGGCAGGAATCCTTGTTTAGGCAGAATTCCTAGTTAGGGAAGAGTTTTTTTTAGGCAATACTCTTAGTTTAGGAAATAGATTCCTAATAGAAGTCTTTGGTCGGCTGAGTACGATGAATGCTATAAATAGAGGCTTTGGATAATATCTAAGGAGATACTAGACACAAAACACCTAGAGAAAGCTTGGAAGAATACTTGTGCAAGCTTAGCAAACAGTTTAAGGTTGATCCACTGTTTAGAAGATTGTGAGCGTAACAAAGAGAGAATTGTAATCGTTTTCTTGTTCATAATCTAGAGAAGATATTTTTCTTCGAATCACTACTTTGTGTTCTGTTTTCTAAGTTTTTCGTCTATTATTATTCTGAATTCCGCCTTTATAATAATAGCTACCAAGGTATAGAGATCATATGTACCAGCAGGTTCTAGTATAGTCTATATATACTCATATAGTATAGCCCACATACACTTCTATACAAACATAAATTCACATTTTTTATGAGTGCAGATTCTATACAATCTTTTGAATTCTGAATGTTAGCAACATAAACACATATTTTTATCCGTGAAGAAGATACATTATCTATATTTTTTTCCAGTATAGTCTACATACACTCCTCTATAATATATATCACAAATAAAATTTAGGGGCGTAATATTACAGGGTACTCAGCCAATTCCAAATTCCTGGTAATTTCCATCGCGATCACTTTAATGATCCACCTGGATGCTCATTGTAGGTTGATCCCTTCGCGATCTCTTCCTTACTCAACTTTATATGGTTTTAAACCAGTTGAAATATAAATATTTCACAAAAAACAAACTACGGGTTCAGAAACACCAGGATAGAAATTAGAACAGTAAAGGCAGTCTACAGTATCAAAATATCACACATATAACCTAATTTAAATCAATAAACACAATCAGTATAGTTTGTTTTTGCACGAAAGAACTTTTAGATCTATGAGAAATGAATGGTGTGCCAAATCCGTACTTCCAAATATTCACATGACATTAAACAAAACTAACTAGCATCCAATTTCTTTGAAATTAATATAGTATATGCAATCCGTACTTCCAAATATTCACATAACATAAAAGAAAACTAGTTAGCATCCTAATTTATTTGAGATTAACATAGTATATGATCTGCACTTCCAGATATTCACAACATTAAAAGAAAACTGACTAGTATCTCAATTTCTTTGAAGTTAACATAGTATATGCAATATAAACTTCCAGATATTCACAAAACATAAAAGAAAACTAGCTAGCATCCTAATTTCTTCGAGATTAACATAGTATATCCAACCTGCACTCCTGGGTATTCACATAACACAAAAGAAAACAACTTATACATCAGTGGAATGCACAATATAAGCAATATGCAATATCAAAATTTGTTATGAACGAAAAAAAAATTAATAAAAAAAAAACTAAATAAAAACATGTGTACAAGCTAAAGCATAAATAATAGAAGAATAAAATCCGTTAATGCAGTGGATCTACACTACAGGATTATAAGAGAAAGAATCATAAAGAATAAAAGAGTTATCGGATGTTAAAAAGACTAAAAAACATGAGTATAGCAGATCTGCACTCTAGGATCATGGAATAAAAAAAATAAAAAATCAGGTGATGAATCTGTACAAAACGAACTGTGTGTTATTTGTGATGGTTTTTAAGCATAAAATAGGTTTTTCTTCGGTATAAGAGATATATATTGTTTGATTCAAAAAAAAAATGGAAAATAGAAAGTGAAAAAAATCAGAATTGCAGTACCATTTTTTTGCGTACTACGTATTTTGTGATGTATTTCTTCTTTCTTGTTGTTGGTAATTCTTCGAAATCATCTTCTATTGTTTTGGAGTAGAATTACTTCTTCTTCCCATAATATTTGAATGATTATATTCTTCTTGTTGTTACAATTTTAATGGAGATTTCACAAAAAATCTAGGGTTTTCAACGAATTTGAGGATAATTCAGTTTGTGAATAGAGTGATTCTTACGGTTCCCATGGATTTCTTCTGTTTTTATTGATGATCATAAGATTTTTATGATGATTCTAAGAATTTTGTTAACTGTTCAGTAGGCAGAAACGAGATTGGGTTTTTGGTGGGAGAGAGAAGGAGATCGAGTGATATATAGTGACAGGAAACCGTGTAGACACGCACGTTTGGAAGCACGGAGTATTTTAGTCATTTCGCTTGTTTCAAACAATTGTGGACCTCCGGTTAAACAATTAATATGGATGGATCCTACTAGAAATAACTATATGGGCCTAGGACCAAACAAGAAATTTTCCAAAGTTTAAACCGTAAAAGAAGTTTATATCATGTTTGGATACCAGAAGCAAAAGTCCTTCTTTTCCAGAAGTAGAAGTCAGAAGTAAAATATTTTTGCTTCACAAAAAATTAATTTTTCAATTTTTAGAAGTCATTTTAAAATTGTGTACCCAGACTAACTTAAATCCAAAGGATATTAGAGATACAATCGCACTCATTCATATTACAACCTATGTAGAATTTGGATTTATTTTTTTCCGTTGTACTTTAGAAAATTTTCTTCATTTCTTTCTGATTAAATAAAATAACACTCCCAAACTTACATAATCTATAATACAAACTGAATGTAATGAAAACCAGAAATCAACTTCACAAGAATTTGGTAATTAAAATCATACACAAACACCCAACAACACACTAATTCAATTAATCATCACTTGAATTTATTTATGAGCTCCATATTCTTCCCCACCAGTACCAGCAGCTGCGGCAGAATCATTGGAAGCACCATATCCGCCACCAGCGACTCCTCCTCCCCCTTCGTGGTGTTCTTCTGCATGTTTCTTCTTCTTGACAAAACAGAAAGCACCAAGGGCAACTAATAGTAATAAAGCTCCACCTAACGAAACACATACGGCAATAACTGTTGTATTATGACTTTTCCCTGGTGGTGAAGGCGTGATAACTGGAGGAGTACCAGTAATTACATTGAAACCAGGTGATGGAGCTGGGACACCATAGACTACTGGTGGTGTAGAGTAATAACTAGGTGGTTTCGCAACAGGAGTAGAAGGTTTTGGAGTATAGGAAGGTGGCTTAGCGACGGGAGTGGGAGGTACAGGAGTGTATGATGGTGTCTTGGCTACTGGAGTAGGATACTTCGGAGTATAAGATTTTACTTGGGGTGGTGGTGGTGAAGCATATACGTAACCTTGTGTTGGTGGAAGAGGTGCTGGTGCTGGTGAAGTTGATTGGTATCCAGCCAATTTCCTAGCTCTAGTCATATTTAGTATGAGAAATCAAAAGGTATTGGATTCCTCAAAAATATGATTGAAGAGAAGAAATCGAGGAGGAAGATAGAGATTTGTGAAGAACACTGAGCGTGTGAAGAGAGTATTTGTAATCGAAACTTACAAATATATAAATCAAGATTAGGTAAGGTGAATTAGTTAATTTTGTAGGACCTAAAACACACTTTAGCAAACAAAAGTACATCTTAAAAGGAGTTGGTATAAATCCCACATGTTGCTGATGACTCTGGCTGGACTTAAAGGATTGAAGACTCGAAAAAGTAGATTAAAATGAATAGACAACAGACTTCCTCTTCTGTAATTAGGTATCATTTCTTTAATGAATGTTCATACGCAGCCATTAATCATTATCTACTATGACGTAAGTACTTCATATGGTTCAAGAATCAGAATGTTCTCTACCTCTTCGGCTCTTCTTCAAATGCAGCTTTTGGCGCCATTACTATTAACTACTCACGGCAGCTTTCTAATTTTATTTTTCATTCAATTATTATGGCCTGTTATTTATTGTCTTAGTGTTAAGCACCCTAATTATCTATCTGCATTATTAACTTTTTCACAATCAAACTTCGTCTAGTTGTTCGTGTCCATGCTCAGTTCCCCTTGTTTTTATTAGTTTTGGTCTCAATTTGATCATGGGCGCTTTTTCATGGAAAAGAAGAAGACCCATAAGCAACTAGTTTGATTTTTAATATGTGTGGTGGACGTATTGCTGGTTTATTTGATAGCGGAGCTCCAATTTGTTCCCCCTATAATACAACTTATGATACCAAAATTGAAGATGAACACCAAGCATCAGGTTTGCTTTGTTCCTTACCACCATCTTATGGTAATTTTGTTGATACCGTAATGTACGGAAAAATCACAATCTCCATGGAAGACGTTAAAGCGGCGTTGAACTCTAAGGAGTTAAAAAAGATAGGTCCGGAGATGGGTTGTTTGTAAGAGGAAGGGGAAACCAAAAGGGTGGATTAGATAGGAGTAGATCAAAGTCAAGGTCTAAATCTAAATCCGGTAAATTCTATTGCTTTTATTGTAAGGAACAAGGGCATTTACAGAAGGATTGTCTAAAAAGGAAGAATGTTGAGAAGAAAACAAACCAAGGCACCGCATCAAATGTTGAAGTAGAAAGTGATGATGGAACGGTTCTAACGGTTAATACAGAAAGCTCGGAGAGTGTGTGGATTCTTGATTCGGGGTGTACTTTTCACATGTGTCCCCATAGAGAGTGGTTTACTACTTATCAATCTAGAAAAGGTGGTAAAATTCTTATGGGAAACAATGTCACTTGTAAAGTGGTGGATATAGGTACAATTCAAATTAAGATGTATGACGGTATGGTGAAGACTTTAACTAAGCTTAGGCATGTTCCGGACTTGAGAAGAATTATGATTTCTTTGGGTACACTTGATGCAAATGGTTGCAAGTATCACGGTGAAGGTGGAGTTATTCGTGTCTCAAGGGGAAGTCTCATAATTAGGAAAGGCGAGAGGATTAATGGTCATTATACGGTGCAAGGTACTACTGTGACAGGTGATGCAGCTGTATGTTCTTCAAGTTCTGAAGAAGATACTACCAAGTTGTAGCATATGCGGTTAGGGCATATGAGTGAGAGTGGGTTGGCTGTTTAAACAAAGCAGGGATTGCTTTGTGGTTATAAAATGGGTAAGCTTGATTTCTGTGAATATTTTGTCTTTGGGAAGCAATGTAAAGTCAAGTTTATTACATCTATACACAATACCAAGAGTATAACTGATTATATACATTGTGATCTTTGGGGTCCTTCTCGGGTTGAGTCACATAGTAGTGGTAGATATATGTAGACATTCATTGATGATTTCTCATAGAAAGTATAGGTATTCATACTTCAACACAAAGATGAAAAGTTTGTCAAGTTCAAGCAATGGAAGACTATGGTTGGGAAGCAAACCGGAAGACAAATCAAGCGATTGAGGACAGACAATGGTTTGGAATTTTATGCAGGTGAGTTCAATAAGTTCTGTAAGGATAAAGGGATTTTGAGACACCACACAGTCAGAGAAACACCACAGCAAAATGGTGTTGCCGAAAGGATAAACAAAACCATTATGGAGAAGGAAAGATATATTCTCTCTAATGCCGAGTTATCAAAGCAATTTTGGGCAGAAGAAGCAAACATATCAGCTTATTTAGTGAACAGATCTCTATCGACTTCTATTGAGTGTAAGACTCCAAATGAAGTTTGGATAGGTTCACATTTTAACTATGAAGACTTGAAGATATTGGGATGTCCAACCTATGCTCATGTGAATGAGGGGAAGCTAGAGCTTAGAGCAAAGAAGTGTGTATTTCTTGGGTATGCAAAAGGTGTGAAAGGCTACAAGTAATGGTGTCCCAAAGAAAGATCAAACAAGTTTCTTATCAGTAGAGATGTGAAATTTTATGAGCAATCAATGTTGAAGTCAAAGAATGAACAACTAGATAGAAGAGTTGAAGAGGGTTTTAGTGATAAAGTGGAGCTTGGTGACCAGCTGGAACTTGAGATGCAAGTTCAAGGAAATAATGAGACAGTTGTTTCTGATGAGGATGATCAAGAAATTGTGCAAGACCCTGACCAGGAAGAAGAAGAACAAGATTATTAGTACAATCTTGTTAGAGACAGAGTGGGAAGGGAAATCAGACCACCTCAGAGATATGGCCATGATGATTTGGTTGCATATGGATATGTAGTGGGTGAAACCATAGATAGGAGTGATCCGTGTACTTATGAAAAAGCAATGAGTGGTTAAGAATCAGCTGAATGAGGAGCTTCTAAGATTCAAGAAATTGAGGCTCTTGACAAGAATGGCACTTGGGAGATAGTTGCAAGACCTAAGGGTCATAAGATTGTGGGAAGAAAATGGGTCTTTAAGAAGAAAGAAGGTGCTTCAAATGATGAAGGAACAAGGTACAGGGTAAGTCTTGTGGAAAAGGGGTTTACACAAAGAGAAGGCATTGACTACAATGAGGTATTTTCTCATGTTGTTAAACATAGTTCTATTATAACATTGCTTGTTATAGTTTCTTTGAATGATCTAGAATTGGAACAACTAGATATTAAGACAGCTTTCCTTCATGGTGATTTGGAAGAGCGTATTTATATGCAACAACCAAAATGGTTTGAAGCTCTTGACAAAGAAGACCATGTATGTTTGTTGAAGAAATATTTGTATGGTTTGAAGCAATCTCCAAGGCAATGGTATAAACGTTTTGATACGTTTATGTTAGCAAATGGCTATGATAGGAGTAAGTATGATAGTTGTGTATATCACATGAAACTCCTAGATAGTTCATTTGTATATTTACTTTTGTATGTTGATAATATGTTGATTGCTTGCAAAGACACGTCATAAATACAAAAGTTGAAGGTGCAGTTGAGTAGTGAGTTTGAGATGAGACTTAGGAGCAGCAAAGAAGATATTGGGCGTGAGATTCATAGAAACCGAGCTAAAGGCAAGTTGTATTTGTCCCAAAAGGCTAACATCGAGAAGGTGTTGGAAAGCTTTGGTATGAAAGATGCAAAACCAATAAGTACTCCTTTGGAAGCTCATTTTAAACTCTCTAGAAAACTCACCTCAAACTGCAGATGAGGCAGAGTATATGTCTCAGGTTCCATATGTAAGTTCAGTTGGTAGCATCATGTATGTTATGGTTTGTACAAGGCCGGATATCGCACAAGTTATTAGTGTGGTAAGTAGATACATGGGAAATCTCGGGAAGGCTCATTGGCAAGCTGTAAAGTGGATGTTTAGGTATCTAAGGGGCAGTAAAGATGTTGGTTTCCTGATTCAACAAATGTTATGGGTTATGTAGATTATGATTATACTTGTGATATTGATAGAAGAAGGTCATTGACATTTTATACTTTTACACTGTGTGGTAGTACTATCAGTTGGAGGTCGATTTTGCAAAGCACAGTTCCATTTTCTACACCTGAGGCAAAGTACATGACATCCACAGAAGCAGTGAAAGAAGGTATATGGTTGATGGGTTTGGTTGGTGATATGGGATTCAAGAAAGAGAGTGCAGAATTGTACTGTGACAATCAAAGTGTCATCCACTTGACCAAGAATCAGATGTAACATGAGATAACGAAGCACATCGATATTAGGTATCATTTTATCAAGGATACAGTTGAAGAAGGGAATATAGTGATACTGAAGGTTCCTACAGCGGATAACCCTGCAGACATGTTGACGAAGCCGGTTCCAAGTATCAAGTTCAAGCATTGCTTGGACTTGGTTGGTATCAACAAGTGTTCACAACTCTTGAAGGGCTAAGCGAAGACGATGATGATGAATGGTGATGGTATTCAAGTCAACTTGCAGATTTGTTTTATTTAGTGCCTTGATTACAAGCATTATCCTTGTGAGGTCCTGACTCCTTTAGAGCCCAGGTGAGAAACTTTGTTTCACATAACCAAAAAGATACCAGGAGCTTTTAGGTTAGATATAAAGAAAATGATCTTTTTCTTTTTCTTCTTAATAGAGAGAGAAACTTATGTGAAGAAAGTGTGAGGAACAAAAAGGGGGCTAGGTTCTCGAGAAGGGATATATTCAATATCTTGTAATCTTGTTTGATCATAGTGGAATCATTTCGTTGTCTTCGCAAGTGGATGTATATCATCTTGATCGAACCACTATAAATCAGTGTGTTGTGTGTGTGCTTGATTTACTTTAATTTATTTCTATTTCATATCTTGATTGATTGAGATATTCCAGTATCGGTGGATATTTAGAAGATATCTAACTGAGGGTGGAGATCTACACTTCTACTTTTATTTTATTCTCCTTATTTAGTTGTGAGGAAGTGGGGATACTTTCTTTTGGGTAGACTTCATTACTATTTTTTCTTTTGTTAGTTCGACGTTATTTAAGGATGGATTATATTGTTGAAGTCAAGAACACCATAATTATTTGACACCGTTATTTTTGTTAAGAAATAAAATTCTCTTCTGCATATTCAATTGTAATGGAACTGTGTTCCTAGTTTTCTGTGGGTTATGTACCCCTTTGCAGGAAATTGACGACGTGCTTTCTATTTAATCATCGGCCGGGGTTATATGGAAAGTAGGGTTGTTACACATAGGCGGGGTATTCTTTTGGTGTAGGAAAGCGGTAGATAGAAAGCATTTTCGGTAATATGCTACTCCCCCTGTCTGCTAGACTTGTAGTGGCTGTGTCATACAATAAAAAATATGACTGTTCCGTAGGGAGCTCCAACTCAACTTGGCATTCTTCATTATTATTATTATCATCCAAAGAAACAACCGCGTAAGGAAATTTATTTTCAAAGAAAACTACATCACAAGATACAAAGAATTTTTTCGTTTCCAAATCAAATACCGCCAACCCTTTTTTCCACAAGGATAACCAACAAAAATACATCTTCGACTTCATGGATTAAAATTATTACGATCACGAGGGACAAGACTTGCATAGAACAAACATCCAAATACTCTGATATGAGTATAAATAGGAGGCTTATTTTGTAACAATTCATATGGAGTTCTCCCATTGAGCAAGGGAGTAGGCATGCAATTAATAATATGAGAAACACTTAAGATACACTCACCCCGAAACCGAAGAGGTAACTTGGCTTGAAATCGTAAAGCACGCGCCACGTTTAATATATGACAATGTTCGCGTTCAACTCGCCCATTTTGTTGTGGTGTATCCACACATGAAGTTTGAAATTCTATACCCTGCCCAATAAAGAAAGGAATTAATGGAAGAAATTATGTACCATTATCATTGCACACCTTCTTAACTTGTTTATCAAATTGTGTCTTCGCCATAGCACAAAAATTCCGAAAATTTTGCACCACCTCAGTTTTATGTGCCATCAAATAAACCCAAATACAACGAGAGTAATCGTCGACAATGTTAAGAAAATAATGTGCACCACAAGAAGATGGAGTACGATAAGGACCCCATACATCGCAATGAACTAAATTGAAGAAGTCATCCGCTTTATTCTCACTAACCGGAAAAGTAGTCCGAGGTTGTTTAGCTTTAAAGAAAATATCACATGGTTCATTAATAAATTTCCGACAATCAACTTTATTCATACCCGGAAGTATAAAGAAACAACCTTATTAGACGCATGACCTAAACGTCTATGCCATAAACAATAATCTTCTCCAGCAGATACTCGATTTGCAGTAATGAGCGTTCCGCTATGAAAGATATAGACCCCGTCTCGTTCCTCACCCACACCAATCACTATCCTCGTAGTGCGCGAGGTCCTGTATCACACATAATTTATCAGTCAAAGTGACAATACATCTCAAATTTTTAATTAAACATGCTAAAGAAATCAAGTTGCAGTGGAGATCAGGAACGAATAAAACACGGAATAATTTTATATTGTTTCCAAACACCACAGTGCCTTCTCATGGAGCATGAGAATATATGCTATTCGGAAGCTTTACGGAAGAAAACTCTATTTCGTGAGTCTTAAACAAAAATTCTTCAGTTCCTGTTATGTTTCGTGAAGCCCCTGTATCAAGTATTCATTTACCAGAAAGCTTCGAATCATTATTCGAATTTTTAAGAATTTGCACAATGGTTTCCATTGGGTATCAGTAAGAATATTATCAAGACCTAGCCGATCTTGAGACGATAAAGAACCCCCACCAGAGTTAATGGTTGTGATCGCTACATTAGCTACACAAGTCATGGTGCTAATCTTAAGCACAGTTTTCTGATTTTATTTTAATTAGGTTAAGTCTTTCTTGGCTCTGATACCATGAAACGACAAGGTAGAGAAGATGAATATTTCTTATTATTTGAAAAGCTTGGATTACAAAACGTTTCTTCCAAGACTAAAGAGGTAGATACGGTTAGCATAATTATACAAAATAATATCTTTCCTAAATAACCTATTAGAAACCATATATACAAAATATACAATAATATACGTATTTCCTAATACATACCTCCATATTTGGGCTTTTCTGTTTTCGTTTACAAAATTTATACAACCCGGTTAACAGAAACCTCCACCACCACCACCACCACCATCTCCACCTCCACCATCGCCTCCGCCACCCCCACCTCCACCATCTCCTCCGCCACCTCCACCTCCACCATTACACCTGTCGACGACCCTCTCCTCCTTCACCATGCACCCCATCCACCACCGCTGTTTCCTCCGCCTCTTCCTCCCATATTCGTTCTCGTGCTTTGTCCATGGAATATGCACCCACACAAAGCAATTATTTTGAGTGATAAACCGATGGAAACAAAAACTAAAAAACCTATCAAAACCGGAAGTGGCGGCTGCATAGTTTACCCTTTGTACTTTAATTCTTTGTAATAATTAATATACCCAAAAACTTTCCCTTTTGACAATTCAATGTCTCTCTATGTATATATAGATAACCTGGGCAAATTGGGGTATACCCAGATTAATTGGGGTATACCTAATGAGACAATACTCAGGTCATTTTTAAGTAAAACAGGCCACCCCTTAACCATGTATTTTCAAAATGGCTAATATATCCTTGTTTAATTAACCAAAAAAATCTTATTATGTTAATTAATTGAGTAGATTAAAACTTTTGAAATTATGAATTTAAGTTATGAATTTTTTTTTTTTTATTGAACTTATGTGGGAAGATTTTTGATGAAGTTTTTTTCCTCCGAGAATATTTTTTGCAACGGAATTGAAAGCATACTACCCTAAACACTTCTAAAAAGGGGATTGCAAAGCTGATGTATGAAATCATACTCAAAATTAAAGAAGAAATCGACACTTTCAGTTCTGAAACTATGAAAAGTCGGCAAGGTCGACGAATGAAGACAATGCCGACTAACATTGGCCGGCAGGGTCTACGAATGAAGAGAATACCGACTACCTTTGGCCGGCAAGGTATGGGAATGAAGAAGATGCCGACTTTATTATTTTGGACACACAGGAGACTGTTGCAAATGCTTCAGTAGTCGGCATCTTATTGATTTCTTACCTTGCCGGCTATCTTATAGTCGGCATACAATAAAAAAAATTACCTTGCCGACTAATATACAGTCGGTAGGGTTCTATTCATCTACAGTGCCGACTAATAAAAAAATTGAACTCAGGAAAATTAAGTTTTTGTGACATAAAGTCGGGATGGTACAAGTCTAAGAAGACTCCGACTAGAGAAAAGTCGGCAAGGTATGGTTATTGTTTAACAGTCGCCATGGCAGTTATGAAAAGTCGGCATGATCTTCATGTTACGACCTTGCCGACTACCATTAAAATCTTAAGGATGGCATCTAAATTTAAAAAAAACCTGCCGACTAAAGATCATGAAAATCATAATTTTCGATTTCTAGCATATATAAAAATCAAAACACACAACACAATGATGGGTTTGAGTTTAGACATCACTTACAATCTTCTTTTCGTCGGTAGAGGGTTCTTTTCAGCATCTTCAGGGATTGCATTCTCGGGTTTACTCGTTCCAACTTTTCCATTACCTTGTTCCTCTGATTTGGATCTTTTGATATTACCTGTTGAATCTCTATTGCTACTTGATCGTTTAGAATCAACCATTTTTTATAGAAAATTAAAATTAAAATTTTTGGTTGATGGAATAAGATGAAGGAAGGAGAAGAGCATAGGGATTAGAGAAGAGAGATTAGAAGAAGATTAAACGTTTTTTAGTCTTTTAAGTTTAGAGTTTAGTTTTTAGGTTAATCAGTTTAGGGGTATTAAAGTAAAATCAACACTTTTGACCACCCCTTAGCAAAGGCATTAGGTCCATAAAAATTTGAGTATACCCCAATTAATCTGGGTATAACCCAATCTCGACAGGATAGATAAGGCTATACTCTTTCCCCAATTTATGTCTTATCAGAATTATCTTCTCCTTTCAAAAATTTATTGACTTGGTAATACACGGTTTCTTAAATTTCATGAATACACAACTAAGTTTCACGAATACAAAACTAATAAAGACTCATAAGATGGCTCCCATGGCTAGGGTCAAGGTTAATAAAGACTCATGACATGGCTGCCATCTCATAGAAAGGGGTAAAGGAGAAAGTCATATCATCACCTTCTCTATGACCCAAGGTCTATTGACACATCTTTAATTCTTTGTTCTAAAGCTTAAAAAAATTAATTAAAAAATATTATTAATGGTAGTAAGACTTTGGCATTGGAGATGAAATTTAAGTAAAAAGTTTTAATTTTATTTGTTTTAGCCACATGAGATTGACCCACAAGAAAAAGGTGTTAATATGATTTCTACATGATATGACCTTACCCCCAAACATTGGAAATGCTCATAGTTCATGTAATTGAACTAACGTAAATGAGTTAGCCGACCACATTGAAGACTTGAAAGGATCACTTAACGACCACATTGAAACAAGTAATATTTTTATATTTCTGTAATGACTTTTATCTTTTCAGAATGTGGCATGGAAAAGTCTGTAATTTCAACCGCCTTTAATTTGGCTTCATCTTTGTTATTAACTGAATTCAAGAGAGTAATCTTTTATTCAAGAGAGTAATCTTTGGCTTCATCTGTATCTTCTGGTCGTACAAGTCTTTTATACCCCTTCTTTTAGTCTATTGGCGTAATGATGCATCCTTCAAAATTCAAGAGGAAACTTACACGGGAGCGAGCCAATGGGTATAGCGTTGGGCCAAGCCATTTAGCGGGTGGAACGTGGACCTAAGTGAATTTGGATTCACCTGTCTACATGATACCGGGAAATCAAAATCCCAAACCTGAGCAAATTTGTTTTGAGATAAAGTTATGTTTGGGCATGTTTAGTACCATGACAGGCACCATAACAACCACGACAAACGGCCGTACACAAAACATGGAGAATTCTCCTCTCGTGGTAAGAGTCTATGACCTGAGATGCAGAGAGGTGAGATCTATTATACGAATTCAAAATTTGTCAAACATTTATTGTCAAAACTGTGCAATAATGTCAAAGTGAATCTCCTTTACTTGTAGAAAAAAATGGGTTTAGTTTAGACTCCTATTGTTTTATATGAACTCGCAAATGGGGATATATAAGCTAATTGGGGATATAGGAAAAAGACAAAAACATGATTTAAGTAGTAAAACAATGTCACCTCTTATCCGGGTAATTTATATAATTCCTAATATACCCCTCATTAATCATGTTTAGTGGTTAATTATAATTAACCAAGTTAATAGATTAGTTTGATAATGATTAGTATATAATTATTATCATTGAATTTGTTGATGAAACAACATTAAATCAAGATATTTATGATCACGAAGGTTTAGGTGACGAACCAACCCAGGAAAGCTTACAAGCAGAACATCCAAGTGCTCCAACAACATTGAAATTTGATATATTTTTTTCATTGAATTCGCTATTGTTACACTGAAAAACTCAGTACCGTCATGGTAAAAGTATGAATACCATGTCGGCAAGGACCAATCATGGTATTCATACTTTCACCATGCCGATACACAATATCCCCCAATTTTGAAATTGTAGTCGGAATTTTAAATATAAAGAGTGCTCTTTAAGTACACTGCCGGCATAGAAAATTCATTATCGAGCACGTCGATAGTGGTGTCGGCATGGTATATTCATTAGCTTTCTATGCCGGCACATTATGCAAATTTTCCAGAAATTTGAGTTTTTTTCACTTGGCTATCGACATTGGTATTTTCTATCGAGCACGCCGGCAATAATTCCAGCATAGAAGGTTAACCACCGAGCATGCAGGGAGTAAGCACCAACAAAATATGTATCTTCCCAACTTATTATGAACTCTTTATGGCGTATGTATGGACAATCTAGACAACTATATGAGCAAGGAAGTGAAGTACTATTGAAGAAGAAAAGCCAAAGATAAAATTCAAATCATTCAAATCCAGGAGTTCTTGATACCATATTGAAGAGAACGAGAATACAAAGTGAACGCAAAAAGAATGAGGTCATTCCGAGTTTGGACAAAGAAGTTACGGGAAAAATAGCTGACGCGAACAAAAGTGATCTACAACACCAAAATCGGCACAGTTGGCACCATGCTGGAAGTTACACTATTTCAGACATATTTTCTGTATGTTTTTGTCCTAAAATCGGCACGGTACACTTTGGAATCGAGCATGCCGGCACAAACAAGTTTTCGAAGAGACTTTCTGAGCTATTTTGGTCCCGGCATGGTATTCAAACTAAAAACAATGCCGGCACAAGATATCGACGTGGTATTCATCCTAAAAGCAATGCCGGCACATGATATCGACATGGTATTCAAACTAAAAACAATGTCGACGCATGAAATCGGCAGGGTATTCAAACTAAAACAATACCGACACAAGAAATCGGCAGAGTATTCATCATGAACACTACGCGGGAATGGATTGAAACTGAAAAAGTTCCAGTTTATGATTCTAACCTATACGAAGTTTTAAAACAACAATAGCACTTTAAATAAGATTAGGTATCACGTACCTTCTCAATGAAGTCATTTCCTCTTCTTCTTCTTACTCAACAACAATTCAATTTAACCTATCTTTAAGAACTTGTTGGGGTTTGATTTTGATTTCTCAAGACTTAACATGCACAGAAAAGTGGATATAGATATGGATTTTAGGTTTTAGTTTTATGTTTTTAAAGGGTAGTTTAGTAACATCGCCTTGGAAAAACACTCTTAGCAAAAAAGTAAAGATGGGAATAGTAATTCATATCCCCTAATTAGTTTTTATATCCCCAATTGCGCGTTATTTTAAATATGGAAAAGACATCGAAACTTCAATTACTTTCTTCACCTATGGTGCCAAATTGAGGCAGGAGGAACTTAAAATAATGGGAGAATTGATATGTTTTCCATGTTTGGTTACCGACAAAGGCCCTTTAGAGAACCCGGATGATCACCTTGATTTCTGACCCTGTGAACAACAATGCTTGGTGATTTGTTGCTCTAGGAAAGTGAGAACATTCATGATAGTCAACTAAGATGATCTACCTTCAAATTCAGGCAACAAAGTTCAACATTCTTCTCTACTTCAAAATTTATCATCTACATTCATTTAGCTTGTATCATTGATTCATTGGGAATCTGGGAACATTAATGAGCAAAAAATGTGGTATTATCATGTAACAATAAACATTTACACAAACTCACATCTGAGTACAGAAAACAACGCAATTCATAGCTTGAAAATAAATAAATAAAACTTCAATTAACTTCTGATAATTTGTTTAACTGATACATAAAATCAAATGTAATAAATCACAGGAAATGGTTAAGAAGTACTAGTAGGGATGGCATATTATTTTCAAGTGAAGTGACATTACTTAGTAATACAGAACTTATCCAATCCGATTCATAATCAACCATTGAATACAAAATAGAGCAAGTTCAAGTTTTACAGTCTTCGAAAGTTTTCAACAATGCCCACAACGAAATATCCGCTCAACATAATCATGCACCTTCTTTAAAGGACTTTATGTTAAAAATTGAAAGCAATCCGACGTTAAAGAGAAAAGACCTCGCCAAATTCCATTAAAATCGTTGATTGGGATTTGCAGATTTAAGATTTTTAAGAGGAGAAATCGTTATGCCGATGATGATGATGCAAGTGAACCACCATCTGCCATGATTTTATTTCAGCAAAGATGTGTGTTTTGAAGGTTAGGGGTTTCGTTCTTACTTAGACAGATGAGGAAGGTGGAGGCGCATATAAAAGGCAGGAGAATACAATGCTACTTATAAGGGTTCCAGATCTAGCCGTTTAGTTTAGGGTTCTAACATTACCGTTGATTTCATTTTTATTATTTGATCTAATGGCTGATTCAAGTGTTCCACTGACCGTAACTGTTGGTTACATAAAAACGGCTAGATTCAAACTATTTTTTCCTTTTTTAATGAGATCTCTGAACTTTGAAGCGGAAACTTGATCCACCAACCTCAAATGTGAGGAATCATTGGTTCATGTTTTACTACTTTAACTCTTGAATAGATTCCTTCAAATTTGTGTTTTATTATTTCAGAGGAGGATATATGGATAATTTTATTTGTACACTATTCATATAAGTTTGAATAATTTTTTTCTTTAGAGTCTAAATGCAACGAATTTGAACCCAATATTTTGATGATATGTTCCTCTTATCAAACTCTAGATTCCTACAAATAATGGACACATATCCGCAGGTTGATCATATAATATGGGTCCTGGTTTTCCCGACATTCTTTGTGTTTTACCGAAAAATCTAAGCCGTGTTTTCTAATTTATTCAACTCTCTCAAGCGTCCGATATCTTCAAATCAGCGGTTTAAAGTGGTAGCTGGATTTTTTCCATATAACACTGTCCCCCAGTCCCCCCTCTTATATAATTTGCATTTACAACCATTCATCCAACCCAGTTAACAGCCAACTCCACCACCACCGCATCTGCAACCTCCACCACCACTGCCTTCTCATCCTCCTACTCCACCACCACATTCACCACCAGTACTACCAGCAATGCCGCTTGTATCGTTAGTGGCAGCTACATCAACCATAATAACCATATACCAATTACATCAGTGTTATGATTTCATGCTTATCCCATATGCAACCATCCAGGGCCGTCTTACGCGTTTTTGATGTGCTCGGCCAGCCAATTTTTAGGGGCTTTTGTACGGGTTGTCAAATTAGAGCGAGCTAGAGTTTTAGGTTATAAGAATATAAATTTACATATTGAACATTATTACAAGAAGAAAAACTATGCGTTCGAAGGCCGCTAACAAATTTTCAGTATTTTTGTGATTAGATTTTGAGTTTTAAATTTGTAATTTTGCATAGGGTACCCCAAAAATTAATAAATTAGTGACTGTTATAGGTGTTACATGACAACTGAAACCGTAATAGACATTTGTAAAGTAAATAAGTGTGATAAAACTCGTAAGTAAGACATATTAGTGTCACAAATTAACTATAATTTAAAAAATAAATATAAAAAATTGGGCCCCCAACAATTTGGGACTCTAGGCAGCCGCCTAGACTGCCTTGTCTATAAGACATCCTGCAACCACCAACTATAACGATGCAACCAACAAGTCGGGTATCAGGCGCAGTGGCGACATATTTGCTTAATTTTCCTTTGTGCTTTAATTCTTTGTAATAGTACCCAATAACTTTCCCTTATGCTTCAAAAAAAAAAAAAAAAAGAGAAAAAAAAAAAAACTTCCCCTTATGAGTTTTCTTATCAGAAAATGGGACAAATGCCCAGATATTAATGGAATGAGGTTGTACTGGGTGAGTAATATTAGGGTGGGTGAAATGAACGAGAAGGAATTAAATATAAAGATTATCATTGTACCCTTATTTCTCTTTGTATTTCCATAGGAAATGTCTCCTCAATTTTTCCGCCTATCTCACCTCTTCCTTCATCGTCTCTACCATCATCTTTCGCTGTCAACTGAGAAAACATAAACTCCATCTTCCATTCACGATTGCAGTCATTACATTAACTACCACCACCACAACGAACACCGAAAACGCTAGTCATTAAACACCACCACCACTAGAAATACCAAAAACCCTAGCCAATTTCATCTATAATCACCACCACCACGACGGTAATTGCGGTTTCTATCAATTTGATTGTTGGTTTTCTTATGAAACCCACTACACCATTTTGGCCGATTAGAAACGGATTTTACATGTTACAAAACAGGGTTGTAACAAATAGGTTCTGTTTCAAAACACGGTGTGACAAATTTTTGTAACGGTGTAATATCCTATCTTCGCAATGCATGTCTCTTGTACATAAGAAATACATCATGTGATATATTTGTTGGGCTCTTAGCCATTAGTGGTGTTTACTTAGCGCCTTCCTAGGTTTTAAGCAACATAAGTAAGGGTTAGGCATATCCTTTTGGTGAAAAAACGATCAGGGAAACGAAAATAGAGGCGGCGAGCTAGCGGCGGAGGGAAAATAATTAGGAGAAATACGTACAGATCGGCGTTGCATAATAGTGTAATCTAGTTTTCTTATTTTATTCTCTTCAAAATTAATGGTTTATTTGTGATATTCTCCTCTTGATTTATAGGACTTGATTCACCAAGTGACTTCTCCTTAAGAAGTTCTATTGGCTTGTTCATCGGAAGATCAAGGCAAGTTTTCTTTAGTTTCTTCAATAATACTGACCTAGAAACCAATTTAACTTGATGTTGAATTAAACGTGGAATCCAATCACTTATGTCAGAATTACAATAAGAAAGGTTAGGCTAAATCATATGTTTAGCTAGCTTATCTTTGGTTGATCTACAATGGTTTTCATCTAGTTGATAGGAATCTCTTGAACGGAGTTGAAAATGACTAATATTGGGTTCAAAGTCTAACCTTGATGACTTGGTTGATGTAATGCTTGATAAAATCTTGGTATTGTGACCAAGCTAGAATTTATCGATTGTTTCTTCAATAAAATTAGTTATAGGAATTTAATTTTGGTGTTTATGAATGGAAAGTAGTTCTACTGATCTAACGATCACTAATCAGGCAATATAGATGTAAGGTTCACTTATGGAAAATGAGAGTGCATGTTTCATGTACCTGGCAAGAGTATTCCGGTGAGTGTATACTTGTTCCCTGATTGAGTTGTAGGTGTATACTGCATCTTTAAGGATTGTTTTACATATTTTGTGTAATGAACGGCGACAACAATGGATATTAATGGCTTCATGCGTATCCCGTCACGATATGGTTACACAAATTGATGTCTTTATTATGGACTTTCTGTAAGCAATTTTGTTATTACATGTATCCCACTTGGGATATTAATACGGTGCCGGGTTGTGTCGCCTAATTTTATACTGTACTTGGTGCAAGGGATGGTGGATAGATGTGTCAACACCAATCTCGTATAGTTGTATTGTGAGGAATGGTGTATAGATGTGTCCGTGCATCATTTAACAAGTTTTCTTGTTTTGTGTACGGAAGACTTAAGGAATCGAATGAAATATACATGAGGTATAACGTACATTTCTGTATTATACCGGATTTGTATAGGATGTGTACCGTACATTTCTGTGTTGATAGGAGTTGTAGTTTTGCAGATAGGTGGTTTTGGTAACTTTATCGAGATGTATAGGATGTGGACTGGATATTTCCATGTTGTTTAGATCTTTGGTTTTTGCCGAGATATGTTTATGGTAAACGTATTGATGTATATAGGATGTCTACTACATTTTATATGTTTTACCAGGGTAGGATTCAACTATACAACCTTTATAGTTAGATATCATAGTATTTCGTTGACAGTCGGAAATAATTGGTTTCCACTACGTTTATGGCTTTCTTGGTTTGCTTAGTGTGCATCTAGAGAGTTATACGATGGTTTTATATTATTCTTGTATAGGGCAGGCATAAAGCCATATTTATATGTGTGGAGCATGCCTATAAAATGATTCGACAAACCTTAATAGTTGGTTTTCTCTTAGCTGTGAATTATTTAATTTCTTTCTTGCAAATTATTTGTTACATTATTCTAGTACCATCTACATAATTTTTAATCTGTTCTAAAATCTGACCGCCTTATGCTTGCAAGTTAAGTTGTTCTTCTAAATCTTGTCTTAGTGCGGAATCTATAGAGAACTTGCTCGGAGTTCAACTCCTGTTGATAAATTTTTCAGGTGTTAGTGGCCGAAAAGATGTTTGTTCGATTTTTCTTACCTCCGGTGATTGCTCAAAAGATAGCTAGTTGAGGATGGACTTTTTCTTTTTCCTCTTTAGTGTATTTAGAACTTGTAGTAATGAGGCAGTGGGTGTAATTGGGTTTAGTATCTCTTGTAAAAAACAAAAAATATTTTTGGGGAATAAGAATTTCTTTGATAATTGTAATTTATTTATTTATTTCTTAATCCAATGCCATTAACTATGTAGTACGGTTCGCGGGAGTTGTCTCATATGTAAAATAAAAATTATGAACAAGGGTGTTTTTATAGTTTAGATTGTGGCAAGTAACGGCTTAAACTTTTACAATAGTCACGGTTGGGCTTATGTAAAAATGAGGGTTGTTACAAACGGCCCTGTAGCTATTACGAATTTTGGGTTGTAACAGCGGTTGTAACAGACGGTGGCTATTACTACGTGGGATTTTGTAACAGCTTTACCCTGTTACGAATTTTTTGTAACAATGACGTCGGAACAGAGCCCAGGAGTTACTACGTGTCATTTTGTAACAGCTTAGAGCTGTTACTACAGGATAGGTTGAAACAACCTGAATCCGTTACGAAATTTTTAGTAACATCAAAAAATACTGCCAGTCAAATATTGACCTTTTGACCTGGTCCATATTGACCATGGTCAGTACATTTTAGCTGGAAATCAGCCGGAAATCAATATAACCAACCTGCAAACTTTTCATTCTACTCATCCCACCAGAATCTATCACACATTCAACAATAAATTTTTCTATTGTTTTGACATACATTCAAATCTACATACGTTTAAGATGTTTGTAACTTAAAGAAAATCCCTAACTTTTATTCTTTCTACACAATTCCTGCCTTATGAGAACCTAAGTTTTTTCCTTAGGCATATGACTAACAGAAATAGAACTTACATAACAGTCTTTGCCTTCTAATGCCGCAGACTACTGCATTTAAAGCAGAATTGGTGAAGCTGATGAAATCCAATGCGATAGAAGCTACACAATAACTTCAAACCAATGGTCTCTGCCTCATGCCCGTTCCTCCTGTAGGAGCCATCTCTTCCAAGAAAGAAGCAGCATCAAACCTTCATCAGATCCACCAACAGTGCTGCTAGGAACGAGGTTGAATGAAGCAGCTCTTCCACCTATCAGGTTCTTCCACCTATCAGGTCCTTGCTCGATGGACCATCAACAATCTTCTATGTTGCTGAAATACATGATTGAGTAAACATAAGATACAAATTCATAACTCCTAAAATTAATGCAATAAAACACATGACAGGGGCAACAAGACTAACCAGTCATTACAGGGTATTAGAATCTAATTTCAGGGGTGTAAGCCCTGAAATAATATATGCTTGTCCTTCCACTAGCTCAAGTTGCTGCAGAAACAACAGCGACAACATTAGAAATAGCAGCAGAGAGGCATCACCGATATAAGAACCATGTACTGGTGTTAAGTTTCACCTACCGAGGTACCCCTCAGTGTGACCAGCAAAAGGGTTTAGTATGCATAAAAGGACTGAATAGGGGCCAAAAATAAAGATAACCTGTTGATTAAGACGAACTGCTCTAATGCTCGAGAAATGACAAAAATCTCATCAGAAGCATGACGGAAACATCTATTGAAAACCAAGAAACTCAGTTCAAGATAACAAGAAACAAATTATACAAAAATATAAGTAAAAAACTAAGCAAATTTAAGGGAAGGGGACAGAATAGCGGACAACATATGGACTGAGGTTGTTACTTCCTTGGATTATACCTAAATACAGTTGGCTTTCTGTAAGAAATCTATCTCTTTCATGAGTGCAAGACAAAAATCCATCTCTTTTCTAGATTCAAGCACATCTTGTGACATGATATTGGTGAATTTGACGACCTGGAGAGGAAAATACAACTCTTAGTAAGCTTTTAATAAAGAACTTAAAGTACGCAGATTTATGCATAAATCTATTAAACTAGAGTCGCAATTGCTGCTCTGATGCATAACTTTTGTTTCATACTTCAAACTTTCAAAGGCACGTCGATAAATGTTATCCTTAAAGAACCTCATCATGTCCACACTCTTATCTCCAACTCCAATCAATATGATTGCCAATGAGTACTCCCTCCAAAGAATACGATTAGAACATGGCTAAACCAAGAAAATAAAAAAAGATTAGCACTCAGTGATAAATCTAACATTTCACCTTGCATTTTCAACTGCATTTATGGTCTTTTGCTCCTGGCAACTTAGCTGGCCTAGTTCAGTATATCTACCTCTGTGCACCTGTGACCACCGATATTTCAAAAAAATAATACCATCAGTTTCACAAGTTAAGCCTCGTGTCAGTGAATGCTATCTTGCAACTCTCACTAGTTAAGCAGCAATAAAATTTCAAGCAAGGTACAAAAGAATTACTGGCCACTAGAAATTATCACTAGGACATGCCTGCTTTCCCTGGTTTTGTTTCACAGTTGAGATAGCCATGTTTATAACAGGAGCAAAGGATTTTGGTTCAGCGACAAGAAAACGAAAATAAAAGTAATGTAGTTCTGCAGAGTTCATACCTTCACTGCATTTTGCATGGAGCTCAACTGTTCAAATTCAACAAAGCCAAAGCAGAATCCCTGTTGCAAACACATAATGTATAATTTAAATTTGACTAAAGAAACCGACAATTTTACGTCATATGGGATGCATAAACAAAACAAACCTTGTTACTTCTGACTTGAACACCTCCTGGCTTAATTGGCCCAAAACTCTTGAACTCTTTCTCAACCTGTTCTTTTGTTGTTGTCATTGACAGGTTCTTGATATAGATGGAGTGTCCCTCAACTATGAAGAATAGGATGCAGGACATTAGAGAGTAAATGATACAATGAATAACAAACAAGCGAACCAAAAAACAAGGTTTGCCCAGAAAATCGGATGTAGTTGGTAAAAGACTGCATATGGGATAAGGTAGACTACATAGAAAGCATTTCTAGGATTTAATTAAAAAAAATAGCCAGAACATAAAATAAGTAAATTCTTTCATAATAAATCATGTGTCATACACATTGAAACAAAAGAGAGAGTTACTCGGCTCATTGTTCAGATGCTCATGAACTTCAGTACCACTACTCAGCTCCTCCGCAATAGGTGTTGTAGTATCTGGCACGGGGATATCAGGGACATGAGAGGGTTCTGAAAAGAACAACAATAGTCAAATCCCATTAGCCGTTACATCAATAGAAAAGCAGGAAGAATAATAAGAGAATGAGAGACCAACCAAGTTTTTGAGCCACTAGAGCTGCTGTAATGCTTTCACTTGTTCCGTTAACTAAAAATGTCTCGGGCTTCAACACTTGACCCTCGTCAAGACACCTAAAAGCATAATTTCGAACATAGTAACCCTTTTGTTGTGGGGCCAGGAAAATGACTGTGAACTTCCTTCCTACTTTGTCCTTCCCAGTTAAACACTCTGTTACCAGAACAATTACCCCATCCTTGTGAGAGTATTGAGCATCTGCAGTTTTAATCTCTGCCTTGTAGTCTTTGGAGTTTAAGGACAAGATTTTCTGATTTATGGCCTGGTCAAAAGCAACATTTCAAGTCAGCCAATTGTGAATTACAGCAACAAAACAGCAGAAACGGGAAGTGAAAAGCGTGAGCACTGATTCCCGTATTCTCATGGCTTCAGTTTGCATGAGGCTATGGAATATTCTCATGTTAGAATATTTACGTCCAACAAGCACAGAGACACTAACACTCTGACCTGAACGAATTTCAAATCTCGGATTAACAGGGATTGTCATCCTGTAATCGGAACCCTGTAGATGGAATCGCAACATGTTAGACATGCCTTCTTCCAGTGGAATCTTATTCTTTAGAACCGGAATTGCTTCCGAGAAAATTATTACCTCTTCTGCCCAAATATCAATAAAGAATTCCAAGTCGTCAAAGGACAATCTTGGTGGGAGGAGGGTACGGCGCTGGATACGTTTTGAGAAGGTAAGGTATAACTTGTGGTATGTCATTGGCGGCGATGAGGAGGGATTTTTGCAGATGGAGGGCCATCTCTTTGCACAGAGGAATTTCCAAAAGTAATCATCTCTAGCAGTATCTCTCCACTGCTTACATACCTGCATAGATGACGCTAGGTCTTTGGCATCCAACAGAGGAAACAGAGCTTTTAGAACCTCCCTATGCATCATCTGCAACATTGACAAGCGATCTTAATCATATAGAATTGATATCGTCTATCCAAGTTCTATCTGAAACAGCAATGGGTACCAATGCATCAGAAATGAGAAAAGACTAATGCAGTGTTTAGATAACTAACAAATCCCTGGACAAAAATGTGAACATCTTACAGTTTTGACGACAACATCTACAAAATTCAATACAGCTTGATAGATGCCATGAAATTACAATAACAAAATGAAAGCAGTTATATCTACGATATCTAAAATCTCCAATATGTTCTACATATGCTTGCTATGCTCATTCCACCAGTGTCAAATCTCATTTATACTGGTCAATTCTCACTTACAATCAACCTGGTATTATCTGTCTCGCCTAATCCAGCCTCATCGTCAAACCGTATTTCGAATTTCCCTAATCAAATAACAGCATAAGTTTATGCCCATATAGCAGTACTAAGGATATAGTTTTTGTGTCAAAAAAATAAGGAAACAGTTTTATATCTCCACATACAGTATCTGGAAGAGATAAAAGAATCTATCTCCACAAAAAATTTGGATTTTTCACTGAATTGTACACGCATATACAATATATTTCAATTCTAAGCTCAATAATAAACAATCAACAGTTACAATAAAAAGCGTAATGAGTAATTAATATCAGCTCACCTATTTAATTCTTCCAAGGATAATATCTCTGATCGACTCCATTTCCATATAAATTAATCAATAGGATTGTGTTGGCATCCTAATTTCAAATTCCAATCTGAGAAATGAAAATAACCCTATGTATGACACATACAAATTAAGAAATCATTAATCCATTAAACCCTAAAATCAATTCTAAAAGATGGTGAAATCTCAGATAAAATCAAAACCCCAAAACGAAAATCTCTTGTAAAATCGAAAATCTCATTAACAGATCAACACCTTAACGAAACCCTAATCGGAAAGAATATCTGAAAGAACAGATCGAATGCTTTAAACGAACAGATCGAAACCCAGATCGAAATTACTTACATCTTCAGCTTCAAATCGAAACTTCAGATCGAAACCCTCAAACTGAATCCCTAACAGATGAACTATCTTCTACAAGCAGCTTCAAATCGAAACCCTCAAACTGAAAACCTAACAGATGAACTTCTACAAGCAGCTTCAAATCCAAACTTCAAATCCAAACCCTCAAACTGAAACCCTAACAGAGAACTATCTTCTGCAAGAGATGAGGAAAGAGGAAAGTGGAAAGTGGAAAGTGGAAAGAGACGAAGTCGAGAGAAAAATGGAGGGGCTGAATGACAGAGTCATGTGTGACCAAGGGGACTAATGGACTAAAGCTCATGTGTGACCAAGGGGGGAAATATCCTCAGGTAGAACTGGCTTGGGTGGAAAAATGATGAAGGTGTGACCTCCCACGCACACGGATGGCAAGCGTGAACCATGTCCAGTAACGAATTCGTAACTGCGGCAGTTACGAAATCTGACAAGATTTATAACAGCTGTTTCCTGTTACGAATTCGTAACTGCCAATAGGCTGTTACAAATTTGAGTTACTAATCCAAGAAAATGGTGTAGTGGTACCTAGAAGCTACTTTCAAATAGTATTTGATTTTAACTTGAACTAACGGCAAGTTTATGTTCTAACAGTTTGGATAAATTGGTAGGAACACAGTAGCGTCTCCGGCTAAATAAAGGTAATAATTGATGGAGAAATGTATATTTATAGGGAACTTGATGTGTTCTTTGATGGGTGTGGATTTAATTTTGTTGATTAGGTGTATTTTATTGTATTTGGTTAATTGGTATTGACTTGATTAGTCATCTAATCTTGCATAAACATTTAGAAGCAATGGGGTTTAGCTGATTATGCTTAAATTAAGTAGAAGTTGAATTATGAACTTGATGATATGTTGTAATTCATAATGATATCATTTGAGGCACCTGTGTACATTAACTGGCTGAATTCAGTTTCATTTCAAAGTGGGTTTCTTTGTAATTAGTAGATTTATTAATAATTTGGAATCGCAATCGATGGATTTGGGGGTAACATGTACTAGTGTGTTTTGAGTTGTTGAACAATAATGTCAGCATTCTTTTTATCAAATTTTTCAAAACGAAAACTTCCAAAACCTTATAGTATGTTCACTGTAATTGAAATGAGAGTAATAACAACAACACTGGATGTATGTAGATACGTCCTATGTTATTGCTTTGAATAGTATTAACACTGGATGTAACCAGTTACATCCTATGTTGTTGCTTAACGTACCCAGGTACATCCTGTGTCGAATACTAGGAACATTGGATGTACCCAGTTACATGTGCCATATTCGAATAGTAGTAACACTGGATGTCCCCGGTTACATCCATTCTATTCAAATAGTAGTAACACTGGAGTCCTGTGTCGAATATTGGTAACACTAGATGTAACCAGTTACGTCCTATGTCGAATAGTAGTAACACTGGATGTAACCAGTTGCATCCACCCTATTCAAATAGTAGTACCACTGGATGTAACTGGTTACATCTTATCTTATTGTTTATTATCTTCAGTGTACTTACATCCACCCTATTTGAAGTTTAAAGCCCCACAGAAATGGTTAAGTTGATAAGTTCCAATATGTTATAATGAATTTTTTTGTTGCCGGTAACCAAATTTTTAAAGTCATGGTTACTTTTTTCGTTAAGCCTAATATATACTTGATTTTGCTTTGGTTGCAGTTTTTATTGCAAAGGAAAGCAAAAGGCTATTCAGAAGTGTTTGAGCATTTCCAAGAAAAGACGGAATATTTCATTTAAGCATGCCATAAAACCGCAAACGATGGAATACTTTACAAGTAGTAGATAATGATCGATGGCTGGTTATGCAAAAACATTAAAGAAATAATCCGTTTCTTTATGGCATGCCACCAACGGGCTTTCTTAAGTTTCTTTACTTCGCCCCCACAAACCACCACCGGCAACACCATCGCCACCATTATGGAAAAACACCACCACCACTTCCTCACTCTCTTCTTCTTCTTAGAATTCGTTTGCCCAATTTTCCCCCATCAATTTTGTGCCCTAATCTAATCGTAACAGCAACTCTTCTAAACACTCCCTGCGATCTTCCTTCCCCGTCGATTTCATCACTGTCATCACCACTACCACCACCGTAACTTTGATTTCATCATCTAATTTTCATAGATTTCAATTACAATCGAAACAATTCATATTCCGATTTCAATTCCATCTTCAGGTTCAACATCATTCTCTGCCTTCTACGGTACTAATAGATAGCTATTTTTTTAAATGCCAAATTTCTTCGATCATAATACCAAATTAAGACGAATAGGTTAATCGGCTAATACACTCCAGTCGAACACACAAATATTTATTACTAATAAACTACACAAACATTAACTTTTGATTCCAATCAGATAGATTGCACAAGAGACCGAACATGAGGCTACTCTGTGGTGGTGGTGGTGATAAGGGGGTCGTGTAAGGTTTTGAGAAAAACAGAGATTGCAAAGAACAAGATATAGGTGATGAAGTCACGGAGTGGGAGATGAGTTAACGGTGGTCGTGGACGGTGGTGGAATAGAGATTGATAGACAACAATAAAAAAAAAAAAAAAAAAGGGAGAGATGGTGGTAATGTGCGGCAGCTGCTCTACGAAAGAGGAAAACCGAAGCTGCTACTCATCTACCGCCTCCTTCCCCACATTTTTACACCCCTATGTGTCACAAATTTAAACCCTTATTCAGGAAGTGGCGAACCCGTTGGAGCCCATGGTTAATCCTAACCTGAATGCGTGCACGAATTAAAAAGTGACACATAAGCGGGGGATTTTTTACATCCTGTGGATTTTTAGCATTTTGAGAGGAAAACATAGGAAGTTACAGACACAAAATGAACTGACACGGTCCTTAACCACGCGTCCCAAAAAAAATCCCGCCACACTAACCCCTCACAAATGGTGTCTTGCACGTGAGATATGCACTTTTTTTTATATATATATATATTTAACAGATTTTTTGTAGCAACAAACATGTGTGAAGTTTCATTCGAGTGGGAAATGGTGGAAGACTTCATTCGAGTAGGAAATAATGGAAGGCAAATTTTAGGATACTTTAGTTGTTGTAACCTGTAATACTTCAATTATGAAAAATGTTTGCATATTTTTTTTCACAAATTTTTCTGCGCAGCCATCACAGCCGTCAAAATGACCACAATGCCGTGCCATAGCACCGGCACCCCTTCCTCTCGGTGCCATTATGACACGGTCAATCTACTAGTTTTATAAATAAAAGATAACGAAACATGAATGGGGGAGCTAAGCCTGGCCTCAGAAAAAAGAAAGAAAGAAAACATGGCACACATGGTTATCTAGATCTATAAGCCGCAAGGTGTGCAACTGTGCATGAATAGACTGAGGTAGCTGATAAGCATTGAGTGCAATCAGAGGCGCCCCACTTTGCAAGTAGTTTCGTAATCGCATTGTCTTCTCTTCTTGCATTTGATGCCCGAATCCTATTTATTCAATAATTTCCATAATTTCAAGAGATTAAAGGGCCTTAGCAGGCCCATAAACAAGCTTGCAAATAGCATCAATGGTGTCTATGTAGAAACATCCTAATTTTAACTCCACCCCTAATAGCCAGTTCCTTGATATTTTAGCAACAAAACTTTATATAAAACTGCGTGTATGTGGTTGTAAAGGACCACAAAACCTTATTTAAAACTATGTTTATGTGGTTGTGAAGGAATACAAAATTTACTACTTTTCGAAATATTACCATCCATTGTTGTCGTAGCCTTCTTTATATTTGCCCACTCCGATCTGCCATACTAAATTTGGGCAATTGTCTTGTCCTTCTTCGTTTTAGTTACGAAGACTACAATATTTCTTCTGCAAATTATATAATTTGCATTTTACATGAATTTACACAACTCAACAGAAACCTCCACCTCCACCATCACCTCCACCACCACCTCCACCTCCGCCATCGCCTCCACCACCTCCTCCTCCACCACCATCTCCACCTCCACCTCCACATCCGCCACCGTCGAAGCCTCCTCCTCCTCCCATATTCGCTCTTGTGCGCTGTCCCTGGCATATGCTGCTACATAGAGCATATATCACGACTGATACAATTATGCAACCACCAACTATAAAGATGGAACCAACAATTACAACGGGTAACGGCGGCGGCCACGGTTTCGGCTCCATATCCATATATGCTTAATTTCCCTTTGTGCTTTAATTCTTTGTAATTCTTTGTAATAGGATGCCCAATAACTTTCCCATATGAGAATTCCATGTCTCCCTCTCTCTATTTATAGATTGATAGATAAGGCTAATACTCTTTCCCCAATTTATATCTTCAGACATTCAGACTTATCTCCTTTCAAAAATTTGTCGACTTGGTAACACACGGTACCTTTTACTTCATGAATACACAACTAATTGGTTGATGTATTTGATTAACATAACTGAGTTAGATGACCGCATTGAAGACTTGGAAGGATCACTTAACGACCACATTGAAGCCAGTTCAAGGACTTTTCTCTTTTCAGAATGTATTAATTGGTTGTATGGAAAAGTTTGCACATCCAACCACCTTTTAACTCTTTACTTTCTATCTTTTGCTTGATCTTTGTTATCAAGTGAACTTTTTTTTTTTTTACTTTTGAAAGAGGAAGGGCAAATTTGATTAAAAAATAACAATCATCAAAACGATGAATGTTACAAGATACAATGAAAAATTGGAAAAAAGAAACAGAAGTTAGCTGTGTATAAGCATAGAGGGAAATATGGAATATTGTCATCATAGGGACAGAACTTACAATGTGTAAACTCTCTTTGTACAAAAGCTGTACAAACGTAACCATACGAATTAACACAAAATAATTTGTATTTACAACAACGTATACAACTCAGTTAACAGCCTCCTCCACCACCTCCTCCTCCACCACCTCCTCCACCACCACATCCGCCACCCCCTCCGCCGCCACCACCACCACCACCTCCCCCGCCACAACCACCACCCCCTCCACCGACACATCCGTCGCCACCACCATCACCGGTAATGGCACCATCTCCACCAACCATAATAACCACACCTCCATCCATGTTATGATGATTTCCATGACGTTTTCGTGGGTTTCCCATATTCTTGTTTGTGCTCTGCCCCCGTTTGTTTATGCAGCTACATATACAGATAGATACAATGATGCAACTAGCAACTATGAAGGGTATGAAAATCGGCTTCATATATGCTTGATTTCCGTTTATGCTCTATTTCTCTGTAATAGTATACTTTATAAATTTCACTTATGAAAAATCTCCCTCTCCCACTGTATATATAGATACGGCTACTCTTTGCCCAATTTATGTCTTATTGACTTGGTAATACGCGGTACCTTAAATTTAACGAACACGCACCTAAGTATTTGACTAACATAATTGAATAAGACGACCACATTGAAGACTTGAAATGATCAACAAATTAATTGGTCAAAATTATCAGGGAACATCTAAACCATCCAGCAGTATATGATTTAAGAACTTGTACAATGTGTCATTTTATGGGCTTTGAATAGCGAACCTATTCTGGGAAGGCCTTGAAAGTAAAATTTCTTTGTAGAAAAGCTATACAGTACTCTAATCCCCTCTACTACCAATCTACCATGCATTTTTACAGCTACATTTCCCATTACTGAAGTTATGATACTTACAAGAGTCTTTCACCACCAAGTCTCTGCCTAAGAATGTGGACATGAACTTGCAAGCAGAATGACAATCTCCACACATACGAACGTTTTTCATTATACGTATTGGTACACCTGGGGCCAAAGAGAGGAGTCCAAAAGCTAATGCCTTCATTTCTGTGTGATGAAGACCTGGTCCTGCATATTCTTCTTCTTCTGCATTGTGTAATAAATGGTTTCTATCAGCTACATAACCCAATTCCTTCATTGTTCTTTCTATCTCTAACAATTTTGTGGAGATTGCCTCTTCTGGAACTTGGTCTGACATGAATTCGTATACCTTGTTTCTTACTTCAATCCAGCTAGAACTTGATCTCCATGAATTGCAGTTGGTTTTCATCTTTGTTGCATTATCCCAATTTCCCTCAGCCAGAAGAACTTGCTGTAGCAGTAGATTTGCAGTTACATCAGTTGGTTCAAGTTCTACAAGTTTCTCGGCTATATACTTTGCAATGCTCATGTCACCGCGTATGCGACAACCTGAAAGAAGAATTTTCCAAGCATTTGGTACTGGTTCAAGTTTAAAGACACGGTTAATGAAATCTTTAGCCTCTTCAAACATTCCCGCACGACCTAACACTTCAACAATGCAAGAGTAGTGCTCTATCATTGGCTCTATATCATAATTCTTCTCCATAGATATAAGTAAATTAAAGGCTTCACTTACCAGACCCATCTGGGCATATGCTTTCAATGCAGATCTAAAAGTGATCGAGTTCGGTGACTTATGTATCTTACACATTAGAGTAAACAGTTGGATAGCTTCGGATGAATGACCATAATTCACATTTGCAGAGATCAATGAAGTCCAAGAATCAGAATTCTTCTCAAACATGGAATTGAAAGCTTGAGCTGCATCAGCAATTCGTCCACCTTTAGCGTACATTCTGATAAGAGAATTGCAGGCGCAAGGATCGGACAGAAGCCCTCTTTTGGTGGCGTAACCTTGTATTTGCCTTCCGACATTTAAAAGAACGAGATTTGCACATGAGTTTAGAATATGACCAGCAGCGCTGGAACTAATCTCCCCGTGACATAATTGAATCCTCGTAAATATGGTTAGAGCTGCATTTGGTATGCTACACATGGAATACATGTCAATCAGTGAGCTAGCTACAAGCGGGTCAGATTGCATATCTTGTTTTATGATCTGCGAATGAATAGATTTTCCTGTTTCCAGATCAGATTGCAGAGAACAAAATTTCAAAATGTTTGCAAAGATAAATTCATCACATTGTTTACCGTTCAGCTGACTGAAAATTTTCATGGGAACTTCTCTCAAAGGATTCAGGCTCTCATGATCGATGCAAGCAGTGTACATATCCAGGAGACAACTGACGACAAATACATTCGACTCGAACCCAGCTCTAATTACATATGCATGAACTTGTCTTCCCTGACTCAAAGCTCCTACACCAGTTATGGCTTGAAAAACACTCGGTAATGTGTAATCGTCACAATAGAGGGCCTCATTCATCATAATACGGAAGAGTCTCAAAGCATCCCAATTTTGGTGATTACTGACCAATCCCTTAATAATGGTATTCCAAGAAACTAAGTTCCTCTCAGGCATTTCATCAAAGACCTTCTCTAGTGAGCTTGAATCCCCACATTTCGCGTAAAAATCCATCAAACTGTTCTGCAAATATACAGAAGAACAAAATCCCATCTTAATTACACAGCAATGAACCTGAATTCCAAAATCGAAGCAACCCAAAGTAGCACAAGCACCAAAAACCATTGAAAAGGCAAACACGTCCGGCTTAATTCCAGCTTTAATCATCATACAGAAGAATCTCAACCCTTCTTCCTCCAGCCCATTTTGCACATACCCATTAAACATTGAGCTCCACGACACCACATTCGGCTGTAAAATCCCATCAAAAACACGCGCTGAATCCTTTATAGAACCACAACTCGAATACATCATGACAAGCGCATTCTCAACAAACGAATCCATAAGACCATCAGTTTTCAATACCCTGCAATGAATTTCACGACCATAATCAAGATACTCTAAACTCGAACAAGCCCGCAAAACAATCCCATAAACAAAAGAATCCGGCTGAATAGCCTTGAAACCATTATTCTGAACCATTTTCTGAAAAATTATTAACGTTTCAGTCTTAGGTCCATGGCGAGTATAACCTGACATAAGAATCGTCCATGAAACCAGAGTTCTCTCTGGCATTTCATCAAACAGTTTCTGTGCTTCATCCATAAAACCGGAATTTGCATACATTTGTAAGTAAAGATTATGGAGAAACAAACTTGGTTTTGTATTTGCTTGAATGGATTTGAATTTTTTAACATTTGGAGTAACAATTTTGCTGCTTTTGTGAAGAATTTGAGGTGTGGTGGTGTTGTTGTTGTTGTAATAGTGAGTATTGACTGAAGGTGGTGGAAATGACTGTAATGTGGCACATGTTAGCATGGAAAGCATCAATTAGACCTTCCCAATTTGGATATTGAGCTACTGATTTTGGTAAATGTAGCTGAATGTTAGCATGGAGAGGAAGAACAAACTCCAGCAACCCAAAAAATGAAACACTGGTTTTACTGGTAGTTTCAGCTGCTACTGTGGATATCATTTCTTGCCACTTGGAATCTTCTCTGCCGCTTATTTTCCTATAGATCGAGGTGCGTGTTTTATCAAAGCAGATGCAAAAGGGTATAGAAGACTCCCCTTATCGGCTAGGGGTGTCAATAGGGACAGGCCAGGCAGCTTGGCTCATTCCTAGTCCAGGCCAGCCATGTCTCATAGCCAACTACCCAAAGAGCAAGTTAGGCCTGGCAGGCCAGGTCATTTGAGGTTTAAAGCCCTGGCAGGCAGGCTGACCAGACTATCGGCTTTTTGTATTTTTAAAGTTTTGCATTAACTGATGTAATTCATATTTGGAATTTGGAGATTGAATGAACTATGGTTTAAAACAATCTTAAGTAATTAATTTTATAAATGTAGAATGTAGTGACTAAACATAACTCACAAATAACTTAAACACAATCTTCATTATTAAGTCAAAAAAATTTAAACCAAACTTAAGTAGGTAACAAAAACCCTCTTTATGTTGTTTTTTTTTTAAAAGGAAAGTTATATTAAAAAGAAAAAGAAATTACAACCAAATACAGTTTGCACCACATCAAACTTGCAGCACTGTATCCCAATGAAACAAAACTTGATTTACAAAAATATTCTTAAAGTCTTCACTATCAAAAAAACCAAAGCACAAGAGTAATGGCGTAGCTATTATAAGTTGTTGGTGGCCATGGCCACCCCAACATTTCCGAAAGTCTCCATTATAGTAGGTAACTTTGGTCCCATATTTTCTAAATTGTAGCTAGTGGCCCCTCCAAGTTCGCAGCAAATCTTAAGGAGATATTTCCTATAGTAACACATATCAAAAATTTTCTTAAAATTGTTACAGTTTTCATATTCTTTCCAAACTCTAAATAGTGTAATTCGGTAAAAGAACTTAAAAACGCTAGGTGTTTATGTCGATAAATGTATAAACCAATTACATAAAAATTCTAAGTCCTAAAGTACATGTTATACAACAACGAATGAAAAAAACTGGAGGTCTCGTACGCCAGGATTAAGTAACAAAAATTGGAGGTCTCTCAGCAGCAAAACTAAGTGATTTTCAACATATTTAACGATCTCGCCACAACAGAAAGATATTTTTCTGCTATGCTTAATATCAAAACCCGTCCCAGTAACAAAATCGATGATTATTTTTTAAATGATTCTTTAGTAAAAGAGGTGTTGCATTTTTCGATTTTTTTGTTACAAGTTGATTTGTAAATCGCTCCTTCATCGTTTGAATCCTGGATTCGCGGCTGCACAAGGGTCTGTTTAATCAACATGATAACCTCGTCAACAATCATTGATGTTGCTCTACAGTTTCCACTATTCCTTTCCTTCCACAAGTGCCACAAAACTGCATAAAATAATAAATTTTCCCACACCTTTCTACTCTGCCATGTAAAGAATTCATTCTCCATGCTTCAAAGTTGCTGACCAAAGTTCTTGCAGCAACCCATGAGACTTTAAAAGCCTTCAAAAAATAAGACCAAACTTCAAAAGCAAAAGAACATCTCACAAAAATATGATCAGTTGTTTCCTCCTCCAAGTTGCAAAAGAGACATTGAACACTCTGAATGTTTATCTTTCTATGATTAAGCATTGTAAGAGTAGGCAAAGAGTCATGAAAGTAAGCCCTAATCATAAAACTTACCTTACGAGGAATACCTCTCTTCCACAAAAATTTATTAAAATCACAATTTTTACCATCCTGCATCAAAGTTTCATAACATCTCTTAACAGTAAAACCTCATATTATATCAACTTCACCTTCTTCTTCATTAAGACCATGAACTGGACCCAACTGATTGCATAACATGTCCCGTTCAAGTTGTTCATTTAGATACAATCTTCTTCTAATCTGACATCGTAATCTACCATCCACTATCATGTCAAAAACCCTTCTTATTCTTCTTCGGTTTCCATGCTATTAGTTGTCAAAAAAAAAAAAAACGACTAGCATATTTTGCAATGGTGGAAACACAATGGTCCTTTTTATTTATTATTTTTTTAGGAATCATGAAGAGCTTCCGATTCGTAATAAGACTGAGTTCTGGCAACATTCAAGAATCACAAACTATTAAGCACAAAAAATATTTAATTAGTTCTCTAAAAAAAATTGCTTTGGAATCTCGTTCTGTTTTCCATGGCGCAATCAATATATAATGTTTAATTTTTTATGGTAGAAGTTGATTACCTAACAAGATCATCACATAATTAAAGAATTATGTTATGTAGAATTTTAGGGTTTGAGATTTAGAATCGATTCTTTAAGAATCGGAATTTTCTTGGTAAATCAAAGAAATTGTTAAAACGCTATGTTGACCCGATGACATACGATCAAAGATAGAGAACCAGTTGTGTTATAGTGTATTAAAATTTTATTTAGAGATGAAAAGGAGAAGAAAACCTAGAATTGGAGAAGATGAAGTTTATCGGAAGGATTTCATAACCCAAATTATATATGGTTCATAATTATTTTACTTTTTGATTAAGGGTTGTATTTAATCAAGATTTATTTAGTCATTACCATGTAGAATAGAAATGAAAGTAATAATTTTAGTTCACACTATAAGCAAAATACATAAAAATTTATTCCAACGTAAAACTAAAAACTCTTAAGAAAATTCAAAAGGGCATCAGGCCGAATTATTTGCGAAGTTACTAGTCGAGGCTGTTAAATTTTTAGAAAAGCCCAAGACCGTCTTTTTAAGTTAACCAGTCCAATCCGGGAGATCCATAACGAGTTGTAACACACTTTGGTATCCTACGGATACAGGCAGGCTTATGGGAATAAACGGATGCCAAATATTTTCAAATATTATTTACATACGCGCCTTATCCTGGATTTACATCATTCCGGGAAATGGTAGAGATTTCTTTAAAAAAACTAGTGTGGAACATCAGAAAAGAAACCTCTTAGCTAGGAATATTTTTCATGGTTTGCTTCCTAGGTTATCAAATTTCACGAGGTTATCACTCTAGTGAACCCAATAATGAGAAATGTTTTGTTTTAATTGATTTGTTAATCCCCTTGGGATGTGGTTACCGTCTGTATTACTCTTGATATTTGTGTGACAATTATATGGTATACCAAACTTATTAAGCTTAAATCCATATATACCTAAATTAAGAAAATGAAAATCATACTAAAACTATGAAATTATTGGATTTTATAAATAATGTCGGCTTTGAAAAGTATTCATGTAGAGTATATTCGGTTTGGCTTCTGCATATTATTCATTTTCAAGGGATTGTTTTTATTTATTTTGTTCATCCATTTTCATTTCAATGTCTTTCATGCTACGAAAAAAGCTTGTGAGAAGAACCATGCTCAGATATTGGTGAATAAATCAGCACGAAATTCCACTGTTAATAATAATCAGAGGTTCATTAAGGGAAGACAAGGATACTTTTCTAATTTCAAATTTTCGAATTTCGAAAATCCTTATTTTACTGATGGTACATCTAAACCCTTCTATGAACGTGGAAAACGAAAAGCACATACAACTAGGCTTAGTAGTAAATCTATTATCCATTACAGATTTGTCGAGTAAATCAAGGCCCTTATTACGAACTCGGGATATTACTTTATTTAAAAGAGAAATGAAGGCCCTTCATGCTTCCATTCGAGCATTGACGATTGGAGTGGAAAATTTGGAAAAGATAAATAGAGAACACATAGGTATAATTAACCGAGCTAACAAGTTAATATTTCGAGATTAAAGAATGTTTGTCATCGAATTTTATATGAACCATAAACATCTTATGAAGTGCAGCAACTATGTGTGCTCTATTTTTTATTTAACAGAATTTCATTATAAACATGTAGCAAAAATTAGACTTTTTTTTTTTCTGCTCATAAATCATCTCCAACGGTATGGAGGTTTTAGTTTAAAATTGCGTATGTGGTAAAAATAACTATATTAAATTTATTTTCCAATTTTCTCGAATCTTTATTTTATTTTGAATAATATTCGTAAAAGATTGGTTATATTCTTTTAAGTTGTGATCTCAGAGAAAGTCTAGATAACGAAGACATATCTCACTTCAACGCCCTATACAATTGAAGTTTAGAAGCAGATGATTTTTCAAGTGAAGAATTAGAGATCGACACTACAAGAAAATCTACCTATTGCTACACTATATATTGTCACATCTTCAATATATATGTTGCAAAAGAAAAAAATTAGTCGCAGTAATTCTCAAGTGAAGCTAAAAGCTATAATTTATTGCTGCAAAATGAAGCAGTTGCCATAAAAAATGCAGCAACAATATGAAAAGAGTGTGGCAAAAAGTATACTCTCTTGCTGCAGTAATAGAGAGTGGGTGCAACAATAGACTTCTTGCTACATAGGTTATCGCGGCACTAGTAGGAGTTTATGCTATAACAATTGGGTGCTACAATAATAGTTTAAGTTTCTTGTAGTTCGACTTTACCATTGTCAATTTCTCAGTTGACTTTTGGTTAGAAGTAAGTTAAATTTGATGCGTTTGAGGTTGTTATTTGGAAATTTATATTACCAACAAGTTTATGGACGATTTGGAAAGTAGGGAAGAATTGTGTGTTTTCTAATAAGTCGACGTTGATGTTCAATTTCAGTTGTAATATCAAGGCGCTAATTTATTCTTGGTGTAAGGCCTACCATGCTAGAACGCCAAGTTTCTTTGATATTTGGGTTTGTAATTGAGATTGTTTTTTAGATGATAACCACCTTAATTGTGGCAATCCATGTTGTTTTGTGGGTTTTTTTTTCTTTCTGTTTTGTACAGTTGTCCGGTTCTTCTAAAAGCCTCGACAAACTGTACGTACGTTTGTAAATACTTTTTTTAATATATTTCCAAAAAAAAAGAAAAAAATAGAGAGAAGGAAAGAAAGAGAACTCAAAACGATTGCATTCACATTGCATAGCTTACAAATTTCAGTTGACATGAGTTATTATTTACGAATGTTTTGCTAACATCCAACAACAGCTGAAACCTTCACGGGAGTTTATCAAAATTAACGCAACAAAATTAAATGAAGGCACAAAATCATTTGAACACCTAGAGATCATTTATGGGAAGTATCAATATCAAGCCTTGACTGATATACATAATGAAGTACCAGGGTTCAAGGAATCCATCAGAGTCATGCTTTTTACAATATACAAAACCCATACTTAACCGTACAACTTATAATCGATCACAATGTATTAGAATCAATTTCCACCACCATCTCAATTACCAATTTCTTATACACCAACATGTAAGTGTGCATGCTAATTACTGAATATTATATTATAGAGAGAATCCTCTGGCTTAAAGGAGTGATGATTTATATCACCTAAAGCAAGCATACAAAATTCCATGATACCGTTAGCCAAGTTAAAACGCATGCTTACACCCCATCTCCTTGTAAAATAACTAAAGTTAGAGAGTTGAAGGGGCCTAACGCCTAAGCCAAAAATGTATTGATATCAGAATATATAATATGCGTGTGAGACCAAAACATTATCATAATGGTGCAAAAGATGTAATTTTCATGAGTACTCAAAAGTCAAAACTCGTGTACTCAACAACTAACCAATGATCTCTTAGAATATATATGCATCTCTAGAACCAGCATAGACACATTAATGTATCTGAATACAAGATTTTGTGTCCACTATAAGAGACAAAGTGAAACAATCCATGACTACAATTGTTGTTTGCGAGACTTTAAGATATTTGATTATGTTGAAAAAAGGAAATAGTCAGACGTCAGAAAAGACTAATAAAAAACATATTAAACATCGTAATATGGGCGTAAAGCCCGTTTCCGGACTCTCAACTAAATCCGTTGATCAAACAACTAAAGATAGGCATCACGTGCTGTGTTGTTTCATTTTTTGGAACCGTAATATATGGAAATGAAATCTTTTTATTTATTTATTTTGAAGCATGGAAAATATATTAGACTACTACGGGCCTATTACATGAGGGTATCTGAGACCCCAAAATTTATCAGTTACAATATCATATTAGAGAAAAGTGTAAATAACAATCTTTGGATCGTGGTTACATCGGTGGGGGATGTTGGAGTCGAAGTCGAAGATCAAATGGTCTTCGGTCAATGCTTTCTACAAGAAAAGTTGTACTTTTGATGGACAACCTAGTATCGACAGGAATTTAGTTGATGGGAGAGGGGTTCGATGCAATTGAAGGAAGTTGCTAGATAGGCATTTGCATCCATATGCTGAGGAGTTCTGCTCGAACGATATCTTTCTATCTCTTGTTTTTTTAGCTTGATCCATCTCTTCTAAATGTGCCTTTAGCTCTGATTGTTCACTTAAGAAATCTCCGATCAGTGTCCTTGAATGATACGGTGCAAGCAAAATACAACTCGAGAATAGAACTAATAATATTACTACTAGAGGTTATCACTGCTATTAGAGAATGATAAAAGAAATAAGAACAATTACAGACTCAAACTTGATTAAGCTAATGCAGTACATACTCAAACAAGACTAACCTAAAAGGATATATTGAACCTAATACAATACTATAGCAAATACAAAATATAAAAGGATATTACAATTTAGAGATAACTCAGTTACAAAAGTCTGGATTAGTATCCACCGGCCTATAGAGATGCATTTTAAGGCATATAGATAGTTGTTACTCTGTAGTATTTGAAGCTTAAAATCTGCAATGAAATTTCTGAAAATTGATCATGATCATAATTAGTACGAGTTTACTGCGACGATGTTGCTGTTGTAGAAGTTCAGAGTTTTCATAAATATTCAGGTTTAAAGCTGGCTCTTGAGGTGAAATAGAAGGCAGGCTCTTGAAGTGAAATAGATAGTTGGCTCTTGAAGAGATATAAACGGGTGTTTGCACAAAAGGAAATGTTGGATCTAAATCTGTTATAATCTCAATTTTCCGCAAGCAAACAAACTACAACAAACTACAGGATAGATAATGTGTAGTTGATTGCAAAATCCTCATGAAATAGGGATAAGTCAGAGATGGTTTAAGAAAATACCTATAGCTGCAACTAAAATAAGGTCCAGAAAGATCAAACTTCTAGAACCCAACCCAGATAATAAAGATTCAAACTTACACAAAAACAAAAACAAACAAAAGTGCAAACCGATTGACTTCACTGGCAAATTTTCGGGAAAACACAAAAGATGAACAAGGCGATATTTTTTTATTTTTTCCCTTAATTAGTCAAACAAAAAAAGTTAACGAAAAAAATGTTTACAAAAAGTCGAGAAAAACAGGGATATGAACCACATAAATGACCAACGAACAATCAATACTTCATACTCCAAGGAATAAGAGCATACTACTAGATTTGAATCAACATGAGAGGTGTTCAGAAAAAAACCACGCATACAGGGACACCAATTGGGATAAACCAGCAGAGTAATTGACCTGTTCATAACTTGGACAAAGTGAGAAAACTAGATAACAAAACAACCAAAATAAACGAGACAGAACTCAAGCAAAGCTTACATGGAACGACAAACCCAATTGAAAACCCACACATAAAAAGATAGAAAATCTCTGACTAGGGAAGAGAGGGTAAGGTTATGTGGTTGTGAATCAGGGATCTAAAAACTTTATTTTGGTTCAGTTGAAAGGATATTAAATCTACTTGATTGGGACAAATTCGGCTTGTTGAGCAAAGAATAGAATAAGCATAAACCAAATTATCGCCTTCAGATCCAGCAATAAGAGCAGCATAAGAAACCCAAACCAGCAGCGGAGAAGCCACTCCATCAAATCGATTTTTTTTCTTTTTTAAGAAAATCATGATCATACCGCAGATCTAAGAACTAATTAGCCTATATCATCCCTAAGACCGGTGGAGAAGGGGATTTAGCTAAGAAGAAAAGGGTTTTTTTTGATTAATTTGAACATTAGGGCTTCACAGGGGATGCGGTTTCTGGAGAGAGAATCTTTAGTGGCTAGTTATGGTCATAGTTTGGTACTCGATTAGGCATGATATGACAATTATCGACGCACCATATTTTAATGGTGCCAAGTTATAAATTCTTTTTAGTTTCAAATATTGTTATCGTAAGTAACATTTAAAAAAAAAATATTGGTGAAATAATTTGTTGAAGATCTTTTGAAGAACTCATTTTTTTACTATAAATAAATCGACGTACTTGATCTTAAAGATTTGCGTTAGTTTTTGTTGACGTGTCCCAAAAGAGTTCAAAGAATTCCTATTGAAAATTATCCTTGCCCATGTCTGAGAGTCCAAATTTGTGCACCCTTCTAAAACCGGGGAGCACGTTCCGTACTTTCTTATTGAGCTATTTTTAGGCACAAAATCAGACTTTTTTCTCATGAAACAACTTATTTCTCTCTCGTTGCTCTCTCTGCTTTTTCTCTTATTCTTCCAATTTCTTCAACAGTTAAACATGAACTTTTCGTCATATGAACCGTGAATTTTTTACGTTGGTAAAAATCAAGAGAGTTATGAACTTCTCTAAACATGATCATAACAATTAGTCGATGATTCCCTGTACTTTGAAATTCCCGATCTATACATGTAACTCTGATAAGTTTTCGTCCATCAATTTAATCACCCTGAACATGTGAACCAAAATTTTACTACGAAACATCTTAGTGTCCAATTGCAAATTCGAACTTAATCAGAATCATGGAATGTATCAACTACCCTTACCTTTCTTTATACTTAATTGATTTACACGCTTTCTCCACTTAAATTCCACATCTAATTAAAAACCTACCCAATATCAACTTTAAATAGGCCTTAAATATAATCTGGGTCTTGTTAATTTGTGCATCCGGGCACAAGTTAAGTCCTATTATTTAATTATTTTTTGTATTAATGATATCTCCGGAATCAGCGAGACTTGCTTTTTCGTTACTACCCTTTTATTAAACTAAATATATTGTGACATTTTTGAGAGAGAAACTAAAAAACTGGACAGGGAAAGAAAATAAGAACACAAAGTTTATTGAGAGATCAGAAATGGTTTGAAGGGATCAGAGTAGTGGTAATATGGTTTGAAGTGATCAGAAATGGTGCTGGTAATAGTTGTCAACTTCACCGTCACTAATAGATATGTTCATCTTCTTAATTGAAATCACCGTCTCCAGTTTTTCCATTCCACTGGAATCCGCATAAAATCATATTTTTCTGAAATTTTTTTCAAGATTCACATAACTTCTATTGATCATGATGGGTCACATGATTAATTAGTCTATACATAATCATGATCACTGCTACCATTGAAACAAAAACATGAAAGCTATACATCTGGGCATTTGATTAGGATAATGAATCCATCATGATATCTATAATCAACAACAAAAAAATAAAATCAGTTGCAAGTTCCGATTGCTGCAACATAATCCCAATTTTATTTTCAAAAATCTAACTACTAATTATGATGAGGAAAACCCAAATTACCAAGCCCTAAAACCCAAATCGACTTTTATTTTTAGAAATTTAATTATGATGAAGAAACCAATATATTACCGAGCCCTAAAACCCAAATAGGGTATCCATGTTTTACTTTTTATTTTTTTTCAATTGTTTTCGAAGGAACCGGGAACGGAGAATAAAGAGGAAGAAGGAAGAAGAACATACGGAATAGGAAGGAAGACGAAGGAAGATGAAAAACATGAAATAGAAGTACACTAGAAACTCTTTTAATTAATACTCGATTACTTAATAAACTCTCTTAAATAATATTTTTGGCTGGTCCTGAGTTGGGGACAACGTGCCAAATTAATAATTCGTTAAAATTATAAGATAATACATTTTTTATTACCTATGTAGATCCCATATGAAATATAAATTAATAATGCATATATATATTCAATACATTAATGATTTACGAAGACTTTTTGAAAAATGATTTAATTGTCTTCTGTTTTTTTCTAAAATCAATATCGCATTGAATTTCATCTCTAATTTTTTTTATCATTATAAGAAATTTTGGTGTTGTTTTCTCATAGTTCGGCAAGAATTTATTCATAACGCTTTAATAGCCTCATTTCGTGAAGGGGCTCTATTATAGAACTTTCATCATTTTCTTCCACATCTTTATCAGTTCCCGTAACGCTCTCGATTATTTCTTCATCAGTCAACAACTGTGTAACTTCATTTTCTTTCGGATAATTTGGGACATCTTCGACATTCATTGAATTGCGATAACCCAACTTCTCGATCAAATTTTGCAAGTCTTGAGTTATTTCACTGTCTGTATGTTCATCCAAATTGTCTAAACCCGTGTTATCTGTTGATCGAAGTTTACAATGACGAAAGCATCAATTTTGTCTAAAATTGTGATATGAAATTTATCTCTAAGTTAATAAAATATTACTAATTAATAACTATTAATTTATCGGTTAATTAATATCTCGCTTAATTAATAAATTTTGATGATCCCGACAACATTAATTTATAGAGTTTCTACTGTAATATAAAATTCCATGGGTAATTATGGAAACTAATTTTTATTTTCAAAGATGAAATAGATTTTACCGAGGTACTTCTTAAATCAATGGAAAGTTATAAAAACAAGAATGAAAATTCCATTTATACCCTTCTTAACTTGTGCCCCGGTGCACAAGTTAACAAGACCCATATAATCTTTATTTCTTCTCGATAATTTTTCCTCCAAATATTAAACCCAAATGTATTTCCTGAAGAAAAAAAGAAGCAGGTTGATTCATGGCTAAAGAGAAACAAGTTGAAGAAAACAAATGCAAAAAATAATAATTACTTAATTAGGCATAATCAAGATGATCATGGCTAACATGATGAAGACGAAGAAGAGGAACCAATAGTCTCCGCTTGATGAAGATTAAAAGAAAGAGAGAATGGTTTTGCCTAAAAAATGGTCTAATAAGGAAATACGGAATGTGCACCCGGTTTCAGAGAGGGGTGCACAAATTTGGAATCCATGTATGAACTGTGTCACAAAACAATTAGTTTTGGTCAGTCATTGTAATTAAACAAAAATATTTATAAAACGAGCAACAATTAAGATATACATTAAGTTTTTTATTAATGAAAAACAATCACTATGATCAATTTTTAACAATTGAAGGAAATTTTCACGCTACTTATCTCGGTAGGGTTTCATGAACACTTCTAACATTAAATTAATACTTCCTTTGGCACCGTCTTATAATCAGCACTACAATTTCATAATCGGCATTATTTTCCGGGACAAATCTGTTAGAATCTTGCAACAATTAACAGCACGTTAGATGTATCAAAATAATATGTAAAGAACTGAATCGAAACAACTCTACTGAAAAAACTTGACGAAGGCAGAATCACAAGTTCAACAAGTTGTCCTTAACACGTTAGTTCGCGTGTACGCTCGAGATAAGTAATGCTAAACCCTTTACAGCGAAGATGTTTCCAGGATAAGACTGCCCGATATAACTTGAGTTAGCACAACGCAAGTTACCCACTCTTGAACTTAGCAACAAGGATTGGAAATGAACACGCTGCGGAAAACGAAGCAAGAAGATGATGAAAACAAGAGTCGCTTCCGGTGTGTTTTATAAAACAATTTTAGTATTATATTTATAGGACATGATTGCTTGCAAATCAAGTTAGGTTTTGGTTTTTTTAAACAAGGTTTTGGTTTTCTTGTAAAATAATTAAAACTGGAAAATGAATTCTCCCATAAATAAAACACTTAAATAATTAATTTTGAAATTAATTTTCCAAAGAAAAAACTAGCAAAAATAATTTCGAGTAGAAACTGGACTTGGTGCATGGTGTACGCGCATATTGATGGGTTGGGCCACCCTCATTTGTCTATATCCATAAACAAATGGTTATATAGTGGAAGTCCTTTTAGTTTCCACAATACGGGACTAAAGGATCATTTCCTTAGGTCATTGGATCAAACCACACCAAAACCAAAAACATTTTATTAAAACTCATTTTTCCCCAACAGTATCTTCTCGGACTTTGTTGGGTGACACGATATGTTATTTGTTTGTGGAGTGATATACGAAAGGTTGATCTCCTTTTACTGCTATAAGATGTGCATTCAACTGATATTATTTATTTCCACGTACCATACCGGGAACCTCCAAACTCACCACAGGTTATCAACTCAATTTCCACCAATATCTCAATTATCCCCCTCCAATCCACGCCATTCATTTGTGTTATGTATCACCTACAAATCAGGGGGATTAAATATACTATTAAGGCCTTCTAGCTATTCCGTGAACAGTTGGATATGCTACAAGGCTTTCATATTCAGATAACGAGGTCTATGGAAAATACAAGGGAGGATTATCACATAAATCAAATGAAAAGATATACTCTCTCCGCCCCACTATTAGTTGACATATTTATTTATTTTTAGATTTTGTCTCATTAATAGTTGATTTTATATTATTTGATACTCATATTTATATTCGTTATGTAGGTGTTTTAAAATGCTTTTCAATGATATAAAATTTACGAATATCAGTGGTATAGTTTAAGAGATAAATCATTTTTAAATTATACTACTAAGTCAATTAATAATAGGACGGAGATAGTATCTCATTTATAAAGTGAGTTAAAGGGAAATTCATGATGGCTAAGTCAAAATGCGGCTAAAAAGTACGTGCCCATTGCATCTTATGGAAGTCCATCTCCTAAATGTGGGTTGCTCGTTCAAAATCCATGAGTACTAAACATGTGATCCGGTATCCCTTTCTCTCAAAGAACATTGTATATTCAATTCTAAATTTTAGGCAAACTGCAAACCAGAAATTTATTTTATGTAAGAAATTTATTACATTTAGAAATTCTCCCTAACGTGTTTCTTGCACTTGCTCGAGAATAAAAACCAATCTTCCAAGGGGTTTGAACTAATTATCCATGTTTTCTTGATACTTTTAAGCAATTATAAGCCTTGGATATATATCTAGATGACTACATCTGACCAAATTGATTTATTATTAAAGCATCTCCAGTGGTGATGCTAAAAATCTTATGTGGAGTTTCTATTTACACCCTTATTTATGAGGTTTTATCTATATGGCAAAATCTCCAATGGTTTAGGGTCTTAAACTACAATTTGTTTTTTGGATAAGGAATAAAAATAAATTCCTTTTTCCCATAGGTTTAGAAAAGTTAATTTAGAAATAATAATTAAGAAAATAGTCACAAAATTGACATAGAAGTCATTCCGATGGTCTACTTATGACTTTCTCTAAAATCTTTATATTTATTTTGACACTCTTCCTACTTTTTAGGACCTACCGGTAGAGATGGACTTGATTTAAATGAGGGTATAAAATCATATATGTAATTAAAAAAGAAAAAGAAATTCCCACCCTCCGTTGGAGATAGTGCTCAAGCGAGCCTTATAAGATTAATCTTCCATATTTTTCTTTATTTTTTATTAAAGTAAACTGATCTTCTATTTCGAAGGACTTCCAAAGTAGCCAATTAAGGCAGTTACAAAAACCTGAATATGTTTTTAGACATGCCTTTTGAGGGCATATACTAGGAAAAACCAGTAACATACTCTGGAATCTTAGCTATCAAGCGATTTTCCGTTTTGCATTATCTGCGAGATTATTTTATCGAACCACAAAATAGAGTAATCTTTTTCAGTTTTAGCGATCTAAAATTGGCTCCCATGTTTATGAGGGTGTTGATTTATATGATGGCATTTCAGTAGATTTCAATTTATATAATACTACAATCTTCTAGTTTGCGTAATCTTTGAGAAGTTTATGACAGAGAACCCCGTTTGTACATAATTGTCTCCGTTCCTGATGTGATTTCGGGTTACGAAATTCTGTTTGGAAATCGCCTAACGTTGAGTTTTCTATCCTCCATGTAACATCAAGATTTCCCTGTATTCTTACTAAAAATAATGTTTTTTTAAAACAATTAATAATTATCCCAAGAATGTCTAACTTGTATCAAAAATATTTCATTAAAAAGATATATTGTACGTGACAGCCCAAGTTGCGCTAAAACTCCGGCTCCGTATCATACATTTGAGCAAGGCGCAGATTCAACTGCCGTATAAAAATGATCATTTGCTAAGTTCCCCGATCTACAACTAAGATAGTACTTATCAACATTTTCAATCCATTAGTTTTCTCTTCTTTTCTTTTGTCTCCTTAATGCCAAAATCAATTAGTCATTCACTATATATTGACTAAAGAAAAAGAACTTACTCCCTTAAAGAAACTTCTGGATTTGACACAAAAAAAATTAATCTAATAAAGACACAGATATCACTGTAAAATCTCGAGAAATTAAATTATCAAACATGCACAGTAGTATGCGTGGATTAAATTTTTACTGGCCCATGTATAAAATCAATTTCCACAAATATCTCAATTAAGCATTTCACATCCACGTTACTAAACATGTACATGTACTCGTATTACTTGTGGTCGGAATAAGTTACACTTTATTGGCCTGATATATTTGGAGAGCATAAAATTGGTCGATTAACCCAATAACGATAATTCATCTGGGTAAAAAAAATATGTAAAATTTTGATACTGTTTAAATAGATAAAAATGTAAAAATAGTCGGGATGTAAACAGTTTTATCCTACCCATTTTCAAATATTTTTTCTTATTTTTAATTTACATCAGGATGCATCCAGTTTGACCCTCTCTATTTTTTAAGTTTAAGCCAGGATGAATCCAGATTCATTTTTGTTATTTTTTTGGTGTCCATTTCACCCATACTAATTTTTACTCGTCCATTAGAACCATGTTTTAAAAATATTTGGGCAATTGACCCAATTTCTCTTTAGAAAGAAGCCCCTGGCACAAACAAAATCATAACGAGAAACAAGTGATGATTATCGCATAAGTGAGATGAAAATATATGTCACACTTATCAAACGAGCTTATAGAAATCCATGATAGCTCAGCCAATATACAAGACCACCTTGCAGCATATCAAATTATCAATGATCCCTTACCATATGCGCATGGCGATAAATATAATGGTAGAGAAGTCTTGGTTGTCTCGGAAGATCCAAAATTCGTGAGTACTAAACAACTAATCTATGATCTGTAATATACTTGTTTGTACCATCATAAAATTACCATATATTGGGCCAGAATATTGTCTGGGCCACCATTCAGCTGTCAGTCAAGCCTGCCATCCAGCCAACCGACGCAGCTCACCAGCCGGCCCATTGTTACATAAAGTCAACGAGTGGTCAAAGTCAACGATCAAAATCAACCTTCGGTCAACAGTTTCCAACCAAGTTGCCAAGTCGTGCTCCCATCCAGTCCTCGGCCATGTCCCCGGCGATGTTGCCCAGCGATGCTCCCCGGCCATGTCCCCCAGCCAAGTCCACCGGCCATGCTGCCCAGCCTTGTGCACAGGCGAAGTTTTCCATCCAGATCGCCAGCAGTGTTGCCAACTAGTTTCCAGCCTTGTTGCTAGTCGTGCTGTCAGCTAGTCTCCATCCATGTCACCAACCATCCAGTCTCCAACCATGTCTCCAGTCAAGCTAGTCTGCCGGCGAGTCATACCATTCAAAGCTTGACAGTCGCAGTCAAACAGCAGAAAGGAGGCATGCAGAATTAATACAGGGAGGCATGCAGGGAAAGTTAATGCAATTTATGCCAGGAGACATTCAAGGAAGATTAATACAATTTATGTCAGGAGGCATGCCAGGGAAGTTAATACCATTTATGTTTACCTCGCAGTGAGGGTAAGACCCTAATTCTCAATTGTATAAATAAGGGGAATTATAACCCTAATGAGGAGAGGGAGGCTAGCTAAGACAGAAAAATCCATTGTAATTCTGACATCAATAAAACATCACTCCCCAAGGAGATTCATCCGTGGACGTAGGCAAAATTCGCCGAACCACGTTAAATTTGTGTGTTTGTCATTCTTGATTATTTCTTGTTATTAACCCTGTTTTCATCAACAATACCAGTTTAATCGTGTTCTGTGCCTGGAAATATTTCTGGGTACAAACAATACTAATATGTATTGGAGAAGAACTCTCCTTCTTAATGTAAGGATTCGTTTGTTTTAATATATAACCTTTCATCTTAGAGAAAGAAGAAGACGACCAAAAACAGATAGTTTGATATATATATGGTGGAAAACAAAGAAAGGAGATTAAGAAGATTACAAACATTTTTATTCAACGTGGCAAGAAATGGTACAGCTGAATCTCTAGACAACTATTGCTATTAAAAAACTGGGAATATTGGGGATATGTCCCAAAATCGATTATCATCTTAGGATATGTTCTAAAATTCCAATTTTCGGGAATATGTTCCAGCCGTCCAAAATTCCATCCGAAACCGTTAAGTAGTCAATATTCGCACACACTTGGGATCACATAAACGAATTAAAAGACATGTATACGATATATTAACACCTTTACAAGGTTTAGGAACATATTCAGACGAACAATTCTAGAAAAAATTAGAGAGAAAGTTTAAACACATTTACGATAAATTGTCTATTTAACGGTTCCTTGACGGAAACCGTTTCTTTGGGGCATATTCCCAAAAACTAGAATCCTGGAACATATCCCCAAAATGACAGTCGATTTTGAGGCATATTCCCAAATTTCCCTAAAAAAAAATCAAGAAAATCAGCAAAAACAAATCGACGTGGGATAAGGTTGCGAGACATTTGAGAAAACTACATATATGAAAACCGGATTAATACAAAGTCCGTTATCAAGTCCGGATTAATACAAAGTCCGTTATTAGCTTCAAATTAATCTCACACGATAAAATTCTGGATACCGCTTAAATTGGTTTTGCAAAAATTATCAGTAATATTTATTCAGGTGGTATATGTTTTCTTCGTACGTAAGTATAACAACATAACTTTAAGTAAATTTTATTCCCGCTGGTACACCTTAACTGTAAATTGTATTACGAGATGCTCTGTGTTTTGACCTTTGTCTAAATAAGTAATTGTCTTATTATTTAGGGTGTTGGGAAATCAATCAATCATACTAGAGGTAGGGAGGAATTCACAGAGGAGTCATGGATGGTGAAAATGAAATGGAATTGCTTCACCTAATTCTCAAATTGGTTTTCTTCACATTTGTTATCCGATGTTTTTACTTTTACGAAATTTGACTCTGTGTACAACTAGTAACATTGATTAAAAAATTTGTTGGGTTTGTTTTTGTTCCAGTTTATTCAGAACCATGAATGGAGGAAACCATTTTGGTTGGTGATGATTTAATGACATGACCACCATCACCTATCAAACCTCAAGAAATTGCTTCTCGTGTTCTTGAAGGTGTGACAGGATTCTCATGAGTTCCGTTCTAAAGTTGCACATGCAGAATAACCATCGGAAAAGAAAACACGTTGCTTCAAACAAACAAAAAAACAAAAAAAACACGTGGGTTTAGTTCACGCTTTAATCATCATACAGAAGAATCTCAACCTTTCTTCCTGCACCCCATTTTGCACATACCCATTAAACATTGAGCTCCCCTACAGGCCGACACCACATTCGGCTGTAAAATCCTATCCAAAACAGGCGCCGAATTCTTTATCCACAATGCATCATAACAAGCGGATTCTTATGGAAGTGGAAATTGAAGATTTCGACCAAGCCTCTTATTTTCTTGAGATATTGTTTGCCGTTCGCGATATGGTGGGTAGTATGGTTGGAAAGAAATGATATTCAAATTGCGAATGGAAAGAAATGATATTCAAATTGCGAAGAAACAAAGTCGAAAAACTTTACGCTCTCTTATCATTGATATCAAGTTGTTGTTGCTTAGTTGGTCTATTAATGTTGATTCATTTAAGAACATCAAGCTTGATGATTTCATCTTCGATTGGGTGAATTTGTTTAGGGAGTAGTTTGGTGTAAACTCTCTTTGCATATTTCTCCTTGTATTTTCAAAGGGTGCTATCACTCTTTCTCTTTTTTAACCTTATCTTGCCTTTTTCAAAAAAAAAAAAAAAAAAGAATCCGTATCACCGTTAGTTTTCAATACCCGGGAAATAATTTCATGACCATAATCAAGATACTCTAAACTTGAACAATCCCATTAACAAAAGAATCCGGATGAATTATTTTAAAATTATCAATCTGAAGTCTAAATTAACTATTGGCTAAAAAATCATTAGCGTCTCAACCGGGGGTCCATGACGAGTATAACCTGACATAATTATATCGTCCATGGTGTGAGGGTAAAATACCCAATCGCCACTTGTCATCATCTCAAGAGGTGGTCTCATGATAAGATCATAAGATAGAAGTATCGAATCGTACTGTAAAGGTGATTTCGTCTGAATAGAGATGCCTGCTGCATGACGCGTGTGAGGAGTGGTCTAATCAACTCAGACGGACAAGTCTAAAAAGAAGGAATGCATTTAATGAAGGATCAGAAGAGACGTGGGCGAAAGTACATCACATCAGAAGGATCGGACGATCCATACTACAACCCGAGGATGGTGTAGTACGATAATGCACAAGAAGAGATAACTCGAAAGGAGAACCGAGCAGGACATCACGAGGGGTGGTACATAGTTCGTCCGAAGTCACGAGAAGATGTACGACAGCACCACCAGCTCGGCGAGATCAAGTCATACCATCACGAGTCTAGTTTATCTATAAATACCAGTCCATGTAGAAGGAAATGGACATGTAATCTTAGATGGTCTTTCTACAGAGAATTCTAGAGAGAGACTTAGAGAAAGAGAGAGTGTGAAGTCTAAGTGATATTTGTAACTCTTTCAAGGGTAAGACCTTAATCAATAAAGAAGATAGTTTCTTTCCCGTGGATGTAGGTCTCAATGGCCGAACCACGTTATATGCTTGTGTTCATTTTTACTTTCATGTTATTTACATCTTGTTTATCTTTGAATCTTGAATGTTAGTAGTCTTATACACTACACCAAATCCTGATTTTTGTCACAGGGCATATCTGTTACTGATTAAATTTGTAACACATATACGCCATTGCAGAAACGCTGTGATCAATAATTGTTGTAATCTGTTGCAACGGTTATTTCTGTGACAATTATTCTTTAAAGTCACACTTATTTGCCGTTACAAAATTAACAGCAACGATTGACCTAAATTTAAGGAGGCGACACGTGTCTAGTTTGTCACAATTATTCCAACAGTTTTAGATGTAAGTGAATTTTGCAATGATCAGTAGAGGACACGTGTCTCTTTTGTGACGGTTACAATAACACCTATAAGTGTTACTTATTGGTTGTAACAAATCTTTGAATGACACGTGTCATTCTCTTACATCGATGATGACACATGTTCTTTTTAACTAACGCTTTTTGTTACAGTTATTCCAATGACAATTATTTAAATTACAATTTAAAAAACTGGATAGTCCAGGTCCATTATCACGGGCCTGGCCTGACTTCCAGTTTACAGGCCTGCAACACACTTTATCCAGAAACACAGGCCTGCAATACAATGAAACCTGGAATACAGGGGCCTGCAATACACATTTTTACACTCCACAAAATTCAATAAAGAAAAAAAAAAGAATGATACAAGCAAAAAGTAATCAGATAAAACATTCAGCAATTAGCCATCATGACAACACTAAGCACCCACCTCCAAGAACATACATCCAAAGTCATACCATTAAGAATAGGGCACATTATAGGCATGACTCATCTTAACACAAAATGAACAAAGTAATTGCTGCACAACTCAACTTTTCCGCAACATACAAGGTTTCAAATCTCTGTGTATAACTCCATTGGCATGTAAACACTCCATGGCCCGAGCAACATCAAGTGCATAACCTATAGCCACGCGAATATCAAGCTGTTTCGGTCGGATGCTGAGTAAGTACTTCCGTAGTGACATACCAGGCAACAGCTCTGTAGCTATCACCATAATGGGATCCTTACAAGCTCCAATAATCTGCAATAGCAATAACCCCATTAAATATCATCTTAGGTTTGGGTGACCCTTGGTGGTGATAAGGCATATTATGTTCCTGAATTATCAAAGGACCATACCCACAACCAAAATCAGTGGTAGAACCCCATTAAACACCATACCAACAACTAATAATCGAAGGAAATACGAAGAAAAACGAAGGACATCGAAATTCGAAGTAGAACAAAGAACATCGAAACCGATTAGACATGAGGAGTAAAACTGTTAGTAGGTACAGCATTGCAACCGATTAATTCAAAAAAAAAATGAAAAGAAAAGAAAGAACAAAAAAACCTTGAATTTCACCTTAATTTCTAAGGAAATTAAGGTGAGGCAAATTCTATTTATAAGAAATAATTACCTGCATGACAAGCTCATCTTGACGCAAATCTCCATGCCCCTTCAATAGAAAATGACCAGAGTACCCTTATAGGAAATAAGTAAAGTAAATATTACAGACTGTGAAAATGACCATGTTACCCTTAATGGAAATTAGTGTAGTTATGGAGATTGTGAAAATGACTAGACTACACTTATCGGAAATAGGTAAAGTAAATATTACAGATTGTGAAAATGATCATATTACCCTTACTAGATATAAGTGCAATAAATATTATAGAGACTGTGAAAATGAGCAGAATACCCTTATCGGAAATAAGTAAAGTAAATATTACAGATTGTGAAAATGACCATATTACCCATACTGGAAATAAGTGCAATAAATATTATGGAGACTTTTAAAATGACCAGACTACCCTTATCGGAAATAAGTAAAGTATATATTACCGACAGTGAAAATGAGCATATTATTTATTTATTACACTTATTTCCTGTAAGGTTAAAATGGTCATTTTCACAGTCTGTAATATTTACTTTACTTATTTGCGATAAGGGTAGACTTGTCATTTTCACAGTCTCCATAATATTTATTACACTTATTTCTAATAAGGGTAATATGGCCATTTTCACAGTCTGTAATATTTACTTTACTTATTTCCTATAAGGGTACTCTGGTCATTTTCACAGTCTCCATAATATTTATTGCACTAATTTCCATTAAGGGTAATATGGTCATTTTCATAGTTTGTAATATTTACTTTACTTATGTTTGATAAGGGTGGTCTGGTCATTTTCACAGTCTCCATATCATTTAGTGCACTTATTTTCATTAAGGGTAATTGTTTGTACCATAATATTTGGGTATCAATATAGGCTAACGCTAGCCTAGCTAGCGAAAAAAGTCTTCGGCTCATGCCCAGCAACCCGTATATGCTGGCCCATTTCCACCGGTCTGTTTCTGACAATTTATCCTAAAAGGGAGTTCTGGAACATTCCAGTTTACTTGGTAGGCAAGTCTAAATAATTGTATAAATACACATGATCCGAACCCTAAGAGGGAGGAGACATCAAGAAAAACCCTAAAAGGGAAACTATTGTAATCTAATCAATAAAATAACTCTCCTTAGGGAGATTCATCCGTGGACGTAGGCACAATACCGAACCACGTTAAATTTGTTGTCTTCTTTGCTTTCCTTCAATTTGTTTCTAACCCTAATTTTACCCTAATTTTCAATAATCATCATCAAATCATCGTGTTTGTGCTTAAAAGTAATTTTGGGTACAAACATTGGTGCCAATTAAGGGGATTCGAGAAAAGATAATCGTGTTCTCCCGATTAAAAGGTTTAACAAGAGTTTGGAATTGTGTTCGTAAAAGAAGTCGTGTTCACATCGTACTTTGAACTCGCTCATACTACATCAGTACGCAGCAGATCCGGTTGAATTTTCTTCGTTGGTAAAGACGGTAGTTCAAGGCTTTCTGTTACCTAATCTCTTTCTAGTTCGTATTCCTAATGGTAAGAGGAGAAACACACACGAATATATTGAATTGTGGAGCAAAGTTTCCCAATCTTGAAGTGGTAATCGTCAAGAGATCAGGTTCCCCATATCCATGCTTGCAACAAACTGGATACTTAACAGATGGTGCCCGAGTCAACACCAAATATGACAAGGAAGCTTTATACTTGCTGGTTAACCTCATCAGCAGTATACCAACCAAAAAGGGTTCACAATTTTCAGTTAGCTTACCTATATCGGTTACTTCAAAATTGGTGGAGGTCAAGTACAGAAGGATTAACCATAATCATACAATCCACAAATGCTATCTCATCTCGTCCGACACGTTTAAACTGGGTTTGCATATCTTAAAACTTTTTATTTGTTTTTATTATACACATGATGGCATACACAACGCATATATGTGTAGGATAATCAAAAAAAATTGGTTCGTAAGTCCGTAAGTACGCTTATACGAATATTCCAAGTTGATGACCTTAGCTTTTTAGTCAGAATTTTACCACATAATAGCAGTCCTTAGCAATTCGTGCTCGCTAACTCTCACCCAGCTCGACCATTAGAGCTATATCGTTACATAAAGTTAGCAGCTTATTATTTAAATTTTCTACATATATTGACGTTCTGTACCCAGCTTCATGGAATGATGTAACCATCTTTCTTGCTACTAACACAATTCGGAAAAAAAAGTACATGCTTTCCTAATTACAGCTGTAATGGTACCAATCAAAGCTTAAGCGTCAAAAGGAATCTGTGTGATTTCTACTAAAGCATTATTGAAGGGTCAAAAATGGCACAAGGCCAGTACGTTTGCAGAAGGCACAAATCTGGAGTCGATCGTGCTCAATGTCTCGATGAAATCTCAAGGGACTTCTTAAGCCTTTTTCAACCATTGTTAGATGATGGCTACGTCGTGATTCACCCTTGTTGTCAACGACAAAATTTGATAAGGAGGTGTTATACTTGCTGGCGTAGGGAAACTAAAGCTACCTGAGATCCCGTCAATACCAGACAGAGACCCTCGATGAGGCCTGTAGTTGCAGGAAATCCCACAACTAACACCCCTTAACAATTTTTATAGATCTAACATGAAAATGAAGATGAAATGCTAAAAATGTAAAATGGACACAAGGATTTTTTACATGGTTCGATCAATGTGATCTACATCCATGGTTCTTCACTATGAGTGTTGGAATTACATGAGCATTACATTTAGAATCTCCATTAATGAGTTTTTGGGTAGAGCTCTAGATCTAGTTTTAGGTGATGAAGGAAGAAGATGATACTAGTGTGCCTCTCTTTTACAAAAATGTGTGTCCCCCTTTTCTCTCTCCTGCTCTCTTTTCTTTATATACTAGGACAACTAGAATAATAAAATACAAACATAACCTTTGCTTCCAAATGAAGGAAACATAGACTTGGTAGTATGTACACGATCCTATTTTGCTATCTTGCTTCGACTCTAAAACAGCGCCACGCGGTGAGTACCATTTTTTGTATCTACAAGGCCTAGATAACAGCTCCAAACCTGGGTACTTTTGGATACACAACAGCACCAAGTCTGTATGCGTTCCAACTTTTCGATCAAGACGCAGTAAAAAGAATGCCTTGCTCTGTAACAGCTCAAGCTCATATACCGCAGAATGACACACATCTCCAGGCTCGCCTGCAACTAGGACCCACCGTAGGGAAGATGTCATCCCGCACCACAGCTTGACGAACAAAGAAGAAGCTACTTCCTCCCTCAAGACTTTTGATCCAATATTTGTGTCTTCCTTAGACATTAATTCTTGACTTTTAATCGTATTCGAAGTCAGGACATCAGGAAATAGACAGGATTCCAATAGTTCAAGAACATATAATTGTGCGTTGGCATATGGTCAACAATGCAAAAGTTCGAGGACCTAAAACGTGACAAGTTCGGTCCGCAGCTCAACTTGGAACAAGCAACTAGTTCGAGAAATCTGATTATCCACCAAATGGACAGTACCAAAGTTCAATTACGGAAGCAAATTTCTACTGAAAAGAAATGAGTTCTCTTTTCGCCGTGGTGAACGACAAAGATAGCTGCGAAGTTGCACCAACAAACTGATCAGTGCCCAGCCGTCTTGCTGCAATCCTTCAAAGACTCATCAAAAGGGGGAAGCCTATATGTTGCACACTACGGGAGAAATAGTGATCTACAACTGTAGATTGACAACTCGTATTTTTAAAGTTGTAAAAGGTGGCATGTTTTACAACTTTTTCCAAAGAAAAAGTTATCAAAGTAAAAACCGTCCAACTCTTAGGACCAACAAGGTCCAAAGAGATGAGAATGAAAAACCACATCGTTGTTTGTGAAAAGGGTTGTAGAGAGAAGTGACCACCTTTAGACTTTACAACTCAAATCTTAAGGGTTGTTGAAGATTAAAAAAAAATTGATTTTGAAAAATGTTCTTAAAGAGATTCTAACCCAAGCCTATTTTGTGTTAGCACAAGTCATCAACCATCCTTCCGGCTTCACAATATTGGTAGATTTGTGCTTTTTTTTCTGATCAATATTCACAACCTTTACAAGGGTTGTAAAATGAAAAATTGACTTTGAAAAAAAAAATGAGGTTAAGGTGAATCGAGAATCTGAACCTCCTCTGTCTATGACTAGGATTCCAAGCACCCTTCCACATTTACATGTCTGCTTATATTTTACATTTACTTTTATAAAAAAGTTATAAGGAAAAAAATGTTAAGGAAAAAAAATAAATGGACGGTTATGATGTAAATGGATGGTTATGATGGGAGATTGAAAAGATAAGAAGAAAAAGATAAATAGACCTTCTACAACCCCCCTTAAGAGTTGTCGTAGATTTATAAACACTTCTGCTAAATTTTTCTCACTTCTGCTAAATTTTTCTCACTTCCACTAAAAATTATTTTGGTCACCGGTTCTGCTAAAGTTTTCTCACTTCGGCTAAAAACTATTTTCTCTAACACCCCCCACTAAATTCTAGAAATTTAGGTCTTTTGAGATTGGGTAGAAATATCCAAAAGAGGGTTTGTTTAAGGTTTCAGAGAATATTTTGATGGAATCTTACATGTAAAGGGTTCATCTTTACAAAATTTTATCATATATCCTGCTAATTTTGGAGTGAGAACCACTTCGGACACTGAGGGTTCATGGTTCGTATGCCCTTGAACCACATTTGAAGCTAGAAATGACACATGAGCTCCACCTTTAAATAGATGGATTTATCGTTCTTACCAAGTTTCCGACTTATAGTAGTCCACTCACGACCAGGTTTCGATCTCGGAGCCAGGGTATGCATACAATATTCTAGAATAGGGTTTGTTTCAGGTTTTGGGGAATATTCCGAAGAAATCTTACCTGTAAATGGATGGATTCATCGTTCTGACGAAGTTTCCGACTTAGAGTAGTCCACTCACGGCCATGTTTCAATCTCGGAGCCAGGGTATGCGTACAATATGCTAGAATATGGTTTGTTTAAGGTTTCAGGGAATATTCCAAAGGAATCTTACCCGTAAATGGATGTATTCATAGTTCTTACGAAGTTTCCGACTTAGAGTAGCCCATTCACGGCCAGGTTTTGATCTCGGAGCCAGGGTATGCATACAATATGCCAGAATATGGTTTGTTTAAGGTTTTCGGGAATATTCCAAAAGAATCTTACCTGTAAATGGATGGATTCATTGTTCTTACGAAGTTTCTAACTTATAGTAGTCCACTCACGGTCAGGTTTCGATCTCGGAGCCAGGGTATGCATACAATATGCCAGAATAGGTTTGTTTAAGGTTTCGTAGAATATTCCGAAGGAATCTGACCTGTAAATGGATGGACTCATCGTTCTTACCAAGTTTCCGACTTATAGTAGTCCACTCACGGCCATGTTTCAATCTCGGAGCCAGGGTATGCGTACAATATGCCATAATAGGGTTTGTTTAAGGTTTCGTAGAATATTCCGAAGGAATCTTACCTGTAAATGGATGAATTCATCGTTCTTACCAAGTTTCCAAATTATAACTGTCCACTCAAGGCCAGGTTTCGATCTCGGAGCTACTTTTTTTCTTGAAGTCTCCAGAAAAAGGTTTGTTTAAGGTTTCAGAGAATATTCCATGAAATCTTACCTATGAATTGTTGGATATTCATCGTGCTTACAAAGTTTCCGACTTATAGTAGTCAATTCGCGACCAGGTTTCGATCTCGGAGCCACTTTCTTTCTCGAATCGACACTGAGCTTCATATTTATCGATTTCGATGATGTATCCTGCTAAGTTTGAAGTCAGAACCCTCCCGAAGCTTCTTGGTTCATAGTTTGTATGCCGTTATACCCCATTTGAAGTTCGAATTGACACCGAGGTTCATATTTATCGATTTCGATGATGTATCATGCTAAGTTTGAAGTCGGAACCCTCCCGGAGCTTCATATTTATCGATTTCGATAATGTATCATATACCAAAGATACTTCATGACCTGTATGACTAGTCGAAATTACTTCATGACCAATGTGACTAGTCCAAATTCAAACCGGAAGCATAAAGAGAAAGCACAAAAGCATAAAGAGAAAGCACAAAGAAAACACACTTGCCTTGATCTGTATGACAATCTTAAATCAAATCTCTACCGTCCAAAGTATCCCTAATCCGTATGACCATCCTTAAATCAAATCTTTACCGTCCAATTCTTTTATATAAAACATCAAAATAAATTTCTCTCACTGACTTCCCTTTTCTTCGTTTCAAATCTCTCAAATCTTCCGCCTCCGATGAAAACCCTAGCTCAAAAAAATTTCCCCCCCTTCTTATTCCACTTACAGATCGGCCATGGCTTCAACTGAAATCAGTAGCCGCTTCGTTTTGTTTTAATTACCCTAAATCTAGAATCTAAAATTTAAGAACATGTTACCTTCCTTCTCAAATTCAGAGAAGAAAGAAAAGAAGCCATGGCGGCGCCATAACTCAGAGAAATCGAGAAGATGAAGATTAATCTGCTACTGTGGGTCTGGTGATTTTGAGATGCAAGAGACGAAGAAAAGACGATGGAAATTGGTAGAGAGACCAATCTTTCTGTTGATGAAGAAATCAGATCGAGATGAGATGGATTCGACTGAATTGCAAGAGCTGAAAGAAGATTAGTGATGGGGTAAATTTTAGTTGTCTGTTGCTGTAATTGAGAAGAGATCGATATGGATTCTTGAACTCAACAATGTTTTGATGATTGAATCTGGAGATATTTTGGGTTCGAATGAATTGAAATGTATTTGGGGTTTGTTCAACTGCGTACAAGGGAGAAAGAACTGAATCTGAGATGGGTTTGTGCAAATTGGTTCAGATTTAGGGTTTATAGTTATTGCTGAATCTGTTGTTATTGATGGAGTTGCAGGTGGATCTGTGAACTGTGATATCTGGTTGATTGGCTAGGGATTGAATAACTGGTGAAGCTATAATCTGGTAGTGATGCTGAGAAGAATGAGGCTTGTTATGGTGAATGAATCTGCAAACCATTTGAGAGTGGTAACTTCTCTGAATCATTACTTTTGAATTTGCATCTTAGCTCTGTATATGTGACAACTAAATGTCAATCCATAAGATAATCGACTGAATCTCTAATCAGCCATCTGTTGCAGATTAGTGCAGTTCTGTATCCTGGTGATGCTACTGAAAACGGAAAACTTTTGAGGTTGAAGCAATAGTTTTTGATTTAATTTCTGTTTGGGTATAAGATTTACAAATTACCTACAGATTTTGAACAAAAATAATGAGATTGATCGGCTTCTTACAATTAATGCTGGTTAACATTATATGTTTTCTGATGCTACTGGTGTCATCTTTGTTCTGTCATATAATGTGGTATGGTTTAGAGAGTAACTTGATCATTGTCTAAGAGATCTCACATGTGATAATTATTTTATTTTAACATATTCATCTCTCAAGACATGTTAGATTTTGCTTCTTTTTGACGCTTTAGGATACTTAAGCTAAGCATGTCTTTCTCAGACCATATTGCAGGTATATCTAAAAGCAATTGGAAAAGTTTGGTGGGTGCTGCTCTAGTTTCTTATGTTAGACTGTGACCATGTGCAAAGGCAGAACTTGCAGAAACAAGAAAAATTGTATCTATTGCAGAAAATTTTTAAGTCATCGCCCCTAGTTTTGTTTGCTGTAGCTGAATTTCTTGAGCACACTAATGGGTAAGATGGTGTAACGTATTAGATTTAATAACATTATTACATATGTCATCTTATTCAGTTCAATGGTTTCAAATATTCATTTTCTTTCTCATATAGTATAGTTTGAATAATTGGGTTTATTACTGATGCGAATGATAGGTTTCTGAGTATGGTAGATTCGAGCGAGGATACATGCCATCATTCAGAGTTTAAGAAAGAGCATGCAGTCAATGTGTTTGCTGATAATTTGTGTCTACCTGATAAGTTGATACGTATATCAACGTTGAGGATCTTATCTCATTATGAACAGCTAGGCAAGCAATTTTCTACAAGTGATCAGCCTGAACAACAATGCCTGTGTGGTAGCAGTGTAGATATGTTTATATATAGTGATTAGTGGACTAAAAGGATTTTTTGTTACTCTTGCAGGAACATTATTCACGGAAGTGATGCAGTTGAGAGTGCAAGGAAGGAGATTGCATTGTGGTTCCCTGATGGTACAGTGAACTGGCTGAGCAGCCTTCACCCATGGATGAAGAACTGAAGTTGAGCCTGGTGGTTTAAAAAAAAGAATTTGGTCGAATAACAAAGTTCCCACTTGATAGAAAGCCAAGTCCCGACGTTGTTTGACTGTTAGGAACAAAGTTCTTCCACAAGCTCTTAACTTTAATCAGGATTTCATTGTTGCAGGGGCATGCCTTGCAGGTAGTTCCCTTAACTTTATGATGTTACTTTATCCTGCATTTGTTGATCACTTCATGAAACACTTTCCTTCTGTTGTGCAGGCCCTGCAAAGTTTTTTTGCTGCCTTGGTCCATTCAGTATACACAAGCTTTGATGCTTTACTAGAATCTCTTCTTTCAAGTGCCAAGCCATCTCCAGTCTGGTGGCCTACAAGCCAAACCTAATTAAGGGTCTTCTTCCAGAGAATATTGTTATTGAGTACAGCAGCCCACTACAAGCCAAACCTGATTAAGGGTCTTCTTCCAGAGTTATTACCACTTCTCTATGACCAAACTGTTGTCAAGGTAAGTTACAACCAAGGGTCTTTGTGTATTTGGTATTTGTTTTTACATACTTTTACTTTCTAATAAAGAGTTCTAAAGCATGAAACTAGATTGTATTATGCCTAGGAATTCATTTTATGAAACTTTTGTAGTGATTTTTATCACCTTATGGGTCTTAATGTGGTCTTCTTGGCTGTGTCATTAGTGATTCTGAACTGGTTTAAGTGTTTGAATGCTGTCACATTGTGATGATTTACATTTGAATGAATGCTGGTATATTTTGAATGCTGTGACCAATTTCATTTTTTTTTTCACAAATGAAAAATAACCACAACTGCTAAGAAAAGTTATCAAATAAGTGACTTACAACTCAAACAAAAGTTGTCATGGAAATGATATACCACTCTAACCATAGTTGTCAAAGAATTCACATACAACTCTAACCATAGTTGTCAAAGAACTCACATACAACCCCAACAAGTGTAGTGCACGAGTTATTTTCACAACCCAGATAAGAGTTGAGTAAGGCATTAAGAGGAAATTTCGAAAGACATTCACAACTGAAAAAGGTTGCAAAGAATTGAAGAGTTTCTACAACCCGTGCAACCCATTGAAGACTTTCTACAACCCGTGCAACCCATAGATATCCGTCGTCGTATATCGTATGACAACTGTTTTTTGGTGTAGTTGATCGATGTTTTTCCGTAGTGGCACCAGCTAGCACTAATAAAAAGAGAGGCCAGGCGATCGGCGGGGGGTGCTCATCGTCATTGCTACCACTTAGAACAGATGGGGTCAAGTTCTCAGTGGACTAAAGACTAAAAAGGTCGAGCTAAGATTTCCTCTCTTCCGGAAGGATGGGCAATAAAGCACAGATCCGTGACGTCTTCCTTGCAAGATTCATAAGGCTAAAGGCGTCATAATAGCCACGCGGTTAACATCGTGGACTGTATCTAAAATACATCAGCTATGCAAGGTCGCCAAATATTGCACAGATTTATGTACCGAGGGCGGTTGAAATTATGTGTAAAAGGAGAACCTTGGTTTTCTGTTTTGTCGTGGACAAAAGACGTAAACTTGGAAGAGCACAGCAAATGACACTCGTGATGCTGCTATTGCACTAGTACATTTACACCACCCCCACCGTGAGTCTATTCCATTAATCGCACTGATTATCACGTACTGCACCTTACAAAATTTGTTCAGTATATATTCATATTTGGATAACACCTTCAGTCATATTTCTATATTGTGTGATCTTGTGGAATGTAAGCAGCTAACCAGTGTAGATGAAATTTAGCTCCAATCTTACCCATAAAGAACATTGGGTTTCATCACTAATTCAAACACATACTGCTCAAGAACAGTAGCGACGTTCGAGTTCTGGCAGTAGGGTTAAAGCATTTCTATGCGAGCTAAGAACAGTAGCGACGGTTCGAGTCCTACGCGAGTTCAAGCAGTAGAATTAGTCTTCCCGCACATATTAAGAGCTGTAGCGAATCTGGTCCTACTTGATCTCCTATAATTCTGCACGAATCTTGAATAGTGGGATTGGCCCCCTGCGCGAATTCAAGGTAGCAAAAACTCAAATTTTCAATTCATGTAGCAAGGAGGTGTACCCTTGTGCGAGCATTTAGCAGCATGACACTTGTTGGGGGCGAGTTACGTATTACTCCAAATACGATGATTGTCACTTGGGGGCGAGGTACGTAGCACCTTGGCGCAAACAACTATTTTTGGGGAGTTGAGTGACACTCCAAACAACATGCTTGGGGGCGAGTTGCGTGACACCTAAATTTAATGCAAATTCATTCATCACATTGTTTAGGTTCGATAAACAAGTGAGAATTCAAAACAAGATCGAGATCAATGTCGTTTAAGCTTTTATAGCTAAGTTCGTGAAAGTTGTTGTGTTGATTCTTTATCCACAACAACATCGAGATCGAAGTTCGTTTAAGCTTTTATAGCTAAGTTCGTGGAAGTCGTTGTATTGATTTTCCATCCACAACACGACCGAGCTCGAAGTACGTTTAAGTTTTTATAGCTTAGTTCATGGAAGTTGTTGTGTTGATTCTTTATCCACAACAACATCGAGATCGAAGTTCGTTTAAGCTTTTATAGCCAGGTTCGTGGAATTTATTGTGTTGATTTTCCATCCACAACATGACCGAGTACGTGTTTCATTAAAGTTGTTGCGTAGATATCTTTTCCGCAACACAATGAGTTCGAAGTTCGATAGAATTGTTGTTTGAGAAATTCTCCAGCAACTACTGTTCTTGCGTAGACTGTTATTGTCCGCTTCAAGTTCGGGTACAAAGTTCGTTAGACTGCTGTTTGAGATAATTCTCCAACGAATTGATTCTTTTTACCGTTTGGAGAAACGCTATTGCCTGAAAAATCTGTCTACTTTCATAGTTCGTCATGAAGTATTTGAAGCGGTCATATTCTTTCTTAAAATTACACATATTAGATGAGGGGATCGCGGCGTCACTATTGGTGTTCGGCTGGTTCCTGAGTGCCTTATTTTGATTATCTCCACTGTCGTTAACTTAAGACGGTGTGGCGTCAAGTTGGTCCATAAGTTTAGAGACAGTCGTGAAGATATGGGAGTTCCTGTTTTTCCCAAGTTAAAGATTATAGTGAAGCTGTTCCATTAAATATCATTTCCTAAATCACGGAGATATATTGGCAACTCGGCAGCACCGGCGGGTCTCTCCCCTTTCATGCATTATCCTAATGTAAGGGTATGATCCAAATTCGAATAGGTTCCGGTTCCTGGTCAGAAACCACTGTGCTCGCGCCGGCGGTCCAACAAAGAGATGAAGTAGTGGTGCCTACATCTTTGAATTTCAGGAGTCGGGATCCGACGCATCCAGCAGAGCGAAGCAAGGTTCCATTCTTTTCGGCGGCATCATTCCGCATTGACGGCGAGTGACGTGCCACAATCCCATTCAACATTTTGGATCTACATAGTCCAAAGCCCATAGCACTGGCGATGTCTCCGGCATATATGCAAGGAGGATGTATAGCTAATATAGGATCTTGTAATACAGGGTTTGATTCTGCAAGCAATGCCAACAGCTACGTCATTCTGCTATTCATCGATAGACGAATCTCTCTCTTTGTCATCTCGTGCCAGATGCAAGAAAGAACTCATCCTTTTTTCCTTGGCCAGTTGTGAGTTCCTCACGAAGTTCGAGACAAAGGAAAAGAAAAGAGTTTCCCTAGGGCCTCCTTGTTTTGAGACATTATAGCTCTTGGGGCGACCCCGGTAACAAAGAAGGAATCCATACAAACTTGAGATCCAACACCATGATAAAATACTACCTTCATGATTAGACCATGTCCCTGGGATTTGATAAATGAAAGGTGCATTAGCGGTTAATACGTTGTAATTGGATAGGTTATTAGGAATATGACATAACGAAAGACCAAGGAAAGGAAGAAGAATACACAAAAATGCAGGTGATGCTCCAAATGCTGGTGTTTGTTTCTTGTTGTAAGTGAATGCAATGAAAAGACCTGGAAATAACGAATAATGAGAGAATTCGTTTATTGACATTGCGTGCTTATTTCCTTCTGCTTTGTTAATCATCCCGCAGGAGGCCCGGAGGTCTGAAAGAACTCATATGTCCTACATGTGAGGAATGAAGGAACTCGACAGAAAGGAGAGGAAACCTAGGGGTACTCGACTGAAAGGAGAGGATCTACAATCAAGGTGACAGGATTCGAACCTATGACCCTCTGTACCCAAAATAGATGCGCTGACCAGACTGCGCTACACCTCGTCTCTCACCCTACAAGAACTTGAGGAAATCCGTCTCGCCTGCTGCTTAGAAGTGGATTTGAACCACTGACACAAGGATTTTCAGTCCTTTGCTCTAACCAGCTGAGCTACCCAAGCCACTTTCTTTCCTAAAGTTTTCCTCGAGCGCTTTACAAGGAGTAGCTTGCTCTTTTTCCGTTCAACCGTAGGAAATGGGATTTGAACCCATGATACAATAATCTTGTTGATCTATCGGTACAAGATCAACCGGAGGAAATGGGATTTAGCAAACCAATGCCTTAAGCCACTCAGCCATCCCTCCAAGTTTTGTTGATCGGAATTGGATTGCCAGGTTGGCTGCTCTCTCAGTTCAAGTTCAGTACTCTTAAGATAAAATGACCCACTATAGGGAATTCTACCTGCTCTCTCAGTTCAAGTGCTCTTAAGATAAAGCATTTCTTTCTATACGAGTTTCTTCCTGCTACGAACTAAATACAAAACAGACGCGATCCAGTAGAGACAGCTTCGAGCTATAGCTTGCATTGGAGAGGCCTTTTAAATGAAGAGAAAGAGTTCAGCTTTCTGGCGAGTCAATCTAGAGTAAAAGGATTCGAACCTTTGCATGCCGGTATCAAAAACCGGTGCCTTGCCACTTGGCTATACTCCAAGTTAAGGTCTGAATTCCATGAATCTTTCGGGACCGTGGAACTGGATTGCGAGACTCTTCTATTATATGACATTACTTCTATGGGCTATCTATCTATGTAATTTAAATGGACAAAGACTCGCTCTCGCTAAATCGGAAAAAAGATAGGCGGGAAAGACTAGGCGGCTACTAATAGTGGCTCTTTAGCAGAGTCCATCATGCCCTACTTTATCCGTTTAAACAAGACGAGCCAATTTCATTGAAATAAGCCGGTCCTTTCATTTATGTCCAAATGTCGAGCCTATATGATATTACGTGTACCTTTCTTAATTTATTTTTAGTACCAGTTCCATCCATTTCAAATAGGATTACAACATTAAAAGCAACTACTTTAGCTGTTACCGTTCAGATGCTTTAGTTTTCTTGGTTTATGTGCAATCCTTCTTCTTTTGCTTCGTAAGGGTACAGGAAAACCAGAAAGACAATACAGGAGGCTCCTTAGACGTCAGTAACTTCGTTCCTTCTTGGCACAGGCTTGTAACTGAACTGACGCCTTTAGCACTGTCTTTCTGGCCTGCCGCATAGACTTCTTATGCCTGGACTTCAAGCCGGACCTGCGGAAAGATGAAGTGGCTCGTTCTGGTCCCTCGTGTCAGCTTCTAGTGAACCGGGTGAAAGAGACCCTTATATGTAAAGCCGAATTTCGAGCCAGTCTTTAATACGAAGTATTATAGTTCTTCTAAGATGACTCTGGCATAGTACTCTCGTCCTATAGGTGTTCCTTTCCTAATCAACGTGGCGCAAAGGATAGAAAAGGATATCTTAGTCACAACCTTCTGTGAAGAGCATGGTTCTCCTTCGATCCACCACTACAGACTATGTTTTGAGAGGCACTGCCTCCGGTACTGAACTACATTACAACCTAAATAAGATGCCATTTTTCATTAGGATGACTTTGGTGCAGGAATTAGGGTGGCATCTTTCTAGAATCGATCTACAACAACTAGAATAGACCCTCCCGGCTAGCAAGAGACCCAATACCAGGATTAGAGACTCTTCCAGGCTCTCGAAGGAATGCATTGGTAACGGCTCCGTCCCTAAGACAACATGTCTTCACATCATCCTCCGATCTTAGGCCAGCAAGAAGCTCTCTTGAGCAAAGCATTTCTACGAGGAGTACCTAGATGGACCTGCCCACTTTCATTTTTTTGATAAGAAAGAACAAAAGTCACATATTCAATGAATCTTTTCCAGCGGGGAGAGAGTTCTTAGGGAGGGAAGAGCTGCCGCCAAGGAGCTTTTAGTGGATGTTTGCTTATCCCTAGTCAAAAGCTCTAATGGCTAGTGTAACTTGCCTGAGAGTTTAGAGCAGGGGATCGACTGATGGGTGGAGATTCGACCTAGCCAAGCTTCTTGATCTCTCCGCTAAAGAAAGAGCAGTTCACAAAGCAAAACCACCAGTCGGTGGTGCGGCCGCTACTTTGTCGGAAGAGAGATATGATAATCAATATCTGGCTTGAAAGCAAGTGCAATTTAGGGGATCTAGTTATAGGTTCAAATCCTATACGCCCTATCTAATGCGCCAAGCAAAGGAAAAAAAAGGTAGGGGCTAGCTCCAAAACCCAAAATGCTAAAGGCAAGCACTAGTAGTGAGGACACTTTTGGTAACCGTCCAGCAGCTTGGACCAAATGACATCGGTTAAAGGTGTCAACCAAAGTGGCAAAAGAAGGACTCGCTTGCGTATCTTACTAAATTTAGATTCTTGACCAACGGAAAGTATGGGAGTTTCCTGACTTCTTGCTCACGAAAGAAGATAGTTATTCTACGATATTAGTTGTGATGCTTTTGTTGAGGGAAAGAGTTTCTCGAGCTGACTAACTGATACTGGAGCCTAAGCGTAGAGGGCAGGTATATTGGGAGGGGAGCCGGGCCTTTCTTCGAAGATGAGTACTTTATTTCGTATGGTTTCAATGAGCCATTCGTTGCACATGGCCCATGCACATCGCTCTGTTGCTCAGTAGGCGGCGCACTAAAATGAGTAAGACTTCCCCAGCTGCTTTATTCGAAGAAGAATAACAAGAAGTCACGCCCCTTACTGACACAGGGAAAGAGCATGCGAGAGAACGTTCACGAACAGAGACAAAAGCGAACTCGTTTAATTAAGTAAGTGGTCAATCAGAATCAGTAAGTATATGGGATTAAAGATGGTTTCCGGAACCTCAAGCTTAGCTTGGATTCCACATCTGAACTTCAAAATTCTTCCAAGATATGATCTTATAGTGCATCTATGTTCTAGGAGGCTTTTTGAAAAGGAATAGGCCCATGACCCGGTTTACACCTAACTGCTTCTTCAGTCTTAGCTGCATCCTACCGTAGCATACTACATGCAAGCGGGAAGTGGATCCACAACAAAAGTAGATCTAGATTCTGTCCCTTTTTTGATAGCAGGAGTACTCTGGCCAAGCAATTTTAATAATATAAAAAGCCCTTGTTACTACGACTGGCCATAACTACAAGATGATCTGTCGGAGCATCATTCAAAAGAACGGGCGGTACCACAGTATACTTTGGTCCAAAGGGATTTCTCCTGATTTAAGAACACTAAGCTACTGAAAGAACGAATCCAAGGCGTTGTGTTCACGAATAAATTATCTTATTCCCGATTCCTTTTCGTCAACTTGATTTGAGGCCCGGAAAAAATCCTGGTTTAGCTTGAAAATGCAATCATTTGATGGGTTAGCGGCCGAATTGGATTCCGTTAGGAGAACTAGTTCCCACTTACCGCCTTACTGGAGTGGATAGCTGGATCCAAAACCGCATCTTAGGCCTCTCTTGCTAGAGCGGTGCTAGTCCCCGGTCGCTTCGTGGTTTTCTTGTTTATGTATTTCGTTCTGACCCCTTTTGTTTTGCGACTGCACTTTCCTCCTCAAGTGGGGAGCTCCCTCTTAGAAGCCAACTGGCAGTGAATGATGGTTAAGAGATTGAGTGAGCTTTCCTCATAATTGAAATCTCTTGCCTTTGTCAGTATGAAAGAAAGAATTAAAAAGACGTCATTCCTTATTTTCCTAAGGTACTCGCTAGCGGGGATCTTACCTATGCTATCGGTCCACCAAAAGAAATATATTAGAGAACGAGCCAAAGGTAATAGCTTGAAGTTGAGGCTTATCCAAGCTATTCCTATACCTAGTAGCCGGCCTTTCCTTCCGCCTCTCAATAGGACGAATATTCTCTGTCCCAGTTCGGCCTACTCTCATCTGTTCAGCTGGGTACGAGCCAAACAAGGGCCAGACCGGAAACCAACGGAATGCTTGGAAGGCTTTTATGCCTCCAACCTATCTTCCCACGTGAGGAAGCTCCTTAGTATGAGATACCAATGTATGTAAACGCGAAAGCATGAATTATGAGCCCCACTCCTTAAGTAACCCTCCAACTCAAGTATTGGTGTTTTTCATTAGTTCGTTCGTTTGTAAGAAAGACTAGATTCCACTACATGTAACGTAACCCCTCTAGGTTGGAGTTAGGGGACCCATTCCCAGTAGCTTTGCTTTAGTGATCGAGTAATGTCATATAATAAGGTAACTTGTTTTGTCAGAATAGGTTATAATGACTGGGCCTCCTAAACCCGTTAGTAATAGAAGCAAGTGAACCTCCTCTGGAAGTAGGTCATTAGAAAGGATGTTAAACCCTCTGACTCAAGTTGAGATAAAGAATACAATTCCCTTTATTCGCGAAAGCATGAGTTCAGTAAACGAGTCCCTTTAGAAGAATAGATTCAAAGACATGTGAACCCTCTTTCGTAGCGTGAGGAGTCGTATTTGTGGAGTTATGATCCCGACTGAGTGGACCCTTATAGAGGAAGAACGACGTTTGACGGCTAACACTTCTTCCCTCGCCCTGCTTGTATGGATTTCTTTCATTACTGTATTTGCTTATTGGGCAGAGATTTCTCCATCCAATATTGCAGTTGAAGAGGATTATTCTTTTTGGTTTTATAGATCCAATTACACTTTGAATAAAAAAAACTCAATTGTACGTGAGTGGACACGGCTTTCATCTTTAGATCTGAATCTGAGGGATATGCCGGGGAAGAAGAGTCATCCCCAAGATGCTCAACAGTAGCTCAGCTCCTAACCGAGTTTCCTTCCGCTGTTGAGCTAACGTTGTTTTTATTTCGTCTGTAACTCTCGTTCCTAAGCAAAGATTGATTGACGAAGACGGATATTCGTTATTGGGAATTGGAGTTACCTTACTTGACACAAAGTTCATTATCTGACATGCCCAGCATTGCGGTCATTCTTCCTAAATTGGTGTCCAATCCTATCTTTGGTACAGGTCCCGTGTTCCCATTAACAAGAACCTTCCCCCGAACCTTCTCTTATAAATGAGTTGTTTAGGGGCTTATTAACAATAGGGCCTGTGAATGCCCTTTAAACCGGGCTGAGATGTGAGATTTCCCTAAAATCTACCAAGTCCCGCGATAGAGAAAAGAACGAAAGAACACTCACTTTTCTGGTAAGAGAAGGCAAACTTAAATTAACTACCAAATTCGTCTCTCTCCAATATGAGGGTTCTATACTAGCCATGGAAGGTCAATGGAATTCGTCAGAAAAAGCAGAGGCCAGTAAGTAGATAGAGTCAGTGAGACATGGAATGATATGCCGTGAGTGATACCAAGAAATATCATAAGAAAGCCAGTTTTCCCCTTCATGGGTATCCGAGTCTCTAGAACCAAAACTCAAATCTTGAAATTACATAGATAGACACTTTCTCGAATTGACATAGAAAGTTCCTGTTCGGTCGAATCTCAAAATCCCATGCTTTTCGTTGGTCAACAACCAACAGAAAAAAAGAGTTTTCTTCTTCGCAACTCCTACATCTGTCTGTCTAGGGGGAATCATTCAATCTCTATCCATCATGCCTCAATTGGATCAATTTACCTATTTTACACATTCTTATGGTCATGCCTTCTCCTCTTTACTTTTTATATTGCCATAACTAATGATCCCAATGGGTTTCTAGGGATCAGTAGGATTCTCAAACTACAGAACGAACTGCTTTCACAATGGGGGACCAAGATCCGTAGCAAGGCATCCAATGGAGAATCGATCTCTAGCAAAGGTTTTAGCACCGGTCTATCCTACATGTACTCAAGCTTATCGGAAGTCTCCCAATGGTGCCACTCTGTGGACTTAATGGGAAAAGGGAGGAAAATTACGTTGATTTCTTGCTTCGGAGAGATCAGCGGCTCACGAGGAATGGAAAGAAACATCTTCTATTTTCTCTCGAAGTCTTCATCTAGCACTTCTGTCAATCATGTATGGGGAATGCCTTGTAAGAAGGACATAATGCTAATCCATGTTCTCCACGGTCAAGGAAGCATCGTTCTTTAAAGAATGAATCCTTCACATCGTTCGTCGGAGCTTCTTAAAGGAGGGTCCCTTTAGGGACCTTAGACACTCGATCGTTAGATCGGCCACGCCCAACCTTCGACTGAAAGGAGTCTAGAAAGACTTCAACATAATGAAAGAACCTTCCCACCTTGTACTGTTAGAGAAAGTTTTGATCCCAAAGAGCCCTTCTCAGTTTAGAAGGTGTTCTGAAGAGGAAAGTGGGAAGGTTTACTACAATGAGTAAAAGTTGTTATGATTGAATCTCAGAGGCATAACAACTACTGTAGGAGGTGTGATGTACATGCATTCATATCAAGGGGTGAAAGACTTCTCAGTTTAGGTCTCATCTTGATCCTCTATACCATGTTCGTATGGTGGCGCGATGTTCTACGCGAATCCACCTTGGAAGGACATCATACCAAAGTCGTACAAGACGGACTTCGATATGGTTTTATTCCCTTCATAGTGTTAGAGGTTCTCTTCTTTTTCGCTTTCTTCTGGGCGTCCTTCCATTCGTCTTTGTCACCTACGGTAGAGATCGGATCCTGCTGGCCGCCGAAAGGGATTCTTGTTGTAGATACTTGGGCAATCCCTTTTATTAATGCCCCTATTCTCCTTTCATCTGGAGCTGCCGTAACTTGGGCTCATCATGCTATACTCGTGGGGAAGGAAAGACGCGCAGTTTATGCTTTAGTAGCTACCGTTTCAATGGCTCTAGTATCCAATGGCTTTCAAGTAATGGAATATTACAAAGCACCCTTCACGATCTCGGACAGTGTATATGGTTCTACCTTTTCCTTAGCTTCCACGGTTTTCATATGATTATAGGAACTCTCTTCTCGATCGTCTGTGGTTTCCGCCAATATCTTGGTCATCTAACCAAGGAGCATCATGTTGGCTTTAAAGCAGCTGCATGGTATTGGCATTTTGTAGACGTGGTTTGGTTATTCCCATCTGTCTCTATCTATTGGTGGGGAGGTATATAAAGATGAAGGAAGCTTGAGCAATTCAAGCTCGAAGAGGGGATGAATCTATACGTAGAACAAGTAAGTAAACAACCTAGGTGGGTTAAGTAGATTTCTCTTACTCGATTAAAAGGAGAGGCCTATACGGTCGAGTTCTTTCGAATCTCCGCTCCATACCTACTTGTAGGACAATAAAGTAAGGGAGGAACTAACTTTAACAAGTAAGTGGGAGTTTACAAAGTATAACATCATCCAATTCCGTACCATCACTTCGTAGTCACGAGTGAGTCCTCAAACCCACCCTTGAAGTCGACTAACCCCTGCTTCCGTTGATTCTCGTCTCTTTCATTTCCCTACTGAACCTCTCTTTATTCTGACACATAAATGCAGGAATTGAAGAAATGATGGCAGATTATGTTCACCAAGAAATGACCCGTAGTTGGATCTCGGTCTATTTAAGAGTCTTTCTTTTCATCGTAATCAAAGATCTCTTCTTGTCAATCCTTATTTTTCCAATTAACCGAAGAACCTAATGGTCATCCTTGGCCTGCTATCGCCAAGACCTATCTTAAGCACCTTCAACAGCTCTTACTACCCTTCCCAACTTCCCCGCTCAACTTTGAAGCAGAAGCTGCTATAAGAGCCAGTACAACTATGACTAAGGAAGGAAGAAACTTTTTGACTGTCCTACGAGTATCTTCAGTTATGACTGATAGCCCCGTACTTGTTAATCCATTTCGTTCCAGTTCAAACCAGAATGAAAGAAGGAGTTTATGCATTAAAAAAGAGGAGATCATACCGAAATACATAATTTAGGAGAGGTCCCCAATCTATTACAAAAATGTTTTAATTGCTTTAAAGACCTTTTAAAATAGAAGATTTTTCTGGAGGTTCACTGATCGCTTATCTTTTTCTGCCTTATAGCCATCGAAGGGATAATCGACAACTCTTTCCAGACCTTGAATTGGGAGCAAAGGTTTACATTAAATTATGAGATCTCTGGTCAACTGAGTAAACTTTGAGCTATCATCTTTATATAATACCTTTTAGTAGAGGCCTTGCTATGTGCTAAGATATTCACTCACGACACTTTTGCTAGTGCTGGTGGTACAGCTAAACGCAATCTTTTCTTCAAAGAAAGATAAGCTACACCAAGTATGTTGCTAGAGATAGCAAGTTTACCGAGATTGCTATCGCTTGTCACATACAAACTGCTTCATCGCTAACACTTCTTTCTCTATTAAATGTAACATAGGATTCCCACCTGTGAAAACAGTTTGACTACATCTCCAACCAAGAATGAGCGGGTGTAAGCACCTAGACGTAATACCTTCTTCAAGAAGCAAAGCAGCAAAACAACGAGCTCCACTAATCTAGTCTTTCCGAGATATTTGCTAATGCTCGTAAACTCCAAACTAACATCGGTCGTAGAACTTCTTTTATGCAAGAAGAGGTCAGCTACTTAGTTCTTCGTCACTACGCTCCTACACTATAGTAAATCCGATTACTCTCTAAGGCCCATGTAGACACGTTTAACGGCCTTTCATTTAATTTAAGCAATGCTCGCTTTTCTTTTTATATAATATTGTAAAGGAGTCACGTAGAAGGACGCTTTTAACTTCTCTATTCGATTCATAAAAGGAACTTTGCCCTGCTTCGATCTGTCTGCTGCCCCGCTTATTTACCAATTTGAATGAAAAGCCTGAATTCTCGACTATTACTCGAAAAGGAATTGTGTAGACGTCGGTACCAGCTGGTGTCAATCGATTTGTCTTATTTGTCTTAGAAGCAGTCAACTAGAACAGGGAATTTTCTTTCTTCCGACCGGGGTGACTCAAAAACCTAGAATAAAGAGAGTGACATTCACAGGCGCTGGTTAACTTTATACCATTGGCTGGCTATTGATCTTTTCCCTCCGTCCTTATCAAAACACTACAATTAGAGATAATTGGAAATTGTACTATTTGAGCCTTTAGGCCTCATTGAATTCCATTCATGTGCCGCGCCTTTAAGGTGACTCTTTCCTAGGCTTTGAGTTCTAAAGGCCCTCCTTTTATAGCATCATTAGTGAAATCTCGCTACACTCATGAGCTCATAGCAAGGAAGGCATAACAAGAGCAGATAAACAACAGGAAAATAAAAGAAACACCACTACTTGAAGAGCTACAACTGCAACTAACAAAGAAACAAGAGCTACAACAAGAGGAAGTTACTTACATTCCCTCACTCAAGGTATTACCTGATTGTAATCTATTCTTGCTCTTCTGTAACCTGCACATCTGCTTCCCACTTTGAAGTTGATTCTTCGTAGTATTCCTGATTACCCAGATGTCTATTCTCTTTGAAGAGGTTAGGTGGAAAGAGCAAAGGACTGAGAAATCAAGAAGAAGACCCTGTACATGCCGTTCTCTTCCTCTTCGTTGTTCTTCTCTAGACTGATGGTTATACGTGCGAGGTTCTCTTCATTCTTAGTTAGAGCTGTGGCATCAAGATCTTAAGTTGGATCCCGTTGAGTAGCACCAAAACCCAACCCCAAGTACTTCCACCCACAAGATAAGTTTGCTGCAACTTTATAATGGGGAGAAACGTAACTCAGAGCATGTTCCTAAGCATGCTACCCCTCTTGTTTATGGAAGTAAATCTTGAGCTTTGTCAGTTTCTTTTTTGTCAACCCAGGCCGAATGGTCATTCCTAAAAGAGGCGATTTGAACCACTGACACGTAATCTTCGGCACAAGGGTCAACCAGTAACAGCCAGAACTGAAAGCAGAATGTAATAGCTCCACCTTATAAGGCTCAAAGAGACTCGACTGCCAAGGAGAGGGGCGAGACTAAAAGTAGGCCTAACCCACCTAGAACTCGACTGAACAGGAGGCTAACCTGGTACATCTGTTAAGTGAAATGTGCGCTATCCGCCTCAGAATTGGCCGTGAAATGACTGTCTAAAAAAACACTACAATAAGTGAGGGTTTGGATTACTCACCTTAAGGGAACTGACGTCTTGCTGTGACAATTATCTAATTGTTGATCGGGGCTTTCACTATGAGTAGTCAACATCGAAATCTTGGCTCAAAGCTGACATCTTGTTTGGAAAGGCACATCCAGATGGATACAAATGCGGATAATGCTCCCCGATGATGCCAGAAACACTCCGCGGATGAACTTCAGTTTATATTCCCCAAAGCAATTGAATTTATAGTCTCGATTTCTTGCAGTTCCTTCAGTAAGAAAAGAGGCATCCCAAGTACCTTGACCTATTGGCATATCTTTTCTTGCCTTTCGTAGGCTAGACTGACACATTTGATAACGTTTTACACACGATCGATGAAGCAAATATCTATAGATCCTGAAAGAGAATAGATCACAATCAACTATTTAAGCTTCTGCCCTTCCTACTTCCTTTCGAGGGATAGCCCTTCTTTAACAGACATTCCACGGCTTCTTCCTACTCAGTAATTTATCAAAAAGGATATCACTCTTAAGTCCTTTAACCTATGGATGCTTTCTCAGGAGCAGGCTTTACCAGTGATTTCAAGATAATGCTTATATGAAATAAAAGATATTTAGATTCTGACTTGGCTACCTTAGTCAGTAGTGTCTTGAGACTCTACCTATTCAAGATTAGGAAACCCGATGCAAGAACAGGCCATTCCGAACCCAAGATAAGGAGGAGTGCACATCTGCAAGCACGCAAATTACTTCGTAAGCGAGCTGCTTTACCAGCGTCTTAAAATGTGTCAATTAAGAAAAACTTGAGTTTGGCCATATCGATGATGGAAATAGGGAGACCCCTTATGAATCCAGCCTTCTATTGAAACTCCCGTCTCTTGGCTGGGTTGCTTATAGACTCTAATGCGCCTTCCTTCTTAGAACCTTTTGGTATGTAGTGCCCCCTGACTTTAGATCAGATCCACCGGACGAGAAACTCAATTCCGCACTACTGCTGAGTCGTCGGACTTATCCACCAGGCCAAAAGGGACTGGGACAGGGGATTCGTGGAGTTTCTCTTTGTGGATTGCGTTGGGGGAAATCTACCAAAGCTAGGCAGATAGATAGACTCCTTTCCCGCTGCTAAAGCACAGCAAGAAACAAAAGAAAATTCTTTAACCAGCGCCTCGGCGGGTACTAAGAGTCCTCTAACTACCAACCAGCAGACATCATCTGGCTGGGTCTTGCCGGTATCAACAACGAGAAAAAAGAAGCAAATGGAAACAGCAACTCACTATGGCTCTTGGCCCAGACAACGTCCTAGGCGTCAAGCTTGTCAGGGAATGCCTAGACGACGACGCCCGTCCTGGGCTGCAGTAAGTAGATCGAGAGGTCGTTCCGCCCCTTGTCCCCGAAAATGGGTAATATGTTCTCATACAATCTTGCTCCAATCTGATCTAGCTGGCGAGCGATCCCAGTTCACGGCAGAGAACAAAACAGCAAGCGAGCGTACCTTTCTTCGCTTCTTCTCCACCAAGCACGGAAGTTTAAGGATAACTGTAGGTCGGTGGCTACCTAAGGAAACTCCGATTCGATCGCCCCCCGGCTGGGAGGCATCTACCTCATCCCGATCACAAGGAGAGGTTCACCATGATGGGGTGTACTTCTTTTGGGACCATCCTTTTTTGCGGCATGCTCCTCAGATTTACGGATTCGCAGGGGGCCTCAGACCCTACTTCTTTTTATGACTTCACTTCAGAAAAGGGAAGGTATTCAAATCATACCCTTACGGGAGTACAGTTAAATCTGATCATTTATGAAGTTCTACCGAGATTGTTGAGTGTATAAATTTCACCCTGAAGCGAGCACCGAAGACAGATGAGCAATTAAATTACTAGCATAAACGAGTGTCCGGCAACGAATTCACTCGTATATGCTAGTGGGGGGCGACTACACTACAGACAACTTATTTTATGCATGCCTGAGTGTATAATTGGTCAATGTAAGCATTGCCGGTAATATGATTTGTTATCTCATTCCGCCACAGAATTATGGGTTTTCACGCCAATTGGATCAAGTAATTGAGAAGAAAAATAAGACATTCAAGATGTTACCAGGAAAGGTACAAGTTTCATCAGCTTAAAATGCTCTTATATACAAAAAAAAAAAAAAGGATCGCGTCCTCTGTTACACTATCTTCACCTGATATACAAAAGAGGGTTCACTCCAAAGACACCGTGGGATGGCCGGAACTCTACTGGTGAGTTCAACAATGCAGTCTGACGATGGAGAAAATTGCTGCAAAGGATGGAATAAGCTAAGCTCTTTGGTCAGCACCCGTAGTAGCGGACACTTCAGTATTTTCGTCTCCAACCGATGTGATTTCCTGTCTCGCACCGACAAAGCACCAATCTCCGGGGAACGTTGTCTTTGTGCATCATTCAGTTGAGTCACGGAATTCAGTGAATATCATAATTCCGCATATTATCTTAGCTTAATCTGCATGTACAAGGAATGAGCCACCATTTCAAGGAAACAACGTGAGCAAATAAGCATTTGGAATTTCCACTTATTAAGGTCACTGGTAGCTGTACAAGACCATCCATCAAGAAGTATTTAAGCTAATGGATGACTGTATGCGGAAAGTTTTCAATCAAGTATCCAATTACCGGAACCTCTTCCACTGGACTTTATTAAGCACTAAATTTGTGCTTTGGATATATAAGCAAATGTGATTCAGCTTCTTTAAATTAGTTAAGTGTACGAAGCGCATCATTTAACGAAGGAGACGAGTAGTGAATTGATCGGTTCACATACCTGGTTGTAATGTTCTGTCACAGTTTTAAGCAATGTGCCGTAATCAGGCTCGTTTATCGGTTGGACTGGAGATTGAGAGGCAGGGGAAGGTCGACTAATGCCAATATCGGATTGCAGTATCGAAGGGGGTTAGCTGAGCTGCTACCCATCATTCCGCGCTCAAAAAATATATTAGAGTCGAGCAAAGATTCAGAGAACAGAATAGGTTGGCTAACCTTTTCTCTGTTATCGCGAGTAGTCTCCCTGAGACCTGAAGCATATGGAACAAGAGGAAATTCATTCAATACATTTAATACATTTTTAGTAATCAAGTCTGGAGGTTATGAAATATGTGCTCAAGGAAGTACATATACCTGGTGATAAAACACTGTCATGGCAGTAGCGGCATTATCTTCGCTAGGCGAGTTCTCGTCAACAATTACAGTTTTAGAAAAGTCATTTCCTCTCATGGTTCTTCCCCTTCAAGGGACCTAAGCAGCGTTCAAGTTGAGAAAAGGACTAGGACCACCACCTGAGGAAATTTCAGTTTCCATTCCCAGAACCTCATCACTAGAACCGGAGTTTGTGCTTTCATTATTTCAATCAAGGCCAGGGGCGAATGCACAATCGGAACGACACAAGCTCTCTTCTCCACAAATGTAATCTTTGTTAAGCAAACGTTGGCTGCGTGCCCCTGAGAGATTCTCATCATGCTAGAAGAAGAAGACGACTCTTGAGTCTTGACAGCAGTAGGTTCCTGTTTGTAACTTTGGGAAGACTACAACCATTACTATCGGAGTTTGACTCAATGACTGTGACCCATGGCCTTCGATTGAGAGGAACATCAGCGGTTGGGAGTGAGATCTCATTTGCTGTTATAGCGCCACTCAATACATCCGTTGGAGTAACTTGCAAAATTGCCTTATGCGATCATCACCCTCACCGTCGGTTGTGAGATCAGGGTCAAGTATATTATCTGCTAACTATCAAGGGTTAGTCAAATAACGAACGACTGATGGAAGAAATACTTGTAAGATTATATAATATTCGATCAAGATACGTGTTACCAGCTAGGAAGCCTGGGACAATGAAGACGTTGTCCTTACGCTCTTTTCGCCATTTCCTAAATCTGTAGAGGTGCTTATCCCAGTCTCTATAGCATTTGGGGAATCCATCAAGTCGGGATCTCGAATTTCTATAATTCCATTCGCAAGAGAAGATTCTCCAGGTGAGACCTTGCACTTGTCGGCCAAATGGAACTTATTCGGGTAGTACAAACAGAAATAGATACTAGAAATGGTAAGTACTCGATTCAGCCCAAGAAAAAATGACAGATGCATCCGTGGTACTAAAATTCCCCATGCATTGAGAAGAGCACAAGTAAAAGGATTCATGGGCACTGGAAGTCTGCAAGCAAGCTGATGGAGATTAGCTACCACCTCATCTTCGCATAGTGGATCAGTTATGTTTTTCATCTTAGTGATTCTAACAAACTTGAGAATGTTCTCAACTGGAGTGTTCATTCCTGCGACATGGGTTTGAAAGATGGAGGACAGATCAACAGGACAGATAAAACCATGGAAATTGGGATTGTCCAAGAAGTACATAATACAAGCTATATCCAATTGAGGTAAACGCAACAACGGAAACTCCAACTCACTACCAAGCTACTTATCAGTACAACGATGTTCTACATACGCCAATTTACTTCACACGCTAAATGCTAGTGGGGGCGAAAATTAAGCGTATACTCTTGAACTTGCTACTGAATAACACTTCAACACCTGTGGAGCACCAGTGGGGGAGAGACATGAGGCATCTCAACAAACACAGTTCAGAACCCGAACTTCTTAACCCCACAATAAATTATGGGTTAAGAGGGGACGATGTTTGTACGATAATATTTGGGTACCAATATAGGCTAACGCTAGCCTAGCTAGCGAAAAAGTCTTCGGCTCATGCCCAGCAACCCGTATATGCTGGCCCATTTCCACCGGTCCGTTTCTGGCAATTTATCCAAAAAGGGAGTTCTGGAACATTCTAGTTTACTTGGTAGGCAAGACTAAATAATTGTATAAATACACATGATCCGAACCCTTATAGGGAGGAGACATCAAGAAAAACCCTAGAAGGGAAATCATTGTAATCCGATCAATAAAATAACTCTCCTTAGGGAGATTCATCCGTGGACGTAGGCACAATGCCGAACCACGTTAAATTTGTTGTCTTCTTTGCTTTCCTTCAATTCGTTTCTAACCCTAATTTTCAATAATCATCGTCAAATCATCGTGTTTGTGCCTAAAAGTAATTTTGGGTACAAACAGTAATATTGTCATTTTCAATGTCTGTAATATATACTTAATTTATTTTCGATAAGGGTAGTCTGGTAATTTTACAGTCTCCATAATATTATTGCACTCATTTCCAGTAAGGGTAATATGGGCATTTTCACAGTCTGTAATATTTAATTTACCTATTTCTGATAAAGGTAGGATGGTCATTTTCACAGTCTCCATAACATTTATTTCACTTATTTCCAGTAAAGATAATATGGTCATTTTCACAGTCTGTATTATTTACTTTACTTATTTCCGATAAGGGTAGTCTGGTCATTTTCACAGTCCCCATAATATTTGTTGCACTTATTTATAGTAAGGGTAATATGGTCATTTTAACAGTCTGTAATATCTACTTTAATTATTTTTCATTAGGGTAGTTTGGTCATTTTCATAGGCTCCATGATATTTATAGCACTTATTTCCAGTAAGGGTAATATGGTCATTTTCGCAGTCTCTAATATTTACTTCACTAATTTTTGATAAGGGTAGTATGGTTATTTTCACAGTCTCCATGATATTTATTGCATTTATTTCCAGTAAGGGTAATATTGTCATTTTTGCAGTCTCTAATATTTACTTTACTTATTTTGGGTAAGGGTAGTCTGGTCATTTTCACAATCTCCACAATATTTATTGCACTAATTTCCAGTAAGGGTAATATGGTCATTTTCACTGTCAGTAATATTTACTTTACTTATTTTCGATAAAGGTAGTCTGGTCATTTTCACAGTCTACATAATATTTATTGCACTTATTTCCAGTAAGGGTAAAATGGTCATTTTCATAGTCTGTAATATTTACTTTACTTATTTCCGATAAGGGTAGTCTGGTCATTTTCACTGTCTGTAATATTTATTGCACTAATTTCCATGAAGGGTAATATGGTCATTAACTTTTGTAATATTTACTTTACTTATTTCTGATAAGGGTAGTTTGGTCATTTTCACAGTTTACATAATATTTTATTGCACTTTTTTCCAGTAAGGGTAATATGGTCATTTAAAAAGTCTATAATATTTACTTTACTTATGGGTAGTCTGGTCATTTTCACAGTCTCTAGAATCTTTATTGCACTTCTTTCCAATAAGGGTAATATGGTCATTTTTACAGTTTGTAATATTTACTTTACTTATTTCCGGTAAGAGTAGTCTGGTCATTTTCACAGTCTCCATAGTCTTTATTACAATTATTTCCTGTAAGGGTAATATAGTCATTTTCACAGTCTGTAATATTTACTTTACTTATTTTCAATAAGGGTAGTCTGGTAATTTTCACAGTCTCCATAATATTTATTGCACTTATTTCTAGTAAGGGTAATATGGTCATTTTCACAATCTGTAATATTTACTTTACTTAATTCCGATAAGGGTAGTCAGGTCATTTTCACAGTCTCTGGAATCTTCATTGCACTTATTTCGGGGAAAGGGTATAATCTGTCATTTTCACAATCTTCGTAATTTTATTGCACTTATTCCAATAAGGGTAGTCTGGTAATTTTTACAGTCTTTGGAAGAGGCAGATATATCTGTTGTGGTTTTGTCGACAAAATCAATAGAAAATGCTGGTATTTGTCAAAGTCGTATTTCCTACAAAGTCATGACTTGTTGACTTGGTCTTGATCCTGTTTTCTAATATTAAGAAAATTAAAAAGAAAAATAAATAAATATTGATTTTTAGAAATAAAATAAAATTGTTAGTTTGTATAAATGTTGTGAAAATAGTGACAAGAAAAATCCTAAGAGTTATTAATTTGGGGTTTTTAGATGCGGTGAAATTTTTGGGTGGAAACATCATTTTAGATTATAATTGTGATTGTGTGGATAATTGTCAACAAATATTATTGTTACTAATGAAAAAATTTAATATTCATAATAATTATCACAAATAAAAATTGATTAATAATTATAATTGTTACAAGACTTATTATAGGTGTATCAGTGACTGAAAAATAAACTGTGACAGATTACACTGTGATAAAATCCTGATTTTGGTGTAGTGATAATCGTTAGATCTACTTGGATGTAGTCATTAGAAAAGATGCAACTACATATGGAACCAAAGTTAGGTCAGGCATTTCATCTTCATCCATTAGACCAGCATTTGTTCACAATCGTAAGTAAAGAATACGTAGAAACACACTTGGCTTTGTATTTTCTTGAATGGGTTTGAGTTTTGAAACATTTTAAGGGATAATTTTGTTGTTTTTGTGAAGAATTTGAGGTGGGATGGATTGGTTGAAGGTGGTGGAAATAGTGTAATATGGCAAATGTTATCATGGGTAGCAAATAGCAATGAACTGCCCAATTTGGATGTTGAGCTAAGGATTTTGGTAATTAACTGCCTTATTGGATATTCTCTGCCACTTATTTTCTAGAGGAGTTGTGTGTTTTATTTTAGCAGATGCACAAGGGTAGGTATAGCCGTATAGTATACAAGAGTCCCCTGGAATTCCAACTTCTAAGTGAATTCAATTCCATTAATTAATTTTCCGAGAATTTCCCAATTACTTGAAAAAAATTATTGGTCGGAGATGTTATATATAACCTGGCTTGATTGGGGTATACCCAGAATAATTGGGGGTATACCTGATGAGACAAAAGGTAGGTCATTTTGAAGTAAAAGAAGCCACCCCTTAACCTTGTATTTTCAAAATGGCTAATATACCCTTGTTTAATTAACACTAAAAAAATTGATTAGCTTAATTAATTGAGTTTAGATTAAAACTTATGAAATTATGAATTCAGTAGATTAAACCTTTTGTCTTATGAGTTCGATCAAAAAATTTGATTATGAAAATGTTATAAAGTCGGCAAGGTCTACGATTGAATATGATGTCGACTAACTTTGGCCGGCAAGGTCTACAAATGAAGAAAACGACGACTATCTTGGGACGGCAAGGTCTATGAATGAAGAAGATACGGACTTCCTGGGCCAGCTATCTTATAGTCGGCATATAAATATTTCCTACACTGTCGGCTATCATATAGTCGGCATATAAATATTTCTTACCCTGCCGGCTGACTAATAGTCGGCACACAAATAATTTCTAACATTGCCGGCTGTCTAATAGTCGGCAATGTAACCTTGCCGACCTTTAGTTATACCCAATAGAAAACAGTGCATGGGAAGATGTAATTCACTTTATTCATGCAATTTTGATTCTTACAGGGCAATTCTCTTCAGTTTCATCTCTAGGATCTTCTAAAGAAGGATAAATCTGTTCAATAAATTCTAATAGCTCTTCTGCATTGTTAACAAGACAAGGGATATCTTCTATTTTTTCCTCTGGGAACCTAAACAATACACAAATAAAAGATATGAAAATTCTACACATTGAAACATGGTTCTGGTCACCAAGTCGGCAAGGTCGAGAATCTAAACATTACCGACTAATACTTAGTCGGCAAGGTTGTAATCATATACCAAGCCGACTAACACACATTGGGTAGGGTCCTATTCAAGAAAGATGTTGACTGTTAACTCAGGAAATTAAGGTTTCAGTAACATAAAGTCGGAAAGGTACAAGTCTAAGAATATGCCGACTAGAAAAAAGTCGCAGGGTTGGTTATTGAATACCATGCCGTCCCTGGTTAATGTTTCACAGTCGCCATGGATGTTATGAAGAGCCGGCATGATCTTCATGTTACGACCCTGCCGACTAATACTTACATCCTAAGGCCGGCATCCTATTTTTTTTTAAACCATACCGACCAAAAACCCTGAAAATCATCATTTTCGATTTCTAATCTAATATAACAATCAAAAACACAAAACAATAATGGGTTTGAGTTTAGAAATACTTACAGTCTTCTTTTCACCAGTGGAGGGTTGTTTTCAACATTCTCGGGGATTGGATTTTCGGGTTTGCTAGTTCCAACTTTTCCCTTACCTTTTTTCTGTGATTTGGATCTTTTGATATGCCCTGTTGAATACGTGCTGCTACTTGATCGTTTGGAATCAACCATTTTTCAGTAAAATCAAATTGGATGGTTTGTAGAGATTTGTTTCTATGATTTTGATGGAAGATGTAGATGAAGAAGAAGAAGAGAAGATTAACAGTTTTTTTAGGTTTTTTATTTTAGGGTTATCTAATTAAGTAATATGGTTAATTAGTGCAGAGGTACTAAAGTAACTTCATCCATTTTTGACCTCCCCTTAATAAGGGTACTATGTCCATATAAATCTGGGTATACCCCAATCACGCCAGGATGTTATAGTTGTTGGATATTGCAAAGAATTCTTTCCAACGAAGAGTTATTGAAGTACTCCGGTATGAGTTGTTTGATATCCGAATTGTCCATGGAATAACGATCATTATTATTGAGTTTTTTTTTATCCCAGGAAAAACGACCATGTTTTGCCGAATTATCCAAATTACTGTTGGTTTTGCCAATATGTAAAAAAGGAAGAAAAAAAATGCTTTCTGATTTGTAATCTTATAATGAAGCTAGGAAAAAGTCAACTGGGATGGGCATAAAAGTATCCAACAAAAAGTGTTTGGTCCATGGTTGGTAACAAAAACTGACTGCTGTTTGCAGGAACGTTGGTAGGAGTCGACCAACCAGAACAGCAACTAACGTTTTACAATGTATAAAATCAGTGTCTACCAACTTCACAAATATCATTCTCGAGATGAAAAAAAGTTCATTACTGGAACATGTCTTTATGTATTACTTTTGAGCCATATACCATAAGCATATATATAGAGAAGTCCAAGGCTAAAACAAGTGATGATAATCAGGCGCCCAAATCTGCTGAAAAGATTAATCCCATTTATTTTTCAATGAGTTTACAAAAATTCATGATAGACAAATTAAAATGCATTCGTGCCTGCGTCACCAAATAAGAATCACTTAAGATCAGAGGGTCTTTGATGGACCCAATTCCTAAGCCCAAAAAATGTATAGATAATGTCAGAAAAAAAATGCGAGACCGAATCGCCTGTAGGGGTAATTGTCATGAAGATTTGAAACTCGTTAATTGCATCGATGATCTCCTAAATGCGCATTTCTAGAACAGCCGGCCAGAGCAAAGATTGGTATAAAAAAAAACTTGTGACAAATAAAAATAGGGTTTGGTACAGTTGAATTAACTTACTGCAATTAGCAAGATTTCAAATAACATTCAAAATCGTACAGTTGAAAATTGTTTGGTGGATTGAATTCGGCGTATAACGCATTTTGGTTTACTAATGGTGGGTTTGGATGCAGAATTTTAAAGGTGGAATTTATGACTTTAGGAGACTTGGTGGAATTACGTTTCCCTCGGCATGTTTGGTTGCTCAAATTCCCTGGAATCGTGTTTCCTGCGGGAATCATTTTTCCAGCAAATCCTCCATATGAATTTTGACCTCTCCCCTCCAAGATTTGCTGGGAAAGTTATCAAGGGACTTGTGGACTCATTTTTTAAATCCTAAAATTCTATAAATATACAATTTTAATAATTTGAGTGTAATGCCAAATACATGGAACTTAAAATAAGGAAATTTTATGAATCCTACGTATTTTAGTTGAGTTAACTAACACATAAGGGATTTACATGAATTCCGGGATTTTTGATCCCGTAAAACCATACTAATTCCTTGAAATTTATTATATCAAATAATGGTATTTATACGAAAGGAAATCTTCAAAATGGCTTTAAATTCATATTCAAATTACATAATCTGCTTTAAATTTAATAAAACATTACAAATAACAAACTTTTCCATCGTATTAAGAGTGAGTAAAAGATTAAAATTACAAATTTCCAATTGCCATGAGTTATTTAGATCTCCGACAATAGATGAAATATCAGAGAAGTCTGAAATTCAATTTTTCGGTTTCTGGTACTTAAATAATACACAATATCAGGAAGAATTCTGAAAAAATTTCCAAAAAAAATTTCCAAAAAAAAAGATTTTTCCGGCTTAACAAGAGTTCCAAAGATTCCAATCCAGGACTTGGAAGACATGCAAAAACAATAATACTTAACCCGTGAGTCCACCAAGGGCAAAGCATCAGTCACACTGTACAAAGATCAAATTTCCACCAACATCTCAAATTCTCAATTACTCATTTACTATATACCAACATTTCATTGATGTCATTGTGTATGATAATTACCCAATGTCAAAAATTACGAACTATATATACTATAAAATCTTTATTCATATACTCATTTACTATATACCAACATTTCATTGATGTCATTGAGTATGATAATTACCCAATGTGAAAAATTACGAACTATATATGCTATAAAACTCTTTATTCATATGGAGAAATAGGGGATGGTTAATCACCTAAATTAGATTAATATATTTTTCACATTTATTAAACGAGCTTACGAAATTCTATGACATCCGAGGTAAATTGCGTGCATGCACTTCGTCTCCATGTAAGAGAATGACTAAAGTTACAAAGTTGATGGGGCCTAACGCGCCTGTGACAAAAATGTACGGATATCACAACAAAGTGCGAGGCCAAAACATTACGATAATGGTGCAAAGGTCGTGATTGTAATGAAAGATTCAAAACTCATGAATACTCAACAACAAATGGATGATCTCCTGAAATCAGCATCACTGGAACCAGCCCAGCCCAAGCTAATATTATCTTTACGATAATAATAAATTGTCCCTAAATCAGCTCTCGATGATTCAAATAACATATCAGCTATTAAGTTAATGGATGCAGATTCAAGTTGGGGATTAAGTTTTCCTTCTTTAAAAAAAGGCCAAAAGGATATGCTTGGCGACCTTAGGAAAAATCATAAAGATTTAACAATAGAGGAGGTTGAAGAGAGTACTACTTGATTGTAATTTTCATGGTTCGTAAGTTTGAGTTATTAATTTTTGGTATCTAAGAGGATTCTTCTTATGTACTTCGAATTTCTTCTTCTTTAGCTCTTTTTTGTGCTCTTGTTTTTTCCAGGGCTTTGTTGTTGTACATTTTTCTTTGTGCTCTTGTTTCTTCAGGGCCTTGTCGCTTTTTTTGTTTTTGTACTCGCCTGCACATGGCTTGTGTGCATTTTAATCTATTTCCTATTGGCCGATCAAAAAAATAAAATAGATTTTTAATCTATTTCCTATTGGCCGATCAAAAAAATAAAATAGATTGTCCCTTTTTGGTTGGTCACCAAAAAAAATAATATTCTAACACTTATATTACTAATATGACCTTTACTGTTAACCACCACTATACACATATGTATTTAAGGGTAAAAAGATACATTAAACCAATATTTTCATGTTTACAGAAATGTAAAAATATATCAAAATATTAAAAAACTTAATGTATTCAAAAAATACACATTAAATTTTTGTAAAATTTATATATTTGAAAAACTCTTTAAATTATCTACATAATGAGTATAAATGAAATTATTAAATCTTTATTTTATGAATAAAATTTCATCGTTATCATATTTGGTGTTGTTAAGAGAATCAAATTTAAGCAGGTGCATCGCACATGTGGTCTCACCGATAGGAAATAGAAGAAATCTTTTTTTCTTGAAATTTTTGTGGAAAAAACCTGCAAGAGACAATGAAAACCTCCAATAGTAAATTGGGGTATGATTAAGATGTGAATTCTTTTTTTTCTTTTTTTTTTGATGAAAATTTGTTAGATTTATTGATAAAAATGAGAAAACACAGCTGAGACAATGCCCTGAGATTTACTGTCCAATAAAAATATAGCCTGTGGTTTGTTTCAAAACAGAATTACAGAGGATAAGTATAACCGTTATGGATTTGAGTCTTCTAGTTCATGATCAAATCGCCGAAGCTTGCAGATTTGAACTAGTCAAACAATGAGGCCCATTGGTAAATTATTCTCTTCGCCTGTACGATTAACATTTCCTTGCATCTAGCCTTCTTTTTGAACGATGTTTTGGAGACTATCCCAAAACAGTGGGGGACTACTCTTATAATTTGGGGGTGGATATTTGAAGTAATTTTGGCTCACCCCTTATCTATATTTTTTTAAATACCAAATTTACCCTTGGTAATTAAATTAGTTAGTTTATTGATTAGTTAGTGTTAGTGTAATGATTAATTACTGATTAGTTAGTGATTAGTGAGTTATTAATAGGATAGTTTTGTTAGAATTAGAATTATTGAGAGAGAAGAAGAAGAAGAAGAAAAAAAGATGAAGAAAAAGAGGGAAGAACCCAAATTGAATTGTGAAAAAATTGGTCAAATCGAAAATTTCAGGAAGAAATTTCGGCTAGGTCAAAGTAGTTCGGTTAGCAATTCTGCAAAACAGGTAGCCGAACTCTCATGTATGTGCAGTTCGGTTACTCATTTCAGCATACGCAGGTAACCGAACTCTGTTTTAATGGAGGTTTTTGAGAGTTCAGTTATCTTTTTCCAGAAAACGTTGCCGAACTAATTTTATAGAGTATACAGTTAATAGTTCGGTTTAGTCGAGTTTAGTCCCTTTGTTACCGAACTTTTTGTTCGGCAAGATCGCAAATCACGATCATTGAATAGCTAACCGAACTTTGTAGTTCGGTTTAGTCGAGTGTAGTAATTATGTTGCCGAACTATACCATAGAAAATTCCAAAGAACAAGTTCGGCAAGATCGCAATATCTGGTATAAGTTGCGAAGTCACCGAACTACAAGTTTGGTGTTGACAGATCAAAGTTCGGTTACCCCATAGAAATTGCGAAGTAACCGAACTATATTTTATCAAAGTTCGGTTACCTATATAAATTTATCAACTAAACCGAACTCAAATTTCGCATATAAAGAAAGAGTTCGGTTACGATTTTTTTTTTGCGAGCTTACCGAACTACATAGTTCGGTTACCTAAAAATTCCTACTTGGCCGAACTGTTCTTCATATTGAAAGTTCGGTTACCAAAATCTAGGGTTTTCAAAAAATTTCCTAGCCGAAATCTATACTGTAACTACCATTTTCTATGGTTTTTGATGATTTCTAATCGATTTCTTCAACAAAAAACGATTAAAAGGAATGGGTATGAAGGAAATTACCTGCGGATTTTCATTTTACTCGAATCGGACTTCTTGGTTGATGTTGGAGAAGAAGAAGAAGAAGAAGAATAAAAGAAAAGAAAAGGTTTTGAAACTGATTTTTGGTTTTAATTTAGGGGTTTAGATTAGTGGGTAGTGGTTAAATTAGTGGGTTATTAGGATTAGTTATAACCTTAATTAGGATAAGGGCAGATTAGTCTTCCCTAATCTTTTAGGACACCCCTTAAAATTTAGGGTGGACATTTGAATAACTAAATAGTCCCCCACTGTTTTGGGATAGTCCCCAAACCATCGTTCTTCTTTTTTGTTATTGTTCTTTTGTTTCTTTCACTTCAAATGGCCCAGCAAATGGAAAACTTTCTTGGACAGCTTTTTACATTAATCGATATGCTAATCTTGGAATTGATCCTTGATTCCTGCTTTATGAAACCATGTAGAATCCAGTGATTGAGATAAGTAATTCCATATTTCTTTAGAAAGCCTGCAATTTAATAGGACATGGTTTACCTCCTCTTCGTCTATGCTGCAGAGAGAGCATCTTGTTTTTTGAGATTTGACATCCTCTCTTAAGGAGATTATCCGTTGTTGGGATTGTATTCTGTACCGCCAACCAAGCCAGTAGTTGTGCATTTGGGGGAATCTTCTTTCTCCAGATATACTTAAAATCATCCTCACTGCCTGCATGTAAATTTTGTATTTGCCACTTATACCCTTCTCTTGTTGAGTAGTTTGAAGCAGTGGCGAAGGATATGGAGTCTTCATTGTCTGTCAAGGCTGGAGGAGTACCAAGAAGACTTTCCAGGTGATCTAATTCAGCTTGAGTTTCAGCATCAGGTGTATCAGATAGCTGAGCATTCCATATGCCATTTTGAATAACCTCAGCTATTCTGTCGTCTTTTCTTGAAGCTGCTCTATAGGCCTTTTTATGGCTGATATTGAATGAAACTTGACTTTTCCAAGGGATCCAGATTTTGACACTCTTCCGGTCACCTGTATTCGTAGTAGAATTCCAATGTACTACTCCCTTTGCATTCTTAATGCCCTTCCGAAAAACCCTACCATAAGTAGTATTGATAGTTTTAGGAATCAAATCTTGACTGTCTGACTTGGATTTTACTTGAATAATTTTTCTCCAAAGGGCATTTTTTTCATGAGCATACCTCCAACTCCACTTAGCCAATAAAGTTTTCTTTATAGCTTTGAGGTCTCTTATTCCTAGACCTCCAAATTTCTTTGGCTTGATATCCCTCTCCCAAGGAATCCAACAGGTTTTTTTTCTTTCCGAGGTACCTCCCCATAAGAATTCTCTCAATAAACAAGAAGATTTGCCACTGCACTGTTAATGAGCTCGATCCTTTCAGCTTTTAACAAAAATCTTCTTCTCCATTTTGTTAGTTTGGACTTTAATTTCTCCAATATCATATCCCAAATACTGGTTTGCTTTCTTGTAGCACCAAGAGTCATTCCAAGGTACTTGAATGGTAATAACTATATCTGACAATTTGAAATTCTAGCAATGTCTTATATTTTTGTATCTGCTCCGATACTCAAAATTGTGCTTTAAGTTTACTTTGAGGCCAGTGATTGCTTCATAAATTTGTAAGATCATTAATAAATTTCAATTTCTTTTTCTTTAGCATCCAAGGAAATAAGTGTGTCGTCTGTAAATTGATTTTGAATCCTGAAATCATCTGCAAATCTTCTGCTCTTTTTAGGAATCTTGTTAGGGCTTCAGCTACTAGCGGAAACAAGAAAGGAGAAAGGGGGTCTCCTTGTCTCAATCCTTTGTAGTGTTGAAATTTGATAGTGGAGCTTCCATCTACTAGAACAGAGGATTGTGCTGAGGAGAGACACTAGAAAATCCAAGTTCTTGATTTATCTCCAAAACCTGTATTCTTTAGCAAGGTGTCAAAACAATGCCAGCTGACATTATCAAATGCCTTTTCAATACCTAGTTTGCACAATATACCGGGCTTTCTTTGATTTTAATCTTACATCAATAAGTTCACCGGTTGTTAGTATACCATCTTCTATTTGTTTACCTTGAAAGAATGCTCCTTGGTGCTCACTTGAATTCTTTAATTAAGATATGAATTCAAGGGCCACCGTTCTAATAAAAAAAACTTAAGATATGAAAAAGTTTCGTATCCAAGAATTCTCCCCGAGAAACAAACCCTATGATTGATTTTTCCATTTTCCCTGTCCAAACCACGAAGTATGGCAATGGTGATGGAAAATGCAACTTGAACATGGAAACTGCAATTTGGGCAAAATCCTAAATTAATCTAATTAAATTGTTAGGTCGATAACTTAATTTAATTAAGTTGAATATAAAATTCGAAAATCCTAAATTTAGGTGGACAAGTTGTTTTTAATATGATTTTATGGGAAACAAATCAAAGGCGCATTCTGCTCACTACCAAACTCTATTTATTTGTTTTGAGTTGGAGGTAAAACAAAACAAATTGCTCTCGGGACTAAAAATATATTTATTTGGCGATGTTATTTATTATATTCATTTATTTATCGATAAATAAATATTTATTTATTTAGACAATATTTTTTTAATTAAAAAATTAAATTGTATAAGAGAGATGTATAAATTTACCTAGAGGGTGTTGATCAGAATTCATATCAATAATTCAATGGTCATAGTAGAATATAACCAAGGATTAACTGGTCTTATTTCTGATTTACGTTATAGAAATGTGACGGACGCCGAACATCTTTTAAACTACCCTAACAAACTGATGCAGTTGTGGTGGAATCTCCAACATACGAACAAATTTATCGAGTTAGTAATAAATGATGAGAATGATCCTAAACTGGATGATAGTAGCGTCGTACCAAATGTGTCATCCAATATACATTTCAACCTATGATGACCATAAAAATTACTTGCAACAACACGAGCAAAATATTCCAGACACTGTGCAAGCATTACATAAAATTAAGGATATGGTGCATTTTTGTTTGGGTGGAAAAAAAAGACATCAACTATAGATAAAGAATTAAGTTCACGTTTAGTTTATTTCGATATACATATTTTTATGTAAAATTTACTAATTATGTATTTGGTTTATTCTTATATATATTTTTTATATGAAATTTAGTGATTATTCATTTATATTTCTATAAGACCTTTAAAGTTTCAATTTTTTTTATTCACCAATACATAAGCAAGTTTATTCATTTATCTTCTTAATCCAAATTGGGAATGGTGAAAATTATCTATTCCACGAGATTATTTATTTATCAAATATTTATTTATCGAGATTGAACGATAATCACATTTATTTGGGGACAAAAGATCATCTCGGTTGGGTAAAATTTGATGTGTTGGCCGTCCACCTCCTTCCACAGATCCAAGAACCATACTGTTGGATAGTCAAATATGGGGATAGGCAAATGTCTGCGAACTTTACCGTACATTATTATCAAACACACTAACGAATTCACGACAGCGTATGAAATCAAATTCCGCCAACATCTCTCACTTATCAATATTCATTAAATAAGATTAAACTATAAGCCTCTTTATATTTAGATAATTAACGAAGTCCCTAGCAAATATCACTGATGGCGCACATTTATTAGATGAGCTTATGAAAATTCACAAAATGCGATCAAATTGTATGACCGCCTTGCAGCTGATAAAAGTACTGTGCTTCATCCATTAAACCATCATGAATTGTTTGGATGTGGTATAAATTTTTACACCATAAAATTTTTGTTGGAGATGGAGGTGCGAATTGTTTGTTTGTGGTATAAATTTTTACACCCCATCACATTTAACCGGACCTTTTGAACGATTTTTCTCTTCCGGAAATATGTTTATATTATATAAATTTATATAGGAAAATACATTTTTTAATAGTGGTACTAAAGCTTTAGTTAATCAACCAAACAAATCGCACTTCTTCAAAAGAATGACCTAATAGGAACTCGGCTTAGTCCTATGGTGTGCTAATCTATCAGCTAGATTAGCAGTCCACGTCAGCTAGGACAACCTTCTAAGTCCTATGGCAGTGCTAATCTAGCAGCTAGATTAGCAGCCCACATCAGCGCCCAGCGCTGTTTGGTTTAGCACAACCAATCTTAGCAGTCAGATCAAAAAATAAATCTAGTGCACTGTTTGGTTCAGCGAAAAGGTCATTTTCACATGTTAGGAGAGAGAACTAATGTTAACAAATAGACAACACTTTTTTTTTTTGAATTGCAACATTTTTCTGCTAATTTAACAGCCCAATCTAGCCCATAAGACTTAGCCTTAGCAACAATATGACTGTGGATATCTAAATTTTATTGTAGGTGAAAACTGCATAGGTATCAGGACAAAATTACATCATGAGACCCGAACATTACGTGCAAATCATACTCCAAAACATGGGACCTTCTTTTCTCTGCCACTGATGACTTCAACTTGTGTTCATTGTCAAAGCAAATGCACAACTCTTCTGGATTTCCAACATTCTAGTGAAAATCAATTCCAACGGAACAATTATCGGGATATTTTCCAATTTATATGAAAATTGTATTGCTTTTTTGGCTTATATGCGAACATCCTCTCCACAAAAATTGAATCAACCATTTTGAGAGATTTTATTCTTTTAAAAGAACATACTGCTGTATTAAAAACTAGGGAATGACCGGTGCCGTAACTATTTTGCATTATCCTAAGCTGGGGTGTTAAAAATACTTTAAATGTATGAGTAGGGATTTTGCACAGTCATATGACAGGAACATGCATAGGCTCGCATCTCGATAGGCTAATAATATTGGTTCCCTTGGTTTACACCTTCCTTGGCCAGCAGATGGAGATCTTCATTCGAGTCGCATCAAACTCCTTCAGTCCTTAAATTGTAACAAAGTTATAATGTTAATTCATTATGTGCAATGCACGCCCAACTTGATTTATGATCATGACTGTACTGTGTAGTCTTTAGATTGCAAGTATATTAATACTGCTTTATCAAACTACACGTAAGGTAGGCTTTTCCTTTCATGGCAACTAAGTCTATCTATCCGTTATGGCATTGATTGGGAATGCTTGTAAACTGTCATACCCCGTCAGTAAACATCGTGAGATATAACAATTACAAATAAGAACAAATTTGCTGACAGGCTCAACAATATTATGGATCCTCTTCCAGCCCCAAGTATTATGGATCCAACAGGCTCAACAATATCCAAACAAATCCCATCTGAAAAGGAACAAAAAAACTAAACTGCTCATGTAACACTCACTGTTTTTGCAATTAAAATCCAAAAGAGAAACCTAACAAAGAGAGCCTAAAAATATGGCATGCACTTAATTGGATAGGAATTTCATTAGCTTTAAGGTCTAAAGATTCAGAGAAAATCAAATTCAAACCTAAGATCATCTGTACTTAAAAGAAGATAGCCCAAAATGTTAAATACTCTCTAAGAGACTCCTCATTTATCTAACTTAAAAGAAGATGAGAACTTTCTCAACAAAGAATGAGTCGGAATAAAAAATGAGAAACCTGACAATCAAGCAGCTTGGTTTAATAAGGAAGCTGAGAACCTGACATTTCTCATATACATCACCAAAACAGGAAAAATTCAAACAGCCCAAACAACAATATATGTAAGCTTTAAGGGTTGACCAATATACAAATCATCAGACACAGCTTCAAATAACCTAAACAGTTGGACTAAAAAACAACAAAACAAACTACGACAATAATAGATGATGTCATTCAATGCCTCAGATTTAGGTTTTATCCAAATGCAGAGCTTCTTTTTTCTTTGTGCTCGCCTGATAACCTCATGGGTTTAATGTTCGCCATCCTGCATAAATTCTTGACATTGAGACGACTCATAGTGGACTGTGGGTAATTCATCCTTGCTACGCTGTACTTTACACAATTTTATTCATATTGAAGCTGATAACCAATCTCGACCCCGAAAATAGTTAGTAATGCAACCTCAACTGTGTGCTTCCTGTCTTCCTGAATTCATAAGAAAGGGCCCAATTGGTTGTGTACCTATTTTTGCTAATTTAGAACTGGGAGTATTTATTATACTTACAGTGCATAACTGTGACATGGTGAGTGTATCACAACATGTGATCTTATATCCCTCCACTAAAATTCACAAAGAGAGGTTTCTTAATTTATATACATGCTATTGCTTCGTACATAAATTAATGTAGTACATGTTCATCGACTAAATTTCAATAACCTTTAGAGAGGTTCTTAATTTGCAGTCTACGGAGAGATTTTGGAAGAAGTACTCAGTTATGGATTCATTATGAATGGACCCCAGTTAGATGCTCTGCAAGCGTTAAATCATTCAGAAGATTCACAAAATCATGTTTCCTGAGATGCTAAAATTTATCACTCACTGCTGGGTCTCCATTGTTCTTTTGATCTCACAGAAATTTTATCTGCCACAAAGTCATGTGGTAAAACCTAGTAATATCATTTGGCATACTGCAAAAATATAGTTAACGAAACTTACTTAGGAAGTTAGATGCAAAACTCTTTAATATTCGCTCCACTTCAGCCTTCAAGTTATTGAAATGGCAACATTTATGAACAACATCACCAAGATTAGGTTTGATATAACACGAAAAAGGTGCAAGAGCCTCTTCCTGCCATATGACTTGAACATTGTCTGCTAGGAAAAATAAAACAACATGGGTCAATACTCTAGGATTCCAAATTCATCTAACCCTAAAATGTGCATGAGACACCAATAATTCCAAAACACGAATGTTAAATCTAAAACTATATAAGTTCAATTCGCCTTCCGAAATAGTTACGTTCTTTTTTAAAGAAAAAAGCAATGTCTATGTATACGCAGTAACATTAGTCGTATATATCACCGAAAAACAACAACCCACTCCTTTCAACCATATCCTGCGAGTGAAAACTGTCAGCAAAGTGTTTCTTCCACCTAAATTAGTGATAACCCCAAAAACATTATACAATGAAGAAAAATAAATAACAAAGGAATTACATCCTCCTGCATATAATTAGGAAATCCACGATTGACAAAAGAGTAGCTCGCCATACCAAAGGTTAATTACTATGGCGTGAAGCTCTCATTCCAACTTCTCAAGTTCCTTACAACTTATCGAGCACATCTTTCCCATCAGTGATTCTGTTAAGGCACATACAAACACAAAAAAATGGAGGAAAAAAAGAAGAAGATAAACAAACCCGGCTAAATAATTGAACTAACTGAATTCCGCCGGGAAAGCATCAACACTTATCACCCTATCAATCAACATGATTTTAGTGGACTTGCTTATGCACACAAACCAAGGGCGCAAGTAAACTACTGAAACTACCACGCAGTGCAAAGGGTCATAGCTCAAGCCATTGTTGTACTTCTATATTCATTTCCAGGTTGTACATTGTACAGATAAATCACATTTAATTCTAACTTTATCCTTTTGCAATAATGAATAATCCAACATAACTTGATTATAGAATGAGATGAGGCCAAATAAGAAACCATGTATTCTGAAGAGGTGTATATACGTAGTTGGACTGGACACTATAGCACCCACAACAGTGTTTTTAACATATATTGTTTTGTTTTTTATTATCTAAACCTCTGTGTAAACATGATCACTCATAAAAAAAACTTATCTTTATAGGTGACACAGATATACAGAAACCAAGACACATAGATTTTATGTTCAAGTTCAGCTATCAAGTTAACTTAATTTAACAAATTGTCGCTCACGAATGACATAAAAAGGGATTGAGAAGAAAACTCACAATTTCATTGTCATGTGACTTGACAAAGACATCAACCTTGTCAAAGTCTACAACAATAAAAACACTAAATGAATATCGGATAGCATTTCAACAATCAAGCAAAGGAATTACACTTGTCTGCAGCTTGAGCTTTCAGTGTTTTAATTGATGAAACTACAAAGGAACACTCAAAGATGGCCTGCAAAGCTAATGTGAAATCATTTAGATTGCTGGAATTATGGATTCAGGTGGTTGTTTATGTGCAAAAATGTTGCAGAGCTGTGTAAAGCATAAAACTTAATTAACATTTATTAATGAGACCAAAAAGTTGGATAATTTTATTGGTGATTCACTTTATTTCGATTCATAATTCAAGCATATCATTTAACCAATAAACACGATCAAAGCACTGCGCATTAGATAAGCCGAAATCCATCCCAAAAATAAACCATAAAAGCAAAACACAAAGAAAACCCCAAAAATAAGAACACACTGTCGGAAGATTTGAAACTGGAAAAAGAAAACAACTAAAGCAAAACAATAGTGATCACGTCAACAAAAAAAAACATGACTGGAGGATCCGAATATATCTTGTTTTTAGGTTCACGTTGAACCAACTTTTTTCTCATATTTGAACTTACTATGATTTGTGGCACCGTACTTCAAATCAAATTAACTTTGATAATTCAGATTTTTTTATTTCACGATAATTGACTTCAAGATGCTTTTATCTTCAAATGGTTTAAAGAAATATTTTATCTCTTTGGTGTAGGCATTGATGGGCTTCCCAATTCTTTGATTATATATGTAGGCCAGTTTCCATTTAATCTGCAAGAGCTGACCAACCATTATATTATAAAAGAAGATTATGAATCAATACCTTATATTCAAAAGAAGATTTAGAAAATCAATTTACTGTATCTGAAAAAGGTGACGATGAAAGAAATTAAACCTCCCAAAAAATAACCCAATCAATAAAATCAAACCCAAAAAACTAATAAGCGCCAAATTGGTTCTGACCTTGAAGCTCTAATCAAAATCCCCAATTCAAAAATCTAAGTAAATAAATGCCTGCAGATGCAAATCTAGCTTTTGTGAGCTAGCAAGCTCTAATAATTGCTGAAAACCTTAAAACCAAAATTAGGATAGAAAGGAAGCAGAAAACAAACCTTTAGGAATGAATATTACCGATTACGTTCAAGAGGAATATGTTTCAGAATAAAAGTTCTTTCAATAGACGATTGGGGAAATTGGGCTCAGCTAGACGTTAATTCGATAAGTTGGAAATGGAACATCAGACAATCCATCCAAATCCCTTTCCGTTCATCTTCCTGGATCAAGAGTTAAAGTTTTTCATGGGAATTAATGCAAAGGGGTGGGTGCATAAATGAACCGCACAAAGAAAAACATTAACCAAGCACGGCCGTTGGATTAACCTAATCCATAAGAGGGGAGGGGAGATCACAGCCAGTTGTTAGAAAATCCAATATATCCTGACCGCTGGATGATTCACCAAACACTACTGTCGTATAAACATTGATAAGGGTAATAAGTTACGCTTGATTGAATGTTTGTAGCGGTCTTACCAGTCAGCACTAACACCGATTCTTTACGCTGTCTAAAATCAATATCCACCGACATATCGGATACCGTTTTCCAGAAACAGAAAGTTCGAACATATGAACCTTCTAGTCGAATTTCCATATGCCACAAACTTAGACGTAAATGAATAGAGAGAAGAAGTCCAAGGCTAAAACAGGTGATGAATATCACATAAACATGATGAATGTATTTATCACACTTGTTCAACTAGCTTACCACAATTCAGCTCTAAGTAAGAAAGACTAGAGATTAGAGAGGGTCTTAGATGGACGGACCTATCGCCTAACCCCAAAAATGTATTGATATTGTGACAAAATGCCAGACCAAATCGCAAGCTGCCAGATTATCACGAAGTTTCGAAACTCGTGAGCACTTAACAACTAACCGATCGTCTCCCGTAGATTGTGTGTTATCAGTATGCATCTCTAGAACCGGCCAAAGCACATTATGTACAATAACTAGCACTTAACCCGTTCCTCAACGGCACGGGCCTTGATCAGTATCGATTTGTTCATCGTACAAATTATGTCATGAAAACTCATCGACACCTCTAGCTGCAAATGAACGATTTTTTGGGGACTACTCAAAAATGGAGGGGATTATTCTTCAATTTTTTTGGGTGGAAATTAGAAGTAATAATGAGTCACCCCTTATCTATTTTTTTAAATACCAAACTTGTCCTTGGTAATTAAATTAGTTAGTGTTAATGTAATGATTAATTGGTAAGGTTAGATTAATTAGTTGGGTGTTTTTAAAAAAATAACTTTTGAGAAGAAGGTTTTTTTTTTTATTTTTTTTATTTTAAAGATTGTTGATTTCGAAATGAGGGTTTTGGTACTTAGGTATACTTCAAATTTAGTTAATGTTGCTTGAATTGGCAAAAACTTTCGAAAAAATGAAAATTTTATAAACTTATTTCGACAATGGTTCGGCTACGACATCTGAAGAACAGATAGCCGAACTCATCTGCAGGTGTAGTTCGGCTAATGGTTCTGAAGACATGGGTAGCCGAACTCAGCTTTAATGGAGTTTTAGCTTTCATAGAAAATTTCGGCTAGGAAAAAAAAAGTTGCAAGGAATAAAAATATTCGACGTAACCGAACTCAATATATAGGTTTTCAGAGAAAAATGTTCGGTTAGGAGAAAAAAATTGCGACGTAGCCGAACTAAAAGTTCGGCTAGGAAAAAAAGTTGCGACGTAACCGAACTAAAAGTTCAGTTGGAATTTTTTTTTTGCGAGGTAACCGAACTTTTCTCTGAAAGAAAAAACTCCATTAAAGCTGAGTTCGGCTAGTTCGACAAACTGTTTCACATAATTCCTCGCCAAACTTCTCTCTGCAACTTCCATTTTCAACTCATTTTGATAATTACTACTCATTTTTTCAACCAAGTAATGGGTTTGTGGATTTTTTTTTTGAATTGATACGATGAAGCAGAAAGAAGAAAAGAAAATGAACCCTCTAATAGTAACGGACTTATGAAAAATTAAAAGTAATGTATTTGTTATAATTTTGATTTTGATTTTGTTTTGTTAATGATTAGATTAGGTTATATATATATATATATATGTATATTTATTAGATTAGTTTTAATTTTAATTATGTTAAGGGTAGATTAGTCATTTCCACACTTTAGGACACCCCTTATAAGTATAAGGTAGATATTCCTATCACAAAGTAGCCTCCTCCATTTTTAAGTAGTACCAAAAAAATAGTTCCTGCAAATAACTTAGTACTGTTTTGTTTTTTAATGGGCTTCAACATATGTGATGTCCATGTAACCAAAATTTATAAACATTAACATGGTTATATAGTTTCCATGGTGTAACCCTGTAATAATTGTAACGACACATTACAATAAGTAGGTCGTATAATCTGGCCATCACTGTTAAGGACCTGATTTGTAAGACCATAAAATCTGTTCATCTCTTACACCTGACAGTAAGTGGCCATGGTCACCTCCAAAATCGTTATCATTCATCTTTCTTTTCATGGTCGAGCAGTCTGGGGCCAATATCACCAGCTATAATATTTTATTTTATCTTTTGAGAGAGAAAGAAATTGCACTCTTTGAGGTGAGGTCAAATCCACTTTCAAGACTGACCAATATGTAACTGAGGATGCAAGATCGGTGTTCCCTTATTGCGCTGCATATTTTAATGATTGAGTACATCTCAATATTTCTACTGGAACATTTTTTTTTGCCACTTTCTTGATTCTTTTAATTTTTACTACCTCTGGTAGTTCTTAATTCTTATATAAATCTCTCTTATGTAAGACAAACAAATAAAAGTAACCTGATTTGTTAGCGTTGGTAATGGTCATCGTAAAGGCATTCTCTGTGATAAACGAAAGAGGTATAATTCTAACTGCCTGACACTGTTTTATTTAGCTTCATTGGTTATAATGAGCTAATGCTCTAAATAGACATGGAAGATTATTTTTTTTAAAGAAATCGGTTGTCAGCAGCTCTCTTCGCGGAGAAATCAACTAATCAATATCGTCCATAGAAGTCTCCCTAATTCCTCTTTCATAGCACATTTCGCGATGGACGACCTGCTAAAGAACTCCGAAATCGGTAGAAGTTTTTATTCCAGCTGACTCATCCGTTATTGTCATGTTGCCGATCCTCCGAATCTGTGAAGAATAGACTTGAATCTGTGAAGAATATTTTTCTTTTTGATCGAACGGATGCTGCAAACTCTCCAACGTGCAATGTTGTTCCTGTAATTTTTATAACACACATTAGATGGCAATGTATAAAACGTGTACCCATTACCTTTTCGAAGCGGTAGTATATATGTGAACTTCTGCCATCAAATCTTCAACAAAGTATCGTGCCCAGCGGTTTCTTTTGACGATTGCTTTTGTAACTTCAAAAGCCCTCTTATCACCTCCATATGTTACTATCTGGACCTGGAATACAATTTTGCGATGGACGACCTGGTAAAGAACCCCGAACACATGTTGAACTCCCTGATCATGTTCCAAATTAGTAGGTTGTCAGCAGCTCCCTTACAGATTAAGCAAAAAATTAACATATTTACGTTGAATATCTATAAAATTTTCAAAATGAATTATTCAACCACAGACTATAGTATTGTGTATTTTGGCCTTCTAAGATATATATTTATTTATTTCCTTTCAAAATAGGCCTCTGTCAGACTTATGGCATGCACGTGATTTACAAATGAAAATGTTAGAAAGTGTACCACGAAAGCTCTATAAGGATCCAATATATTCTGCTATACCATCTTTACAACACTGTTTTACCGTAAGTTTATGTGGCCTATTTGCTTTCTCCACCGATCTATGCAAGTATGCTCGTATTTTGTGTGATGAATTATAAAATCAAGCGACCACCACATTTACAATATACTTTACTATGTAATGCTAATATTTTAACTGGCCATAGGATGTTCGCTACTGACTTTAAACTTCATGTCATTTCCAACTGTAAACTTTATGAATTTTCAGAATCGAAATAGTTATACCTTTTTTCATGTTTTCTAGGGTGAACTCACTCATGAAACACATCTAGCCTTAAGTTGCTGCATTGTTGTGTAGCGACACACTGACAATATTTGGTTACACGAAACACCCCAAAATTAGGTGGCATACAACATAAAAAGGTAAATTGATCAACATGAATTTGCAACACAATTGGGAGTTAGTGGAAACATAAAACTATGCTAATTAGCCAACAAAACCCAAAACAAAATTATTTAAATGTAATACCAAATATTCACTGTCAGAAAACGCCTAACCAAAAAACAATAACTTCCTTATCTAAAACTTCTAATGTTATTTCATAGACCTTGTAATGCTATTGCGATTAAAAACCAAAAGGCACTTGAATATCCATGTCAATTAGAAATGAAAAAAAAAATCACCAGGAGGATGGAAAACTTTAAATACCGTACTTGCAGAGATCATTTTACCACCTCTAGTTGCAGTTTAGATTTGGAAAACTAGGTTTTTATTAACCAAAGGGATGGAATTGATCGCAATAGCTTAGGGGAAAATAAAATAAACTGGTTAGGATTAATAAAAGGAGCTCAATGTTTTCTACAATTCGAAATCAGAATATAAATTGGGTCAGAATAGAAGATGATTTCTGAAAAACCTAGCCATGATTTGTATATTGGTCACCTATCAAATGAGATTGTTAAACAACCCATAAAATTCTTGCTAAAAAAACCACCTGAATTCACAAACCAAGAAACCAACGAATCAAAATAAGAACATTAACAATAGATATAAGAATAAACTAACCTAATAAGATTACTTCCAAAAAAAATTAAAAAATTGATTGATTTAGGTTCACTTGCAGTTCTTGGGTCTTAACCCTTAACAAAAGCTTTTAGCATCTCTGTAGTTTTGGTTGAATGTTACCTGGTGAGAGATCTTCTTCAAATCATCAAAAATCCCCAAGTTAATCCAAAATCTCCAGGTTACGCAAGCCTTAGGTATCTGTACCAAACTAACTGAGAACTCTCGAAATCAGCTGAACGGAGAGACCTAAAGATATGCTTATTAAGTATTTATCTGTAGTCGTGCCGACGACGTTTTGCCGATTGGCTTTGATAGTTTGATTTATGTATATTCTATTAGAATTCGACATTGAATAAGGTTTGCTATTCAGCCCTACTAATTTGTTCGAAGTTCTAACTTGTAACAAACTGAATTTCAGAAATGCAAGATAACAATTGGACTAATACTCGTGAATGTATCAACATACAAACATATCAAATTAACATGAGTTAAAGTTTAATCATCCAAGAGAACAACAGCAATAAGAACAAAAACTCATAAAAGAGACGCCTGATTCTTATACTTCCCAACAACAAAAAAACCCAATTGTTCAACAGAAACCCTTGCATAAAATCATTGTATTTTTAGTAAATTTATCAATCATCTAACTGAGACGAAAAAACACCTTTCCTGAGATTATAGGCCACCTATGTTCAGGACTTCATCAGAAACATAAACAAATCTAAAACAGAATTTGGATATTGATGTGATTGTCAGAATTAGCTGATGCAGAGCGACAATAAGCCGTATCTAATTCAAAACTGAAATATTAAAACTTCACAATGTTAAAAACCCTAGATGGCCTAGAATGTTAGAGCTTACCAGGAATCATGAAGTCTTGATCATAGTGATTGGATTTTGATTACTCTCAACTTTCTCAAAGTTGTAAATTTAAGATTTGGGTTTGAAAGAAGAGATGAGGTGCGGTCAGATATGAAGTAAATGAGAAACTGAACGATTTTGGGAGTACACGATTTTTGGAATGAGTAAGATTCGCAGGATTCACCTTAAACAAAAACCCTAGACACTTAAAAACATGCAACCCTTTGATTTATCCATAGGTGTTTTTTTGATTCACTTTACATGTACATGTAATCCTCAATTAATATCATCTTTGAGATTCATTTTCAACCAATCGCAGATTTGGTAGTATCTTTCGATCTGCTGCGCAAGGAAGACAAACTTCTCATATTTAGCTTCAATCTTTAAATTTCCACATCAACATCGATCACTATAACCCAAATCCATGATAAACTTGTCATATTCCACTTCAATCTTAGACAACACACCATTGAACTCTATAACCCCAAATAAATCACAAAATTATGCATTCAATTAGAAACTTGATTGCGAAAGGTTTTCTTTTTCCCTTGATGAAAAACAAAAATTTCATTTGGGGTTTTAGATTTTTTAGTTGAATTTGAGGAATCGATCGAGAAAGTTAAGAGCTTAAAGGTAAGAACTTGATGGTATAGTTCTGTGTGGCTGTGAATGTTGCTGGTTCCCTTTTTCCCTGATAAAATACCAAAATAATTCAGATGATTTTCGGGTTTCAACCGAAGAAGAATTCTGTTCTCTTCGGATTTCTCAGCAGAAATTAGAAATTGAAATGATACAATAACCAAGGCGTTTCAGTCATCAAACGAACCATGGGTGGCCTAGCAATAAATGACGTGTAAAATTGTATTTCATGTGATCAGCCAACCGTAAATTTATCTTTTGTGAGGATAGATCCTAACCACTCTTTACATACGTAAAATTATCCAAACTTTGCTACGTATTCTTGATTTAATTTAAAACAAAGAATGTTGTCCCCTGCTGAAGGGAAAATAAAAAAAAATTGTACAATTTTAATTAATTGATTGCAATTGCTATTAGCAAAATTCCAAGAAATCAAATTTATGTTGGAAAAAGCTGAAGACATTTGAGAACTAATGGAAACTCGATTACAGCATGTAAAGTCAGAATGGGATTAAAATCTAATCTGATCCCTAAGTAACAACCAAGGTTCTAACTAATAGTCACAAGATAATCAACTTTCAGGAAATTTATTCCAAAGCAATGACAAGATTTATAAAACTAGTTTCTCTAGGATACTTCTTTTTCTCGGATACTAGAGTCGTAACTAGTGAGTCTTTCGATTCGAAGTGATGAGAACCAATTTTGGAAAGAATATACATACTTCCTAATATACCTCTTCTTCTAAATTAAACCAAGTTAAATTTAAAATTAATTTAGATGTTAACACGTGTCCCTCTATCATTGGCCGGGACTGGGGGATTGGAACATTTCGGTCACGGAGGATCTCTAGCCTGAGAGACAAGTATAATATCAATTTCCACCAACATCTCTCAATTATCAATATTCATTAACGTAACGTGTATATAGTTTATATTTAGATAACAAAGTCCCCCAGCAAATACACTGATGGTAATCACAAAGATTAAATTAAAAGTAAAATCACACTTTTTAGTTGAGCTTATGAAAATTCACAAAATGCGGTCAAAATGAATGAGAGACTAGCAGCTAATAAAAGTTCTGTGCTTCATCCATTAAACCAGCATTTGTACGAAACAAACTTGGCTTTGTATTATTTGCTTAAATGAGTAACAATTTACAGCAAATTTTCCAATTTATATGATAATTGTATTGCTTTTTTTTTGGCTTACGTGCAAACATCCACGCCATAAAAATTGAACCAACCAATGTACTAATATAAATATCAAAAAGATTTGTAAAATAAGGGTAATATAGGGATTAGGGTTTTCACGTGCCGGGCCCGGCTTGGCTGGTTGTCTAAACAAGTCGGGTTAGGGTTGGAAAAATGTCGGCTTGTGGGAAAATGGGTAAACCCGGACCGGCTTGTAAAACCCGCGGGTTCAACCCGTTACCCGTAGTTCCTATTACGCCGCGTGTACCCTCAGTATAACGTGTCCCCTCTTCTTTTCTTTCTTCTTCTTCTTCTTCTTCTTCTTTTCTTCTTCTTCTTCTTCGTTCGCAGAGAGATTCACAGAAAGTGAGAGACAGCGCCATTAAATGGTCGTGATTTACAGAAATGAGAGAAATTGAAGCTACAGATAACCTAGGTCGAGTTTATTCACTCAACATCTCTTCTGACAAACACCGAGGCTCTGTTGATAAGGGTCTCGCCGATACATTAGGTCGATGGTTGAAATTGAAGACGGGAAAGAATCAGGACTTTAGATGTTGATCGTGTATGAGTCTGAGATGGGTTAGAGGAGAATTAGGAGGAAGCTGTTACTGCGATTAAATCGTGAAAGAGGGACGAGATGGTGAGAAATCAAAGTTAGGGTTTGAGTTAATCCCAGAAATTAGTCGATTGCAAGAAATCAAGGATGAAGTTAAGTTGAAATTGAGAGTTTACCAAGAATCAGAAGATGAGTATTGTTTCTGCTTCCGTTAATTGAAGATGATGATGAAGTTACAGGCTTCCGATGGACTTCTGAGTTTGAAATAAAAACAGCGAAGAAGGTTGAAGAATTTAGGGTTTATGTGATGATATGAAGAAGGGGTCACTGCCGTTTCAATTGAGGTAGAAGTTGAAGACTTAATTGTTGAATTTGGGTTCAATCTGTGCAATACAGAGACACGGAAGATAAGGAATTGAATATGTGAAAAGGATGGAGTTGTTTCAGTTAATTGAACATGGTGAATGTTTGAACTCGAGAGTCTGTGATGGATAAAGACATGGCTAGGTTTTTTTTTTGCAGACATGGAGCTGTGGAGTTCCCCATGGTGGATTTTGAGAGATTAATAAGAAGCAGTTCATGAAGGTTTGAGTTCAGACTGGTTACAGACAAAGATGGTATTGCCGTATCTGTTTCTCGATGCCGGAATTACAAAGAAATGAGATGGAGGTGCTGTGAATGGGAATATGACACCACTGGTGATATGGGTTTGATTCTGGTGGTGTATGAAATAGATGCAGATGATGTTGTTGCTGTTGCTGCTGTCAGTTAGAGAGGAAGTTGAGCTGAAATGGAATCGGACCAAGAATGGATTTGTGTTGGTTGAGAATTTATGTGAGAGAAGGAAATGAAAAATGAAGTGAAAGAAGATGTTGCAGCAGTGAACACAAGAGATCTATGTATCTAACTATATGTAAGATAATAGAATTAATTAGATGAATATTAGGTTGCAGGGAAGGAGCTTTAGATGGCCTGAGTGTGGCCGAAAATAGACCAGAAATCACAGGAAACTCTGTCTAAATAAGTTGACTCACTAGAAACCAGCTAACCCGTGAGCCCGTAAGCTTTACCCGTTACGGGCGCGGGTTGGAGAAATGACCACCCGTGAAGAATAGCGGGTTGGAGAAATGACCACCTGTGAAGAATAGCGGTCCGCAAGCTTTGGCCCGTGTTAACCCGTATCCATGTAACCTGTAACAAGCCAGCCCGGCCCGTTCGTTTGCCATCTCTAGTCACCAATCAGAACTAACACCGATCCTTTACCTTGTATAAAATCAATATCCACCAACATCTCGAATATCGTTTATCAGAAACAAAAAGTTTGAATCGGTGTATTATTACTTCGAGCCATATTTCCATATGCCACAAAATTAGATGTAAATAAATAGAGAGAAGAAGACCAAGGCTAAAACAGGTGATGAATATCACATAAACATGATGAAGATATTTATCACCCTTGTTCAACTAGCTTACCACAATTCATGATAGACAAGTTAAAATGAATGCGATTGCGCTCTATAAATGACGAGAGATTAGAGGGTCTCAGATGGACGTAACGCCTAAGCCAAAAGTGTATAGATATCATGAGAGACCAAACCGCAAAACTGCTAGATTATTATGAAGATTTGAAAGAAACTCTTGAGCACTAAACAACTAATCGATGTTCTCCTACAGATTATGTGTTCTTTGTTGTTAGTATGCATCTCTAGAACCGGCCAAATTCTTCCAAAAATGGTCAATTTGTGAAATTGTTCCAAAAGTAGTAGTAGGGTATCTTTTGGGACATATGCCCCCAACTTTTCAGAAATACCCTATTATGTCCGTAATTGTGTAGACATCCGATTTTTTTATTATTACTTTTTCTTTTTTATAATATTATAGTAAGTTTATTTTTGATTGAGACCCCATCATTATTTTACTGATGCCATGTGGATGTGTAGATATTACATATAAAGATACGTAGACATCCAGAATCTAGGCATAATCATATGTTGGATAAATGTATACATCCATGTTTCGAAGTCTAGACATCGGACACTATTCATAAAATATGTGGACATCAGGCTATAAATATGTGGACATCAGGCTATAAATGTATAGACATCGGGCTATAAAGGGTACCTTGTGTATTATGTAAAGTCACTCACACTTTTGGAAGATTTTTGGGATCAATCATACATTCGGAAGATATTTACCAATCAATCATAGCCGCGGTAATTTCCTCGAAAATAAGATAAATTAATAAATTTAACTAATTGATTGCAATTGCTATTAGCAAAATTCCAAGAAATCAAATTTATGTTGGAAAAAGCTGAAGACATTTGAGAACTAATGGAAACTCGATTAAAGCTGGTAAAGTCAGAATGGGTTAGTGATCCCCATTAGGGATTTGTGAATGAATTTGGATTTTGAGCTAATGATTTTGGTAAATGCAGCTGAGTGTTAGCATGGTGAAGAAGCACAAAATCCAAACAACTAAAAATTGAAACACTGGTTTTACTCCTGAAAGTTTCAGCAGCTATTGTGGAAATCATATTTTGCAACATGGGATATCTGCAACTTATTTTTTTTCTTCCGGGGGAGTTTTCTGTTTTTATGAAAGTAGAAGCCTACACAAGTTAATAGAAGACAAGACAAGACTCCCCTGGATTTTCAAAAGACAACTCTTCTAGGAAATTTCCCATTTATTTGAGAAAATTACTGCACACGGTTTGTCAGAGATGTTAGAATTGTTGGATACAGTTGCCAAGAACCATTTTACTTTTTTTGAGACTCTTGGTTGGAAACTTACACTACATTGAGGCCAAGGGCAATCAAGTGGGAATACATGTTATACTAAGATGATAGCCTTACACTAGCAACATGACCAAAGTTTGCACACAGATTAACATTCTAAGATGGAATTCACTGGGTAGTAGGTTTGCTAAGAAGCTTTAATAAAGGCTGTGCTGAAGATTGTAGTGTTGATGAATATATATAGGGTTTATTAACGATACTGCACGTCCATACTGGAGTCTAGAAATAGCCAAATAAGGTAGAAATCATGGTCAAGTCAACCAAATTAAGGAACAGACTCGCTGCATCCCTTCAATATAACACAAAACCGACTTAGAAGATAATAGTCACGGGCCAACAAGGTCACTTATAACTCATCTTTGCATCATCTGCATTGGACACAACCTCCTTTTTCTTAAGTGATCGACACCTAATTGGTGCATCTGATGGCATTGCGGGTTTGTCATGGTGTTGCAAGCGTCTTCTTGGAAGCCAGAGGCCTAGAGCTCTAACTATACATGCTCCTACTCCAGACAAGCTGCATCTCTTGCACTCTTGGACGATTTATAATGAAAATATGCTCTCATTTTAGCTTCTTTAAATTTGACTAAACTTGCAGATTATTAACTACTCTTAATGTGTGCAAGGAGAAAACCTAAAGATACTCCATTTTTCAACTAGCATATACACAATCGTTCGAACTTCAACATAAATCGCAATATGAATTTCAAAAATAGTTTGTGAATTACATTAACAAAAAAAGCACAATATTGTCTACATTTAAAAACAAACACTGAAAACAGCACGGCTAGTTTATCAAAACAATTATACCAGTATTAAACATAGAAATGTTATTACGAAATTTAACTTAAAAGATAACCAATTGCCGAAACGTACATTTGCATTAATGTTAATTGTTGATTTCAGTATCAAAATCTACCACCTACAGCAGTACAGCACAATTACCAAAAACCAAAAGATTACTGTTGCCTATTAAAATGCAAATTTCGGTAACTAACCCTTCTGAAAGGTACACTAAGTTCAATTATTGCCACTTGGCTCCTATTTATTTTATTCTTAGTCTTTTTCTATGCATAATTACCTGATTTAGCTGAAATTAGGCTCCCTACGTAGAATTCTCGACTCTTTCCTACTCCCTCCGTATTTAAAAAATAGGCAGGTTTGTATGTAAATTTACACATAAACTTGCCTATTTTTTGAAACGGAAATAATACATAACTATCGGTACTAATATTATAGATTTTATAACTTTTCTACTTTCTGGGTCATATATCATTAAATTATTGTTAGTATCTAATAGAATCTCACCGTTTTCAAAACACCAAATTGGCCTACACGAAAAGTATAATCTAGTAACAGTAAATCGCCGAGTCCAAGATTTTTGCATTCCATAATCTTGCAGGATCCATATATCGACGTTGTCATTAAAATAATTAAAATAACCAACAGCCAAACAAATGTCGTCCCTCAGCGCTCCGAGAGTAGTTGAACATATATCTTTGCCTTCATCCCCGCCTTTTCTAATTACTTCAGGGAGCGGGAAATGCACAAGTCTCTCATTGCTAATATCAATATCGAAAGAGACTACAATTCCAGTGGAGAATACCTCGGAAGCAATAGCTTTGCCCAACCAGTGAAAAGCTCCGTTGAAAAACAAAGTAAGGTATCTCCATTCAGAAGCAAATAAGTAAGCAGAGGCTTGAATAGCATGCCACGAATCTGACCCGTAAGGAATGGTTCGAACCTCATGCCAGGAATCTGACCCCAATGTATAAACCTGAATATCTAAACATTCGTAATAGCCATATCTCTGCGAAATACGTACCACCTTGTAATCATCAGTCTTGTTATCATAACCAAAGCCATATTTGACAAATCTTCATCTGTACTTGGAGAATTACATTCGTAAATTTCTTTGTATTCATTCGTTGATGGGTTCCAGATATAAAGTTTTCTAAAATTGCAAAATCCAGATTTACTCGTAATAGTCGTAGAAATACCTAAGCAAATCAAGCCATCACAAGAACCCAATATTTTAAGGGCCACTACAACAAAAACATACATGGATCATTCTTAAAAACTGTGATCTAAATACTGGCTGTCTGTGATCTTTGCCAGTATAATCTAAAGGGTGATTTATAGATAACAACTCTCCTGCAATGAAAAGTGTGATCTTGCCCTGTGCAAAGAACTCAAGGCTTTCAAAAGTTGAGATCTAAAGTGAGGGTTTTAAAAGACAAATCTAGAGAAAACTATGGTCTTTCTCTAAGTTTTCAATACAAATTTACCCTGTATAAATAATATATTTCCATTCCATTTCTGCCCTTGTAATTCAAATCCAAAACTGATATAAACAAAATTCGAAAGGGCTAATAGAAAAACTACAGATTTCATTGCTCACTGAATCAAATTCATTTCTGAACCAGAAACAAATAGAAAAATTACACATTTCTGTCTACTTGTTTAACTCAAATCAAGGGGTACTAAAATGCAGATCCTTTAAAATCAGAACAAGTTGGGCGAAGTTTAATTACTCAAACCAGGAGTACCAAGACTCAGTTCCTTTTCATCAGAAAGAGATAGGCAAAGTTCACTCAAACTAGGAGTAACAAGTTTCTTTGCATCCAACTTTTCAGAATCCGGGCGTTGCTTCCTGGTGAAGATTAAGAGAAAAGGTAAGATATTTTGAGCAATTATTGCACGGACACCACAAATGATCAGTTCAAAGTTTGTTATCTGCATATAAATGATGAAGACGTACACACTAATATGAATGCCATCTGTCTCTGAGTATTGACAGTTGATAGTAATACAAGTATGAGCCATACAAAATGTCCAATATGCATGTTTCAATGTGTAATATCAACAAAACAAAAACAAAAATTATTTAAACAACAAAACGAAACCACATGAGCCTACTGCAGGATCCAACTCAGATAAGTTGGACAAAAGGAATGCAACAAAAGCCTACTGCAGGATATAACAATAAAAATTTATTAGAACGCGACTATCAATACTCAGATACCCTGCGAGGTAAATTTATTGAAAAAAGTAAGCTCTGCCTTGCGACTGCAGGGGGAGACTATCTTAAGAGACAGTTTCCGTAAACAATACCTAACTATCTCCAATGCTGGACAGCAAGACTAAAGGTGTGATTTCAGTAACAAATAAGACAATATTTCAACACTACAAAAGGAATTGTCCATAATCCTACTCCATTATATGAAATTATAAAAAAGTTAACAAGACTTGTGACTGCAGGGGAAGGCAATCTTAAGAGACAATTTCCACTAAGAAAATCTAACAATCTCTAATGCTGAACAACAATTGTGCTACTTCAGTAACCTAGAATCTTCAAATTCCAACAAACAAGACAGTAGTTCAACCTTACAAAAGGAATGACAATCAGAAACTCTACCTGTCCTGTAAGTTCCTCGTGTTTAGTAAGCCCTACATCTCCAATTCTTTGCACACTTGCACTTAACTCATCCAGTTCATCATCTTGTTGCCTAAAACTGTCAGTTGGCAAAAAAGCAATCAGTAAGAATCATATATGTATCTTGGCATTGGTTGGATCACTGGGGAATAAAAGAGGGGGATTACTATATGAGGAGTATCTGTCAATCTGACTCAGATGATATATGAAATCATCATTATCTCGTGCTGCATATGATCTGGATTTGCCTGCCTGGTAAGGATCATTAGGGACCCTCAATTAGCTCCTGGCGCATACCGTTCGCTGTTCTAGATTTTCCAGCTTCGACAGCTTTCTTCATGACACCCGCCTAAATGAGCACATAAAATAGTAACAGATTTTTCTTAATCATAACTGAACTTGAAGGCAGAAATTGTTAAAAAGAAAAGCTCAATACTCTAGTTTAAAAACAAGAAATATCGTATCTAAACTAACACCCTTCACCTACAACAAATCATCAATGATATGATATGACCTGTTATACTAGGTTCGTTTTGGCCTTAAAACGCATACAGTAGAACCGAGGATGTTGTGATTTGAAGGCAAAAACTCTGATATATTTCTAAGCAAGGAATATGTTCAGGTTCAAAAGCAGAAATCTAATCAGTTAATAACAAGTGTTAAACTAAAACAGAAGACGCACCAAGCATATTTAAGGCAGAAGTCTAATTACAGTTTATCGTCCTACTTCTAAAAATACGGTGGATCATTCCTTTATCGAACAACATCTTCTTTGTTTTGATTATGTACTACGGACACATTAATTCACAAAAGCAAAGCATGCAGAGTACCACTAAGGAAACAATGCGAACGGGGAAAGTTGAATTGGAATTGGTCATGTAATAATTGACGAATTGGAACTGGAAAAGGAAACAAAGAACAACTTCTTCTTTGTTTTGTTGCTCTGCTATGCCTTCAAGTTCAGAGTACGCGTAATGTAATAATTGACTCTTGATTAACTTACACAAAAAAACCAGCACGACTAAACAGAGAGAAAAAGCTAAGAAATACCCTGTCCGGAGTATCTTCATCACTATCATCTTCGTCTTATCGTTGTCATCATCAAAGTTAATGCCTAGAAGCTCCAGTATTATTATTATCCTATAGAACAATCCACCGAAAAAGTTAATGATATCAAATAACTTACATGAGCAACAGGGATGGGATAAGAATAATGCATGCAGCGATAACCAGTGAAGTAAACACTTGCATTTTTCGAGTTGTGAGAAAGCTCAATCTCTTTCTCAAAGATCAAATCATAATTAACTTGAGCATATTTGTCCATAGAAAGTGTTCCCAGCACCAGTTTCTTTCCATTAAAGTTAACAAAGAGGACAACATTCTCATTTCCCTTCTTTGTTTCCCCAAGTGCAGCCTACATCATAATTTCATCGAACAACACAATTGACAATCAACAAAAAAGAACACACAAATACTTAACAGAAGAAACTCTAAATTAATGATAATACACTTACCTGTGAGAGATGAATAAGGCGTCCTTCAGTAAAGCTAACCTTGTGAGGTACACCAGGTTTGACTTCAACACCTACGAAACAAGTCAGTTTAATAACCCGCCCTACTCTTTAACATGTTTCCCAGATTCATAATATTGCAATTGCTAAACTAGCATATAAGCAAAAACCAAACACCAATCCAAGATAAATTCCCAGACAAAAATACCCACCATGACATCGAGGACAGAGTCATTGCCAAGACAAGTAAAATGACGGCTGAACCCCATAGACTGTGACTAAGAATGCACATGAATCATCAAGTAAATATGTTTGAATCTATGAAATATAATATATCATCCAATTTCTCAAATGAGGTTGCTGTTTCACATGAACAATTCTTGGGAAAGATTAAACAACTGAAATGCAAGTCTACAAGAACTGGAGACCCAGCTGCATCGCAGGCATAAGATGCAGGACCCTTCCAGTAACATGATCTAGAAATAACCACCAATGAACATACAAATCACAAGATATTCAAACTAACTCAGAATTTCACAAAAAAATTTCTCCAAAGATCAAATCGATCTCTATAAACTAACCAATCTACTAAGTAAAAGTAAAAAAACAACTAACCAAAGTCAGAACCAAACATGCAAGTAAAATTTTACATCTAAGCAAACCTAAATCAAATCACACAAAGCAGAGATAGATTCAGAGTTTCAAGTGTAATACCAAATCAAACTTCACCGATCTTCCAAAAAAAATCTCACTCCAAGTTTAGATCGCATAAGCTTGCAGAAAAACGATAATGAAATCAAAAATCAAAACAACTAAAAAATCAACCCTAATTTCAAATCTCAACTTCAACTTTCGAATCAGACTCCATATCTAACCCAAACAAGAGGGGAACCAGTTAGAACAAGGTATTTTCTGTAGGTTTCTCAATCGATGAGAAGAACCCAAAAGGAAGATATATTTATAGATTTGTATATGGCTACATACTAGAATTACAAGATACGTATAACGTATTTATAGAAATATTATATACTGACATAATGAAAATATACTGACATAAAAAACCTAATCCTGGTTGTTTACAGACTGTTCAACAGGAGATGTCGGACATGCTCTAACACTCCCCCGTGTTCCATGTGGGTGATCGCAGACAGTCAGCATGGAACGAAGCGAAAGAAAACGTTCTTTAGGGAGAGCTTTAGTGAAGATGTCAGCAAGCTGATCCTTGGAGCAAACAAATCGCACAATGAGCAACCCTTGTTGGACACGTTCGAGAACGAAGTGATAATCAATCTCAATATGTTTTGTCCGTCCATGGAAAATAGGATTCATAGTGAGATATATATCTCCTAAATTATCACACCATAAGACCGGAGGAGTACGAATAGGAGCTCGTAGTTCATGTAAAAGAGATTCAACCCACATAAGTTCAGCAGTAGCAATGGCCAAACCACGGTATTCAGATTCAGTACTAGATTTAGAAACCGTCTTTTGCTTTCTAGCACTCCAAGAAATAATATTGGGACCAAGAAACACACAATACCCACTTGTGGAACGACGATCAGTTGGATCACCCGCCCAATCTGCATCGGTATATGCCGAAAAATTAATATTTAAGGACGGGGCAGGTTTGAGGTAAATACCGTAAGAGGAAGTTTGCTGCAAGTAACGTAAAATTCGTTTAACAAGGAGAAGATGCGCGGTTGTTGGAGTGTGCATATACTGGCACACTTTGTTGACAGCAAACGCCAATTCAAGCCTTGTTAGTAGGAGATATTACAGGCCACCCACCAGACTACGGTAATGCGAAGGATCAGTGAGAGTAGAACCACTTGTGGGGTGAAGATCAGTTGAAGTAGTAAGTGGAGTTGAGACTGGTTTAGCACCTTGCATATTGGCACGACTAAAAAGGTCTTCAATGTAACGTCGTTGAGATAGAAAAAGTCCTGTTGAAGTCCAAGTGCCTCAATGTCGAGAAAAAATGATAACCGCCCCATGTCTTTCAAAGCAAATTCATGTTGCAAACTAGAAATAATTGACTGCAAACAAGTTAAATTGGAACTTGTAAGAATAATATCGTCAACATAAACTAAAAGATAAGTGATACCCTCCGATGAGCGCTGAATGAATAAAGATGTATCGACTTTAGAGGTGGAAAATCCCAACTTTTGCAAGTAAAGACTGAGACGATGGTACCATGCTCTAGGAGCTTGCTTGAGTCCGTAAAGAGACTTGTGAAGCTTGCAAACATGATTAGGGAACTGAGGATTTTTATAACCGGGCGGTTGCTTCATGGGTACCTCCTCATTAAGAAATCCTTTTAAGAAAGCATTTTGAATGTCAAGTTGACGTACCGGCCAGTTATATGTTAAAGCAAGGGTGAGAACAACACGGATTGTGCAAGGTTTAATCACCGTACTAAATGTCTCTCCATAGTCGATACCTTCTTGTTGATTAAACCCTTTAGCTACCAAACGAGCTTTGTAACGCTCAATGGACCCTTCAGCTTTGCGTTTGACCCGAAATACCCACTTACAACCCACCAAATTCATGTGTGGAGAATACGGAACATATGACCAGGTGCCATTCTTCATTAAAGCATTATGCTCTTCATCCATAGAGGTGCACCACTTAGGATCAGATGTTACCTGCGTATAACAACTAGGTTCACAAAATTCATCAGTAACCTTAGCATGTTTAGATGCCATGAGAACCTTCGGCTTAAAAATGCCGCTTTTACCTCGTGTAACCATCCCATGCTCATTAAAAACGACCGACAGTGGTAAGGTGACTTGTGTGGGGTTGGAGTTGGTGCGTTTTGGTATATGAGATCGAGGGGCTGTATGTAGTGGAGGTAAAAGAGTTGTTAGGGGGATAGGATCTGTATGGGGAATGAAAGTAGGGGAAGGAGTTGTTAAGGGGGTAGGATCCGTATGGGAAATGAAAGTAGGAGAGGGAGAATGGGAATTGGGTACTGATGTTGGTGGATTTGTACTGGTGGTGGGACATGGGTTTTGCTGGTTGGAAGGTACGGAGCTGGTAGGATTAGAAGAAGGAGTGGGTACTGATAGAGTTGGTTGGACATGAGTGATAGGACATGGGTGTGGTTGAGAAGGTGGAGGTACTGGAGAAAGAGGACGATTGGTGGTGGATACATACCTGACAACTAGAGGATTTAAACATGGTGGGGCTGGTGGAGGTACCGGAGGAATTTTACTACTAAATACAGGAACATTAGTAGTGTTCAAAGGTAAGGGATAATCTTTTACCTGAATAAATGATGACAATGAAGGTGGTTCTGCAGGGGCAGCAGCAAATGGAAAGGAGTCTTCAGCAAAGACAACATGGCGAGACCAATAAATTCTTTTTGTAGGTAGATGAAAACACTTGTAACCTTTTCTAGCTGCATCGTATCCAAGAAAAACACAAGGAGAAGAGCGTGGCTCCAATTTGTTAGAGCGATAATCTCGAAGGTGGGGAAAACACAAACACCCAAAAGTTTTCAGAGACAAATAATCAGGAACCTTATTAAAAAGTAATTCATATGGAGAACAAGACCCAGTTGGCGATGAAGGAATTCTATTCATAAGAAAACAAGCCGTAAAAAATGCATCATACCAAAAATTGACTGGAACGGATGCCATAGACAACAAAGTTAAACCGGTTTCAACGATACGTCTATGACGTCTTTCTACTAGACCATTTTGGGCGGAAGTGTGTGGACAAGATAATCTATGAAGAGTGCCATTGTCACGGAAAATAGGTTTAATACGATTGTACTCGGTTCCGTTATCAGTTTGGAATTGTTTAATTTTTGTGCTAAAGAGCTTTTCAACATGCTTAGAAAATAGTAAGAAAAGAGGAACAACATCTGTCGTGCATTGGATAAATCCAGGTAAAGCGACTAAAAGCATCGACAAAAATAACATAATAACGGTAACCTTTACTAGATAAGATAGGTGCAGGACCCCAAACATCCGAAATAATTAAATCCAATGGTTTAGAGTACACAGTGGTACTAGAATGAAAAGGTAGTTTATGACTCTTATTCTCTAAGCAAGATTGACAAAAAGAAATTTTGGAATTTGAAACCGGAAGATGATTACGAGACACCACAAACTTGACTGTTCGTAACATCGGATTACCTAAACGGTTGTGCCATGACTGCAATGAAGTTCGTTCTCCTACTAAAGATGAAATTGAAGAACTAACGGGTCTCAATGTGTAGAGACCATCTTCAAGCATGCCCCGCAAAACCACCTTCCCCGTTTGTGGATCCTTCACAAGACAACTAGAATCATTAAATTCAAAGATGACATGATTATCACGGAAAAATTGGGACACAGATAGGAGATTATGGGAAAGATGAGGAACATATAAGGTATTTGAGAGAAGAAAATTATGGGTGGGAGTGGGTAATAAGGACGTACCTATATGAGATATGGGTAAACTGGAACCACTAGCCACCTTTACCTGATCCGTGCCGGTGTATTCAGTAGGAGCACGAAGATGGGAAATATCGTTGGTCATATGATGAGAGGCACCGCTATCAAGAAGCCAATCATAAGTGTAAACTGGTGCAGCAGTGGTAGCAGAAGCCGTTGGAGCAGAGCCTTGTGAAGGGTTGGGTCTTGAGTTCCTATTAGGCGGCTGCTTGCGAGGACGCTTAAAATTGCAATCAAAACGCTTCCAACAGTCTTGGGCAGTGTGGTGAGGTTTTTCACGGAGTTGAAAAATAACAGGACTCACGCCGGTATTAGGTGAGGATACCTTGCCACGGTTGGAAGAAAACTTGACGACATTCGCTTGAGGCTGCATAAGAGACTTATTCTGCTTGTCAATACGACATTCATAAGACAAGAGGTGAGTCTCAAAAGTTTCAACAGTAAAACGATCCATTGATGTTTAGAGAGAAGCATAAATAGTTTCAAAAGATGAATCAAGTCCATCGAGTAAGATATGGCGAAGTTCCATATTGGATATAGGGTGGCCAGCAGAGGCGAGGGAATCTGCAAGTTGGTTAGCATGGGATAAATATTCTGCAGTAGATCTGTTACCCTTTTGAATATGCTGGAGTTCACGCCGAATAGCCAAAATATTAGCCTCGAATTTGGAGGAAAGTAACTCATCAATCTTTGTCCATGCCGTAGCACTAGAGGTACAACCACGAACTTTAGCTAGAATAGGTGCTGAAAGGGATGAAAATAACCACCCAAGGAGGATTTTATCTTCACGAATCCAAGTGGTAAAGGCTGGATTTGGAAGACCATCAACAACAGCAGGTGGACGAGGCTTCGCGCCAGTAAAGTAATGTTCAAGATCATAACCCTGGAGATAGGGTTCAAATTGTGCTTTCCAAAGCAAGAGATTCATGTTGTAAAGTTTGATGGTAATTGCGTTTTGAAGAACTGTCATGGCCGATTTGAAAGAAGAGGTCGAAGACGAGATAGAAGCAGAGATGCTATGGTTAATAATGGGAATAGTCTCTGAGTTGGTAGAAGCGGAAGAGCTGGAAGTGGCCATAGGATCGATGTTAGGATGATACCAAGTTAGAACAAGGTATTTTCTGTAGGTTTCTCAATCGATGAGAAGAACCCAAAAGGAAGATATATTTATAGATTTGTATATGGCTACATACTAGAATTACAAGATACGTATAACGTATTTATAGAACATTATATACTGACATAATGAAAATATACTGACATAATGAAAAACCTAATCCTGGTTGTTTACAGACTGTTCAACAGGAGATGTCGGACATGCTCTAACAGAACCAGTTGAATGCTACCAGAAACCAAATCAGGGACGGGCCTAGCAAGGGGCTAACCCGAGCTATAGCCCGTCCCAAGATTTGCTAACGAATTTTTTTAGAACGATGTTTTGGGGACTACCCCATAACAATGGGGGACTACTCTTTTATATGAATGCCCAACCCAAATTTTAAGGGGTGTCCTAAAAGATTAGGGAAGACTAACCTGCCCTTGTCCTAATTAAGGTTATAACTAATCCTAATAACCCACTAATTTAACCACTACCCACTAATCTAACCCCTTAAATTAAAACATAAAATCAGTTTTAAAACCTTTTTTTTTTCTTTTTTTCTCTTCTTCATCTTCATCATCTTCTTCTTCTTCTCCTCTTCTTCTTATACATCGTCGATTCAAAAAAAAATCATCGTCAATTAATCAATCTTTATAAACAATGCGTTCTAAGCAGACACCTAGAATTCCCGGATTGTGTCCGGGTCTGGCTAACATAGCGAATCTCCCAAATCAATTTCAAGTTGATAAACAACTTCAAGCAAAGTTGGGAGACGAAGTGAAGCATCCAACATCAACCAAGGAGTCTGATTCTATTAAAATGAAAATCCGCAGGTAATTTCCTTCATACCCATTCCTTTGAATCGGTTTTGGTTGAAGAAATCGATTAGAAATCATCAAAAACCATTGAAAATGGTCGTTACAGTAGAGATTTCGGCTAGGAGAAAATTTTAAAACCCTAGAATTTGGTAACCAAACTTTCAATATGAAGAACAGTTCGGCCAATTAGGAATTTTTAGGTAACCGAACTATGAAGTTCGGTAAGCTCGCAAAAAAAAAAACGTAACCGAACTCCTTCTTTATATGAAAAATTTGAGTTCGGTTACCTCGATAAATTTATATAGGTAACCGAACTTTGATAAAATATAGTTCGGTTACCTCGCACTTTCTATGTGGTAACCGAACTTTGATCTGTCACATACAAACTTGTAGTTCGGTTACCTCGCAACTTATACTAGATAACCGAACTTTAGTCTGTTAACATTTTGTGTTTGATGTAATCCCATGTTCAATTTTATTTGATAAGACAATATTCTGTTTAGCTAATAATGTGGTTTTCATTCATTAGGAACAAAGGGAAAAAATCTAATCCCCACGTAGCCGAAGATTTGAGAACTCCAACTCCTCGCGGTAGGATACATCTGGATTTCCGAAACCGTGGTACTAAAAATGCAAAACATGGAGGGGTATCATTACAGGAAGTCAATCAAGAGGTGATGGAGAATACAATTGATAATGTTATTGAAGAAGAGATGATGATGAAGAAGAGCAAGGAAATGAAGACCAAGGAAATGAAGAGGTTGAACAACAAAGAGAACACGTTGAAAATGTAGAGGAAGAAGAACAAGGACAGGGCAAAGAAGGAGAAGGACAAGAGGAAGAGAAGGATGAGGAAGAAGAGGGAGAGGATAAAGAGGAAGAATAGGAGGAAGAGGAGGAAGAGGATGAAGTGGAGGAAGAGGAAAAAGAGCAAGAAATAGTTCCTGTTAAAGAGAAAAAGAAGCAGAAGCCGCCTTGTGATAGATACTCACACATTCCCCCTGATAATTTGTGTTTCTCACCAGTGAACCCAACTTATGGTACTCCAAATGATGGAGGGGCCACATTGTTTGGCTACAAACACTCATGGGCTGCGAAGATCTATGCAACAAAGGTATTCTTTAAGTTCATTCTTAACTAACAAATCTTTTTTTTTTTTTGGGACATGTTTCGTTAAGTATTAATAGTGTTATGTTATTTTCGTAGGATCATAATGATGCAGTTCGTCTTATTTGTCATCAAAAGGCGTCCAAATGGGATCTTTCTTTGGAGTGTGACGATTTTCAAGCAAAGGTGAAACAGTGTGTGTTATGGAGAGCTATTGAGTATGCACATGTGGATTTTGACGTTGTTTCCGTATCCGCATTTCTCGAGAGGTATTATCCCGAGACATATACAATGCATCTTCCATTTGGCGAGATGGGAATTACTCCCGATGATTGCTCGAGAATAACCGGCTTACCAGTGGAAGGTAAATGTCTTCGAGAAGGCTGCAACCCCTCGATGCATTATGAAGCTCTTGAAGAATTGGCTCTAAAATGTCTAGGATAGAATGCAGGAAAGGCTCAATGTGAGTTTTGACGTTCTGTGAAGTCCCCTAAACGGGGCGATGGGTATAATCCAAGAGAGGTAAATGGAGCCTTCAAGAAGAAGGTGAAGAAATTCAAGTTGGTAAAGTTGAAGGAAGCATTTCGAGGGACAAAAATGATGGTGGAGAAAGGAAAGTTGGTGATGGACTAGGAGACCCTTAGGCATCATGTCACCGCTTATTGGTTATATCAGCTACGAACCGTCATTTTCCCCGACACTTCTGGAAATAGGGTGGATGCACATTATCTACAGCTTTTGGAGAATCTCGATGAGATTAACCAATACTCTTGGGCCACTGGGGTGCTTGCTTTTGTTCTAGAAGAGATGAGCAAAGGGTCGAGGATTAAGACAACTCTTATTCAGGTGACCTTTTACATTGTTAGTTAGCAAATTATTCGCATAAATTTTCTGCTCCCAAATCAATTATCATGTATGTGGTTGATATTTTCGTATTTTCGCATAGGTTTGGATTTATGACCACTTCCCTTCAGCAGGAAAATGGTTGTTTTTGGACGCACAAAAGAAGTCTAAAGAAGAGCAGTTGACTTCCTTGAGAGAGAAATTGGATAAACTTACGGTAAACGATGTGGTATTTCACCCATACGCCGTACCCGATGATGTCCCTGTAGATGAAGAAGATCTGAATGGTTTCTCTACCGTCTCGGCATACTATGGACCAATTTGGTATCCTAATGGCTACGCAATATATAATCCAAGGAGAATACTAAGACAACTTTGTTGTGTCCAAATGGATCCCGACGTGGTGAATGAAAAATTCAATTTGGTGGTTCAAGGAACAAAGAACACCGAGAAATATTTTGTTCCAAAACATGAACCAACTCCTACGGTAGGACATTGGAATGCACTTCGTAACTAATACTTATCTTTAGGTGATTGTGTACCTTGTGGTGAAGATGTAAATGCATGTGATGAAGATTATATGGAGTTTTATCAAGAAATTAGTCATCGTTTTGTGATAAATAGAGAAGAACAAGCTAAGAATGATAAGGCGAAGGCGAAGGCAAAGGAGAGGGATGCTAAGAGAGCTCAGAAGGAGACGCCTATTTGTGGAGAAGAAGCAAAAATGTTATGGGATAATGTGGTAAGAAAATGTCTTCTCTTATACTTCCTTGTTGTTTGAAAGTATTGAAAATATATTTACTTATGCTTAAAATTGGAATCAGGTGAAGAAGGGTACGAAATTGTTGAAGAAATGGATGGCTAAAATCCGTAGTGGAGAGCCGATGTCAACTAAGGAACAAACCTACTACTACAGCGAGTGGGAGGGTCTTATAACTAAAAGAATGATGGAGCCAAGTAGGTCTAAGCAATTGAAGAGGGGTCGACAACAAGGAGAATGTTCAAGTCGCGCCATGGAGGAAACCGGACGAGTAGATGAAACCCCAAGTGATGAGGAAGTTCCACCTAAAACTCGTGGTAAACAAGGAAGTGGTAAAAGGGTGCGTCGCGGTGGTCACCGAACTGTTTGTGACTTACACTTCAGGTAAAAAGTTCGGTTACCTCAATTTGAACAGAGCTAGCCGAACTTAAAATTCGGTAAAGTGTGAAAAATTAATGGTCACCGAACTGTTTTTTTGGCGAACAGCTAAATCTTACCAGGTTGCCGAAGACATAGTTCGGTTACCTCGCAACATTTTCACTGGTTTCCGAACTCTACTCTGAAGACTCAAATAAAACACCTAAATCCTACCAGTTTGTGAGTTAGACTTCATGTAAAAAGTTCGGTTACCTTAATTTTTAACGTTGTAACCGAAATTTATAGTTCGGTTAGCAAAGTATAATATCACTGGTTGCCGAACCTGGAGACTAAAAATTTGGCTTTTGCACAAGTTGGAAAAGTCATTCTCTGAGCCTTCAAATAAAAGTTCGGTTACCTCATTATTTACCATGTTAACCCAATTTTGTATTTCGGTTGGCTCGCAATATTTATTTTCAAACCGAACTTTGAATTTTAAAATTTCAATGTTCTATATCTGACATGGTTGGCTTGGTTGTGATGGACACATCGTACCTTTTTTCTTCAAATCTCGCTCACTTGTTTCGCCTTTCTCCTCAATACTCCTACCCCGTTTCTTGGTTTGTTCCAAGTACATTGCCGCGGTATACTCATGGGCCGAAGTATCTCTAGTAAATGGGGTTTGCTCACTTTTTTTCTTACGTAACACCTTTGCATAGTCTCTTAGTTGTTTTTTAGTTTCTTTTTTGCTTGGCCTACCTTTGCGTTTGCCTTTTGACGGTTCATAAACATTCTCCGAAGTTTGTGGATATATGATTTTCCTCATGTCATCCCAAAATATTTGTTTTTGGAGCTTGTTCTTGCCACGATACATCTCTAGTACGGTTCTACCCATTTCGTTATCACCAAACTCCTCTCCGGCTTCTTCTCCCTTTGGGGGAGGGATGAAACTTGGATGCTTCCAATATGGATCAATGTCGCTTAAAGAGGTTACGCCATGCTCGTAGTTGATTATCATATGGCGACAAGGGAGTCCCATAGACTTCTTCATGTTACATACACACACCTCATCCCTCTTGGTTTCCCACTTATTAATCAACTCGACTTCTATAATCAACAACTTATACATTGGCGAGATACGATGTAATGGATTCCCTTGAACAATGGGTGGTCGGCATATTTTCCGGTCGTTTTGAATATACGGCTTTTTTGGAACTTCTCTTTAATTCTATCAATGTCGCTCTTGAAGTAATTCTCCATAATATTCCACACGGTTACGAAATTATCAACACATCCAAAGAGATTCTTCTTCAACCGATGGTGAGCAGACTCTACTAAACTTGTCGCCTGATTTCCCAAGTGTTTATATTAGTTGATATAGGAATTAACAAACCTCTCTTTGTGTGGTTCCAACCATTGGCGAAGAACATACGATACAACACCGGGATAATCGGGAGTATCCCAATGGGCGATAAACTCCGCAAGATTTAGATGATACTCTTCCTCGGTAAGAGACCAACACAATGATTCCCATTCACCGTTGAAAGCAACCCATTTAGCGTAATTTAGATCGTATTGTTTTTCAACTTCCTCTTTTGCGTCCGCTCTTTCATGTTCCGGTAGCATCTTAATCTCTTCATATCCTTTTTTCTTAGGTGGACAAATTGTTGGCTTACACCTATTTATCAAATTACACCATATATGGAACGTACAAAGCATATTGTGTGCTAATGAAAACACTACCTCTATTGAATTCATCAATGCGACTTCATTGTCGGTGACTATAACCCCGGGAATATCATCACTTTGGAAGATTGCCTTAACTTGTTGTAGTGCCAAAATGTAACTAGGTTCTTGCTCGTCCCTTAAGAAACAAAACGCCATGGTAAACGGTGACTGCGTCGAAGTACGCCCAACAATATTCAACAATGGCATCTCGTACTTGTTCGTCTTATAAGTACAATCCATTATGAGAACTTCATGAAAGCATTGAGCCAATTGAACACTCGTTGGATGCGCAATGAAGAGTTGTGTTATCTCTCCGTCCGAATCAACATCCTTTTGAACCGCGTAGTCTTTCTCTTTGGCCAAAAAAAACAATTGTTGCATCACTTGTCTATCTCTCCATTCCTTCTTTCTAATTATCACAATTGCATTACAAACGGTGGACAAAGATGAGTGGTTATCCTTGTTATCCTCCTTTAATATTTGGAGCATTTGAATCGGTGAAAGACCCATTTTCCTCATTTTAGCTACCTTGTCCATCTCTTCAGGAGTTAGCTTGGCCGCCATGAAACGTCCTTTAAGATGCTCCGGACGAGGGTGGTTATGACAACCTTCCATAACCTTGTAGAGAACCCATCCACCCAATTCTTCGTTGTAATTAAATGCAAGCTTGAATGGGCATTTAATCTTCTTTGAGAAAGTTTTGTTCTTCCTATTTTTCTTTCCTTTATAAACATAACCCTACCTCTTGTGGCTTTTATCGGGATCACCGCTTCTCTCACAAACCATTTCAAAGCGGGTTTTGCTTTCTCTCCCATTCAATAGTAATACGCACATGTCTTTTAGTGCATGTTTTCTAGCCCAACTCTTTTCCTCTAAAGGACTTTTGAATACCAAGTCATTCATGTAGTGATGGGACGTGTCATCGTACAAAATATCAACAGGGGTAGGTTGATTTTCCATTGGTTCTATTGGATCAGATGCAACCTACGAGTAATAGCACAACGTCAATACCAACTAAAAATAAGAAATACTTAAATTTTCGGCAATGTAAAAATAAAAACGATCCTGCCGAACAAAAAGTTCGGTTATGAAAGTTTTTTTGTGATCTTGCCGAACTTGTTCTTTTGAATTTTCTATGGTATAGTTCGGCAACATAATTACTACTATCGACTAAACCGAACTTAAAAGTTCGGTTAACTATTCAATGAACGTGATTTGCGAGATTGCCGAACATAAACTTCGATAACAAAGGGACTAAACTCGACTAAACCGAACTATTAACTGTATACTCTATAAAATTAGTTCGGCAACGTTTTCTGGAAAATGATAACCGAACTCTCAAAAACCTCCATTAAAACAGAGTTCAGTTACCTGCGTATGCTGAAATGAGTAACCGAACTGCACATACAGGAGAGTTCGGCTACCTGTTCTGCAGAATTGCTAACCGAACTACTTTGACCTAGCCGAAATTTCTTCCTGAAATTTTCGATTTGGCCAATTTTTTGCACAATTCAAGCTACATTAACTAAATTTGAGACATACCTGAGTACCCATAACTTCATCTTCTGGTTGTGGCTGATAAAATTCATCATTTGGGTCGTTAGGTTGAGTTTGGGGTAAATAGCTTTCATCATCTAACAAATAACTCATATCCGGATCATTAGAAATATTGACAAATATATTAAGAGATGAAGGAGGTTCTGATTATGAGGAGGAGGTATCATCACATGAATCACTCATATCATATTAACTAAACTCAAAATAATTTGAGTTTAGTTCCCTCTTTTTCTTCATCTTTTTTTCTTCTTCTTCTTCTTCTTTTTCTTCTTCTTCTTCTTCTTCTTCTTCTTCTTCTCATTCTTTTCATTCTAACAAAACTATCCTATTAATAACTCACTAATCACTAACTAATCAGTAATTAATCATTACACTAACACTAACTAATCAATAAACTAACTAATTTAATTACCAAGGGTAAATTTTCTATTTACAAAAAAATTAGATAAGGGGTGACCCAAAATTACTTCAAATATCCACCCAAAATAGAAGAGTAGTCCCCCACCTATTTGGAGTAGTCCCCAAAACATCGTTCTTTTTTTAGTATAGTGATTTACCCATTTTCTGGTATTAGCCCAGCACTAGGATGAAAATAGCCCACAGTTAGCCCACATTCAAACATTTGATGCGTGTGAGTGGGAGTCAAAATTTGATGCGTACGAGTGATAACTAGTATATGTTTCCCAGTTAGAACTTCTTCTCCTTACTGCTAGTGCTAGTGGTATTCAAGGGTTTGATTTCGACATCATCAATTTGAAGTTTGTGAAAGATTGCTCAACAGCCTCAATTACAAATTTCAAGGTATTTATACTTTGTGATTTTTGTTTTAACTTTTCAATGTAGGATATTTGTTATCTTGATCAATCGATTGGAGATTGTTTGTACCATAATATTTGGGTACCAATACGGGCTAACTACATCTTTATTAGCGGAAAATATTTGTCGGCCCAAGCCTAGCAGCCAGTATATAACGGTCCAGTTTGCTGACCCATTTCCAGCGGCCCCTTTCCGCTGGTCTATTCCTGAAACCCTAAAAGAAAGTTCCAGAATATTCCAGACTACTTGATGGACAAGTCTATGCGATTATATAGGGACAGGGGTCTAAACCCTAAAAGGGGGAATGCTATGTTTTCACAACCGGAGATAACCATTGTAATTCCTATTAATAAAATATCTCTCCCTAAGGGGATTCATCCGTGGATGTAGGCATCATTCGCCGAACCACGTTAAATTCGTGTCTCTTTTATTATCTTTAATTTGCTTTCTAACCCTAATTTCTCATCATAATCACCAATTAATCATGTTTAGTGCCTAAAAGTAATTTTAGGTACAAAGCAGAGATATTGTTATTAAAAAGTGAATCGTTTGTTATAAAGTACGCAACAAAAAAATATATCCATGTTACTTTATGAAAAAGCATCAAGGGAGGATAAAAGTGTGTTGCGTGCTGCACTTGAAAATGGAACGTTATTCATTTGTTTGTGGTAAGATGCTGGTAAACGATTAGGGGCATAACTAAAATGTTCTCATCGAGCCCCTTAGTGCAATTTTTTGTAGCTCATCTATCCCTAAGCGGTTTGAACCCTGAAATTCTAGAGGGATTATTGCTTGGAGGAGTTGGTGACGTTACATGAAATGCTCCCCTTAGCGTTCGATTAGGCAGGACCAAAGCAAACTGTCAATGCGCTGTATTTTGGGAATGGCTCTTATGCCTGCAAACCTGTTTTTTCTTAACTTCAGCTTCCCCAATGATATAAGCTTGCGCAGAAATCCCGTTGAATGATTAGCACCCAACTGACTAGAGTGAATATGAGCCATACCCATGCATATATATCTCAGTCTTCACACTGTTGTCTGAATTGATGCTATAAATTTGTTCACAGTTTTCTTTATATTGCTGATGCAAATATTAAAGCATGTATGTATACATGGAAATGGAAATGAAGGAAACAAATGTGTGTTGCGTACTGCACCTGATCAGGCAACATACCCTTAGCATCAACTTGTTTCTCCTCCCCTGAAAGCCCATTGTCTACATTCCATCTCCATGTCCATACACACTACTCTTCAGATTTATCATTCCCTATCTTGCCATACTCGATTTGCATGATTTCCTATCTCCGCATCTATATCAGCACTGCTTGAACTCTAATCCCGTGAGACTGGCCAAGAAAGACAAAATCTACGTGAGAAACCAAGTTAATAAAAGTTCATTAAATGGTCCAGCAATAGAGATACAAGACTCTGGGAACAAAAGAAGAAATAGAGGACTAAGAGGTGCAAGCACTGTCTAAATTTTGTTATAAATCATGCGAGAACAAAAACAAAAATTTTTTTGCATAAGTTTAGCCCTACCCAACATCAATTCCTGGGTCTGTCCCTGAACCAAATGAAATAAACGATTTCTACAGACTCGAGATCGTCACTTTGATTGAAGAAAAATCGAGAGCAGCTGGAGGGAGAGAGATGGAGAGAGCTAGTAAAAATGAGAAACTAGTTGAGACTGAGAATTCGAGGAGTAGACACTTAGGTTTTGCTGTTGGACCCCAAAAATTAAGTGGGCTGTCCTTTTTTTCCTCCAATGGTGTTCGAGGTCGCAGGTTCGAGCCACACTAACTGCATTTGTTTTTTAAATTTTATCAAAAAGCTTAATGAACAGATTTTTGATCACAAATAATGTTTGAAAGTGGTCAGATGGTTAGTTGTAAGATCACACTTTTTAAAATGTATGACATGTATAGGAAGGTCTCTATGTGTAAGATCACAAACACTATAATATCAATAGTCATTAAGTTTGGTTTCACCTATATGCCACCCACGTTTTTCCTATTTACTACCCACCTTAATTGCCACACCCATTTATCCTATTTACCACCCATGTATTCTAGAATATATCCTAAATACTACCTTTTTGACTTTTTATTCACACCCAAAACTACCAAAATACTAAACCCTATAAAAACTACTCCTTCTCCCCACCGTCACTTTCCCCATCTCTCCCACCCGCCACCATCTCAACCACCGATCCTCCATAATGTTTTTATTTTTTTTAAATAATTACTAAGTCAATTAGATTCATTTATGGAAGATTTGTAATGGTTTTAGTCAAATAATACTGGACGACTGAATTGAGATGATTCATTAATGGACATACTCGGAAAGCCTTCTGTTCATCACTTCTCTTTGCTTCAGGCAGGGACTAAATGCAAACTACAAAATGCAACCTACCCTAAATACAACCGGAGAAAAATTAGTTTCCACTAACTACAACCGAATACAAAGTTGACCAGTTTTTCACCCAACATTTTAATGAAACCTAAAACCAGAACTTCATATCGATGTAGATTTTTTTTTTCTTTTGAAAACGTGTCGGTATCATTTTTTGATTGAATGGGACCGATTATAGAACATCATACAGAGATAATTAAAGTTGATGTCCCAATAGTACTACATCATGGTTATTCAAGACCGAAGGAAATTCATGACATCTAGTTTAGGAAATGCATCTTTGAACTCCGGTTCCATTGACAATAATTTTGTATAATATTTGGGCACTCTTCCCGGTTAATATTTGATGAAGCACCTAACACTGATGAATCGCAAATGTTTCGTATGATGCAATCGACAAATTTAAACCCTGATAATGAATTTTATAAGCCTATCACGTACTTGGCGCATTGCCTCCACATGAAGATATATTTGAGACTTAATCTTTACAACTTTTTCGTTGGGAGTGGAGATTGTGGCATTTGGGTGTTGATTGCAGCTCGGAGGTGCTTTCTTATGGTGCGGTGCCTCCACTTGAAGAAGTATAGTCGAATCATGTTTGACTTTTTATAGGTGGTAAATAGGAAAAAATAAATTAGAGAAATAAAATAGTTGGAAATTCTAAGGTAGGTGCCAAATAGGAAAAGTATGGGTGGCAAATAGGTGGAATCTTAAGTTTTAGCCCTAAAAAGACCACAAGTGTTCATAAATTGTGAACTTTAGTGTGTGATCTATAGCACTTTTTGTTGTAGTGGGCCTTGATATCCTCGTACAGAAATGGGTATGTAGGGTAATCCATACGAACAACTCCATTACATTCATCTTCGCATGATAATGATAACGGCATTATAGAAGCATAATCTAAGGAACTTATTACAGGTTTCTCATCATCAGACCGTATAGATCCGGAATGAATAAACATGAGCCTAAGATTATCGTCACTATGTGTTGTTAGACGAAGGTGATTTTTGACAAATTTAGGGTTTGAAAGTAGAGTAAACCAAGGTTTGCATACACACTTACATGCTAAGATGGAATTGACTGGTAGTTTGATGAAGATCTCAGCTTCAATATCTTCTGGGAGGCTTGACAAAGACATAGCTTCTCCACAAACGAAACTCTGAAAAACGGCCGGAAGAAAGAACCCTATATGGAGTGTAGGCCAATACATATACATACGGGCCACATTATCTGAATGGGCCTTAGGAACACCCAAAAGCCTACGCTTCGTGACCGCTGCCTGCATCTGTAATTTAATTGTGATCATGAAGTTCATTACTCATGGAAATTGTAAGTCACATAATTGATGATTTTGATATATTCTAGCTGTGCCTACATCACTAGCTGGGACTTCAACTATATATTTATGAGGAGAATACAAAAGATGGTGGAATTGAGTGGTGTATATAGTTACTACTATTATGCATTGCAAGATTACTATACAAGTATAAGAAGTGAAGTTCGGCTGGAAAAAATACTCTTAGGCATGGGAGAGAACTAAAACATATGATTCGTTTTTTCGGAGAAATTATCTTAGATATAACTAGAGGTGTAAATTGGGCTGTTCCAGCACGAGCACAGCCCAACCCAACCCAGCATGCTAAAATCTGATCCCAGCCCAGCACGACACGTGATTTAGCCCAGCACGGTCCAACACGTTAGTTTCGTGGGCTGTGCTGGGTTAGCCTAATCAGCACAGTAGCACAGCACACGCGGCACGGATAAGCACATGGCCCAGCCCAGCATAACACATTAAGAAAGCACGTCATAACATGCACAAGTACACCATATAACAAGGCATAATAAATCACATTTTTTTGTATATTTCACAAAAGAGTCACTATTCTAGATAGTTTTTGACATTTTATGCTGGCTTATTTTTATAACAACACATATAATACCTAAATATTTGGAAAAATATATTTCAATATCGTTGTTATAATGTCGTTACCTATATTTGACTAGAACATTAATTTACATGACAATGATCCAATTTTATATTTGATGGACTATTTCTTTTTATTGAATAAATTTGTTGATTTTACATGAAATAATTTGAAATGATATGTTGTGTATTTAGATTCTCTTAATAATGTCCGACTTAATGTATACTATTAAGTGATTTTAAATTGTTTATAACACGCGTGTCAGCATGGCACAGCACGGCACAACACGTTTATTCATGTGTTTTGCCCGTGGGTTGTGTTGTGCCTAGCTTTTGACTAGTAAAGCAAAGCACATTTAAATCGTTGGCACAACACAGCACGACACATGGCACGTGAAGCATGCGACTTCATGTGCCTGGCCGACACGTTTTACACCTCCAGATATAACAAAGCATGCCACTTGGAGAAGGGAAGGAGCTCCCTCGAAATTCATTTTACTAGGAATAACACATACACATTACATATCTCTGCACAAAATTTTGGTTGAGGAAGTTATGCTTATTAAAATTGTGAAATAATCGCCTATTACCAATTTTTTACTCTTTCCATAAGTGAAATATTAAATTGTGCTCCATGTGCTGGCCTTAATTCTAAAAGAGTTTATACTCCTCCAACTGGGCTGCATGGAAAAGCCTAATGAGATCTTGAAATTATCCTCCAGTTCCGGGGGAACCCGCAAAACTCCGTTTCCACAGAGAATTGAATGGAGCTCTCTTCGATATTGACCGGAGAAACGCTAAGACATACGAGCCCAATGTTGAACGGTGACAAGAACTCGCGATTTAGTGAAAGGTGAAGAATAGCAACTCCTTAATATTGCTCAAACACACGGATACTGAAACGGTAGCAAACACTGCCGGTTTTTTCTTTTCTCACACCTTCTTCTAAGAAACTAAAAATAAATCTACGACACCAACTAAAAACCTTGACTGGGATCTGTTTTCCATATGTTTTTTTTTTTTATGAAGTTATTCAAAATCAAGTGTTAACATTACTTTTATCTTTGAATTACGTTCGTAGTTAAAATGTAACACAATTTTACCTCTTAAATTTTCTTATGGATTTTTGTTATCTCACAGTTTGATTATCTATATATATATATTGAAACAACAAGGTTGAGAATATTAATCGAAGTTTTCTTATTGAAAAGCTTAACCTTACAAATCGTTTTCTCCCGGACTAAATAGGCTGAAACCATTTACACAAAATAATATCAAAATAATATCTTTCCTAACTCACATATTTCCTAACCATATATACAATATATATATACAAATATATGTATCTCCAAATACTCCCCCTCAAGTTGGAGCATGGAGATCACGAATTCCCAACTTGCGAAGAAGCATCTCAAACTGAGGACGTCCAAGAGCTTTGGTGAAAATGTCTGCAAGCTGAGCAGTTGTGCGAATATGAGAAGTAATAATAGCATCAGACTGAATGTGATCGCGTACATAATGAAAGTCAATCCCAATATGTTCGGTGCGTTCATGAAAAACAGGATTAGCAGCAATATGAAGTGCGGATTGACTATCACAATAAAGGCGCATAGGCTGAGAGTGAAACACACCTAGAGATTTCAATAATGCCTTTAGCCACGTGAGCTCACTACAAGTATGAGCCATGGAACGGTACTCGGCCTCGGCAAAAGAACGAGAGACCGTGTGTTGCTTCTTTGTCTTCCAAGATATAGGTAAGCCTCCCAAAAAAATAAAGTAACCAGTAAGGGAACGACGACTAAGAGGGAAGGAGGCCCAATCAGAATCACAATAAGCAGTAAGTTGAAGAGCACTATCCTTGCGTAAAACAATCCCTTGACCAGGATGGCCCTTTAGATAATGAAGAACTCGGAGAGCAGCTTCCCAATGAGACACCCGAGGAGACTGCATAAATTGAGCCAAAATATGCACCGAGTAACACAATTCAGGACGTGTCATGGTCAAATAAATCAAGCGTCCAATAAGACGACGATACCGGGATGAATCGGAATACAGAGGTCCATCATCAAGAGCTAAACGATGATGTTGATCAATGGGTGAAGTAGCTGGTTTTACTCCAAGAAGTCCAGTCTCAGACAGAATGTCCAATGTGTATTTTCGTTGAGATAAAAACAGACCATCAACTCCTCGAGATATTTCAATACCAAGAAAATACTTGAGATTGCCCAAATCTTTCATAAGAAAACAACGACTTAAATATGCTTTAAAAGCCGTAATAACAGCGGAATTGTTCCTAGCAATAATTAAATCATCCACATAACACAAGAATATTAATAGAATTCTCACCTCGCCGTAGGGTAAATAAAGAATAATCAGCATAAGACTGTTCAAATCCAAAAATCTTAAGAGCACCTGCAAGCTTAGCAAACCAATTACGAGGATCTTGACGAAGACCATACAAAGATTTATGGAGGCGACAAACTTTACTAGGAGAATTAGTCGAATACCCTGGAGGAAGTTGCATATATACTTCCTCATCAAGATCCCCATGTAGAAAAGCATTGTGAACATCCATTTGATGTAACTCCCAATCATGAGCAACTGCGACTGCTAAAAATGTTCTAACTGTAACCATTTTAGCTACGGGAGCAAATGTTTCATGATAATCCACACCCTCCACTTGTCTATTACCGAGGACAATCAAACGAGCTTTATACCGCTCGATAGTACCATCAGAATTATATTTAATTTTGTAAACCCATTTACAACCAATAGCCTTCTTCCCTGGGGGAAGATCCGTAACAGATAACTTTCCATTCTTATCAAGAGCACTAATCTCCTTAGACATAGCTACACGCCAAACGGGAAGATGAACAACTTCATCATAGCTCGTAGGTTCTTTAAGAGTAGTAATCGCCGCCAAAAAATGAGTATGATTAACATAAATTTTTTCACAAAACACATAATTAGTTATGGGATAAGGAATACCTGATGACGTTGCCGAGTGAGGAGTGGAGGAGACGGGGTCTACAGCTTTGATTGTATTACATACATAATCCTTTAACTTAGTATTAGGAACCAGTGACCCAACACTTCTTCCAACTGCCTTATCTGAAATGTCACTAACAACGTCTGCCAACACGTTGTCATGTAGACCAGTACTATCCGAAGTGTCAAAAACGCTGACGTATTTTGTTGAAGTACATCATCAGATGGAGAAATTAAACTAGTCGACTCATTGTGTAAACGGTCATCAGATGAGATAAATTTTTCTCTTAACCCCATGATAGTACGTGAGCTGTCACCATTTAATTCATTATTTGTGACAGTACTAGTCTTTTCACCTCCTGACAAGTGCTGTTCGTTTGTCTCCCCTAAATTATTAGCATTGTCCCGTAGAAATGTTACTGGACTAACTTTGTCACATTCTGACGTGTCTTTTACGCCTGGTACTGTGTTGTTTCTGTCAGTTCCCGACAGGTTTGCTACGCCTGGTACTGGACTACTTTTGTCAATACCTGACAGGTCCTGTAATCCGGTGATTGTACCATTGCACCCATTGCCGGACATGTCCTGCACACTTGTGATTGGTACATTCTGTTCACCACCCAAAAAATCTGACTGTGCTGCAGAGATCATCAAACTGTCATCCAATTCTTCTTGACATCCTTTATTATTAGTAGGTAAAAGAAACAACCGCATAAGGAAATCTATTTTCAAAGAAAACCACATCACCAGATACAAAAAAATTGTTTCGTTTCCAAATCAAATAATTGCCAACCCTTTTTGCCATAAGGATAATCAACAAATATGCAACGTCGACTTCGTAAATTAAACTTGTTGCGATCACGAGGGACAATACTTGCATAACACAAACATCCAAATACTCGAATATAAGTATAGATAGGTGGCTTATTATATAACAATTCATATGGAGTTTTACCACTGAGCAAGGTAGTAGGCGTGCGATTAATAATATAAGCAGCACTAAGGATACACTCACCCCAAAATCGAAGAGGTAAATTTGCTTGAAATCGCAAAGCACGCGCCACATTCAATATATGACGATGTTTGAGTTCCACTCTCCCATTTTGTTGTGGTGTATCCACACATGAGGTTTGAAATTCTATTCCTTTTGTATAAAAAAATGGAATCAAAGGACGAAATTCCGTACCATTATCACTGCGAACCTGCTTAACTTGTCTATCAAATTGTGTCTTAGCCATAACACAAAAATCCTGAAAAATCTGTACCACCTCAGTTTTATGTGTCATCAAATAAACCCAGACACAACGAGAATAATCATCAACAATAGTAAGAAAATAGTGTGCACCACAAGAAGACGAAGTACGATACGGACCGCATACATCACAATGCAGTAAACTGAAGATGTCTTTAGCTTTATTCTCACTAATAGGAAAACTAGCACGAGTTTGTTTAGCCTTAAAACAAGTATCACATGGTTCATTAAGAAAATTTCGACAACCAACTTTATTCATACCAGGAAGCAAATAAATAATCTTATTAGAAGGATGACCTAAACGCCTATGCCATAAGTAATAATCTTCACCAGTAGTAACTCGATTTGCCATAATCTGTGCTCCACCGTGGAAGATATAGACCCCATCTCGTTCCTCACCCACACCAATCAACGTCCTCGTAGTGCGATCCTGTATCACACACAACTTATCAGTCAAAGTGACAATACATTTCAGATCTTTAGTTAAACATGCTAACGAAATCAAGTTACCGTGAAGATCAGGAACGTATAAAACAAGAATATAATCTCATATTGTCTCTAAACACCACAGTGCCTTCACATGGAGCAATTGTGTATGTGCCATTCGGAAGTTTTACGGAAGAAAAACCTATTTGATATGTTTTACACAAAAACTCTTTACTTCCTGTCATATGCCTTGAAGCACCTGTATCAAGTATCCATTTCCTAAAAAGTTTTTCCTTTGAACCCTCCTTATTTGAAGAATTAATAATATTCACAATAGCTTCCCACTGTGCATCAGTGAGAGTATTAGTAAGTAGTACTCGATCTTGTGTTGTAAGATAGCTTCGAGTTGAATTTGAATCAATATTCATAAGTGTCGTGTTAACAACAATTTGTCCATGTTGTTCACAATTATCTCCATTCAATTTCTCCGGTGAAATTGAATTAATTTTAGGTTTACCATTAGAAGTCGATTCTTCCCCGGCCATGACGTTAAGTTTTGCCGCAAACAAAGAAGAGATTAACTTCTGATTTTCAATTTTTAGGTTATTTCGATTCTGGCTCAGATGCCATGAAACGACAAGGTTGAGAATATTAATCGAAGTTTTCTTATTGAAAATCTTAACCTTACAAATCGTTTTCTCCCGGACTAAATAGGTAGAAACCATTTACACAAAATAATATCAAAATAGTATCTTTCCTAACTCACATATTTCCTAACCATATATACAAATATATGTATCTCCCAATATATATATATATCGAAAACCTAATTTTTTTCTTTCATCATCATCAAACTACCATCAGCAGATCACTAAAAGGGATTTGAAGAACCCTTGGTAATTTATTTATAGGGATTATCTTGATCTGGATGTAGTTTTCTTAAAAACAATTCCTCACTTATATACAAAATAGTCTAAACTAGAATTTTATTTGTTGTTGCAAAAGATCATTAGTTTACATTTTATGTTTTTATAAACCAATTACAACCGACAAACTCTTTCATGACTTCCTAAATCCATCTCTTTGGTGTCACAACCATGTTTTTATTCTTCATTATATAAAATCAATTTCCACTACCATCTCAATTATTCGTTACCTATACACACGGTTTAACACGTACTTGTACTACATAAGATCGGAATTAAATAAACCTATATAAGCCATTTTATATTTAGAAAGAAAAGTTCCTGGCACAAACAAAAATAGAATGAAAATACACATTCACACTTATTAAACGAACTTTCAAAAATCCATGATACCTGCTGAGCCAACATACATGCGCACCTTGCAGCATGCATACATTTACCAATTCGCCAAATGAAAAGTTGTGGCTATCCTACACTCTCGACACTATCAATGACCCTGACTGTCAAAATAATTAGCTTAGCTTTGTTTGAGTTTCTATCTGTCCGACTGTGTCTGAGTGACTGTAGTGTGTAGAACACGTGTTTTACTTTTTTGTTTTTAACTGTAACTGTCTGTAATAGTCTATATAAGGCGCTCTCTCTCTGTATCTGTTTTTATAAAAACTTAATACAACCGAGAACTTCTTCAATTTTTCGATCCTAATCTTTCAAAAAAATTCCGCTGCGGCTACAATTCTTAATATCTCTACTATCTGATCTCTACAATTCCTCAATATTTCTACAATTTCTTCATTCTTTCCAGATCATTTTTTTCTTGAATTTCTTATTCTTGATTATTAAATTAATTCTTCAACATTTTTCAGATCTAGAATGTCTTCATCTTCTTCGTCAGTTCTACCTTTTCAGAATATTGCTAATTTTGTTTCTGTTAAGCTCAGAGATGATGGTTCTAATTACTTAATCTGGAAAAGCCAATTTGAGTCTATTCTAATCACAACCGATTTGGAAGAATATGTTGCTGGAACTTCTATTAAACCGGATGAATTTCTTGATCTTGATGGTGATACTATTCCAAATCCGTTATTTCATCATTGGCGTAAGATGAATCGATTTGTGATGTCATGTTTAAATGCTACTTTTGATGAGACAATTACCAGAGGAGTAATTGGTTTTACCACTGCCAGGGAGATTTGGTTATATCTCGAGACTAAATTTGTTCAACGTTTTTCAGCAAGAAAATCTCTCTTCAGAAGTCAGCTTCATTCAATCAAGAAAGATAATTAACCCATCTCTGCATATTTTGATGATTTTTTTTTTGATCGGCCATATTTTGATGAATTAAAAACAATTACTGATTCATTAGCTTCTATTGGTGAAAGAGTGGATGAATCTGATATGGTGATGTATGCTTTAATGGGACTAGGCAAAGAGTACAGACAATTTGTTATTTCTGCTCAGAGTAGGGAGTCTGAGTTTACTCTTAGTGATGTTATGTCTAGGTTATTACACCATGAACAATGGCTTAAGGATGAGGATATTGAATCTGTTAGTACTCTTCAAAATCAAGGTTCAACTTTCTATGCTAAGAACTCTTCTCATGCATCTACATCTAAATCTGATACTATATAGTAAAGAATGAAAATACTATTACTGATTTCTCTCAGATTGAATGCCAGATTTGTAAGAAGCTAGGTCATACAACCAATAGGTTCCATTTTAGGTATATTCCTAATAAGAATACTAGTACTACAAACAATATACCTTCTTCTTATGGTGGTGATACTTCAAATGGAGGGGCTTCAAATTCTTTACAACAAGCTTTTGCTTCTATACAAGCTAATTCTGTTGTTGCTACTTATGATCCAAATGTTGCCTCTATATGGTTTCCTGATTCTGGTGCCACCAGTCATATGACTAAGCATGCACACCTATTATCCAAGTCAACAGTGTATGATGGTTCTGTTAAAGTAATGGTTGGAGATGGGACTATGCTTCATATAAAAAGATCAGGGAAAATTGTTCTTGACACTAACTCTGCTCAGTTTCACTTGGATGATGTGTTGTATGTACCTACCATCAAACGAAACCTCTTATCAATTGCTAAGTTTATTAAAGATAATAAAGTATCTGTTGAGTTTTTTGAATGGGAGTACGAAATTAAATGTGTTAAAACAAGACAGATTTTGGCTGAAGGGAAGATTAAGAATAATTTGCATCCAATGGAGAGTCTTACTTCTTTTGCTTTTAGTGCCTCAACATCAAGTTCAATGAATAATCTTTGGCATAGGAGGTTGGGTCACACATCAGATTTGGTCTTACACAAAATTGCTTCCTCATCTGTCATTTAACTGGATTCATCTACTTCTTCTTGTCTCTGTGAAGCATGTCAGCTGAGAAAGAATCATAAGTTGCCTTTTCATTTGTCAAAAAGGACAACCAAATCACCTATATATTTAGTACACTATGACATTTCGGGGCAAGCTCCAGTTGCAAGCTTACTTGGTTTCGAATACTATATTGTATTCATTGATGATTATTCAAGATATCGCTGGATATATCCCATGAAATGTAGGTCAAGGAGTTTATCCTATTTTCAACACTTCAAGCATACTTAAGAAAATTTGTTATCATCCTCCATAAAAAAAAAAATCAGTGTGACAATGCTCTTGAGCTGGTTAAAGGACAGTTTAAAGATTTTATAGATGAGTGTGGTATTATCTACAAAGTTTATTGTCCACATTTACATCAACATAATGGATTGGCTGAGCGAAAACACAGGCACACTAGTGGAAAATAGCAATTTCGCGACCGTCAGGGAAAGTCGTATATACGAGTTACCTGTTTTAACGGTCTCAGAAATGGTCGCTGTTTGAGAGTCTTTTTCATCTATGATGTGCCTCTGAGGGTCGCGGAACAACCTATGTTAGCGACCGATTTTAACGGTCAAGGTGTTAGGACTGATCCTCATCGGTCGTAGATATACATTTCAATATATATATATATATAAAATAGGATTCAGAACTGTCTGAATGGCTGCAGCCGTTCTGAATGGGATGAAATGAAATAATTACACTGAACTAAAATGAAATAATTATACTGTATTAAAAACTTCAGAATAACATTACATTAAAACATTATATTCATTGCAAAATTCATAATCTGACACAAAGAGGATTGAAATCCTTAATTCGCAACAATACCCCCAATAAGTTCATGGTTTCTTAAACAAAAGCTCAAACTAGCAACATAAAAGAGTACAATTCTGTACAGCAACTGAAGTTCATAAAATTTCAAGATCTAATAAATCAAATAATTAAAACTAAAAATATACAAGGACCAACGTTTTTACTAGCTAAAGAAACAAAAATGAAAGAAAAAGTTGAACCTTCTCAGCTAGCAAGAAGATGAAGCACTTTTGTAGTTCCAGGACCTGAAAATACGAAAATTTTATATTTTTGTTGAATTTAGTCTCGGCGAATACTATAGATTGGTACTACATAAATGATCGAACCACCAAAAATGTGAGATTGAATGGTGGTGGTGGTGGCAGCAGTGAATGTTCATGCCACCAAAATTATGGTGGCATGAACCACCAACAGTCACCAAGATCAACACCACCATTAAATTGAACTATGCAATGAAAGAAATGAAAAATTACAATTTACATAGGCATACCAGTAGATAGTGTTTACCCTAACTTTATAGTGCCTTCCATCTTTAAAAGCAAGCACCTTCATCAAGTAGATATAGTGGGTCTGGAACCTTCTTCAGTTAGTTGGAATATTAAGCAACAAGTGTTGTTCGTCGACCTGAAATTACACAGATTTTAGGAAAAATCAGTTCATTTCACCATTATTCACCATAAAAAAATTACAAGCCAAAATTGAAAATGACAAGGTATTATCACAAACATTCAAAGAGAACATTTAGAAAACTATGAGGGGAGTTTAGTAGGGTTTTCTTGGAGTTTTCCAGGCTAACAAGTATCAATGCTTATTCAGCTGCAGTATTAGCAGCAACAATACCATCCCGCATGGCCCTGCGAACTGCTGCACAACCTCAATAACTGAAGAATATGAATAGATCAGAAGATCCAATTAGCATCCAAAGTGCCCATGAGTACTGATATAGCAGAACAAGTTCAATAAACCAACCTAGAAGTGCACCAAATTGCTTTTCTCGGAGTCGAGTGGTCTGGTTTGCATTATCTCCAAATAGCCTTGCCAAACTTTAATGTAGTTGTCTTGCACAGTTTAGATGCAAATAATGTTAAAGTTGCGCAGTTACTATTAGCTGTTGATATGATGTTGACAACAAGATAATGAGACAAGTATCAGATTTGTGAAAACTAATAAACATCATAAAATCACAGAGACTGTTTCCTTACACTGCCAAGTTATGGTAAAGGTCCTTCAAATTCACTTTTAAGTTCACTGTTTGTGTTCTCCAAATCAAAGAATGACTGCAAAAGAAACATGGATCAGAGTATATCGTTAAGGAAATCCATCCGACAACAATCAAATACAGGCAGATTAAGAACAAATACTCAATTGTGATTTTCATTACTGCGGAGTTACATGCCAACTTCAGCTGTGAACTTAGTCCAAGATCGCACATCACTATCTCCGCATATGCTGAAACATCCAAAACAGTTTCATGTTAGGGGATACCTCACAATCACCAAACCAAATGCAAATACAATTGAAACAGACCTTACATTCACTGATGCAAGAAACAGATCTTTTCTCACAGGTGGTCTCGCTGTTTAGAAGAGCGACCTAACAAGTCAGCAGGAACACAAAGTATGTAGTGAGAAATTTTTATGGAAAAAGAGACTACCTATAGCAATAGAGAGAGAAATCATCAAACAAAACACAAAACATTACCACCACTAGCCATAACAATACACCCACAACCAACCTAAGAAGAAGCACCACCACAGCAACAACATACAAATAAAATGGCAGGAAAACCCCACAAGCACAACTTCCATCCCATTTAAGAAAACCCAGAACTAAAAAAGAGAAGAAAAAAACTGAAAACTCATACCAAAATCGAACGACTTCTATCAACACAAACAATTAAAATCAATCAAATATACCGAAATCCACGTATTTGAACCCTAAATAAGCAAAAACAGATAAAATTAAGGAAACCTAATTCAAGAAATTGAAATTAAAGGATGTGATAATGTTCATCAGTAAATCATTAAAGAAAATGGTTGAGAATGTTTAATATTCCAGGAAATGTTCAAAGTTATAACTTTCTGAAAAGGACATCAATTTCAGTAATAATTGAGGGCCAATGTTTCCTAGATCTTAGTAGTATCGAAAAGGTCACATTGAATTACCAGGAAGAAAATTTATAACGTTTCTTCAAGAAACTAAAATTCTTGTACCTAACTCAACTTTAGTAATAATGTTGCTTAATCCTTCATATGGTTGATTTTAGACCATTGAAACCACACCCATAAATATACAGTACTTTAATTTATGATCCAAGGGACCAAGGGGTGGGGAAGAAAACATATATATCCATGAGTTTTAAACTATGCGTACATACTCCATAGGAATTAAGCTTCTTTCATACAAAAAATCGATATGCGTGAATGGGCCTATCATGCATTTAATGCAGGTTCAAGCAGAATCAGTAAGTTAACTTTTCCGAGTCCTAACATTTGGAAGAAAGCCTGCAAGAGGAATTATTAACTGCCTCAATTCATACATGCATTTATGTGCAAAACGAATTGCAGAAACTGCAAACTGGACTAGCAATCCATGTACAAAAAGAAATACGTTAATCAGTGCAAGTAAACAAAGGAGTAGAATTTTTAATGAAGCTACACATGTGACAAACAAATTAGCGTCAAACATTGTAAACAGAAAGATAAGAATTCTCGCCCTGTATCAAAATAAGGCGTGTCGTGTAAATATTCAGTAATAATGGCCTGTTAAGACAAATGATAATGAGTAAAATTATGTTAATGCTAATACATACAGCTAGATAGATATTTAAAAGCAACTGATAAAATCTTCCTTACCATGCCATCCTTCCAGTCGATCTTAACAACACTTAAATTGGTAGTTCCATATTTACAGAATGTGATTCTCTTTGTGAGACTTCGGTTTGTAAAGTATGGATTGTCGTTATACTTCTGCAATAAAAAAAAATGTTTACTAGAAATTCAATAAAAAACAGACCAAACAGTGCACACCATCATTACAAAACTCTAATTGATAACCACATTAAAAAATGAAAATAGAGTAGCACATCTTTTACCCATATACGACATCTTCCTCATCTTCAACATTCATAGAATTTACGAACTCGAATATCTACATCAAATAAAGAGTATACAGAATGTAAGTGGAAAACTTCATAAAAATATACAACAACAACTCCATTTGAGAATACCTATAAGAATCATATGTATTAGCTCATTCTTGAATATCAAAACCATTATCACAGGCCAACACAAGTCATTCATTTTGAAACCCCAGACTAAAATCCTCTTCAAACACTAACAATTCCTCATCAAAATCAAATCAAATTCTCAAATTCTGTCAAATCAGTAATCAAAAAATAAAAAACCCAGACCAGAAAAACCACTCACATTAACCCTAAGCTACTAATCATACCGACATTGATAACTAAAAATTGAGAAAAAACCCAAAAACATGAAAAATTAGCCGAAAGTTAACAAAAATGGTGTAAATACAGATATAGATAGAAGGAGAAGGAGAAGAAATATCCTCACCAGGATCGCATTGCGAGAAAAGTTCTTCCACATCTACAACCATATAAAACACAAACAGAAACAGATTAGAACTAAAAACCCATTAACCCTAAAATCAAAAAAAAAAAAAATCAAAATCAAAATTAATTAGGAATTGAAAATTATTAAACAGAAGTAAAAGCTTTAATCTTTAATCATGGAATTCAAAGTCATCAACCTTCATCATCTGCAATAGGACCTATTCTTCCATCTCCATTTTTGAAAATCAACAAACATCCTTTCGAATCTGATTCAGCAGGAACACACTATTTCCAATCATGAACAAATAACATGAAACATTCACACCCATCCAAACAATCGACCCCTAAAAATTGAAAAATCAAAACCCTAACCCTCAAATTAAAATACAAGAGAAACCCAAAATAAAAAAACTTACCATGTTTCATATTCCTTAAAACAAGATACTGCGAATCTCTAATCAACAACAACATTTTCAGATTCACCGGTTTCAGATTCAACCCAATGCATTCTTCTACTTCCTGATTAACCACCTTCACCTCTATTTCTAATAGAACATAAATTCACTTCTATTTCTAATAGAACAGAAAACCAAATTCTAGAATGCATGAGTATCAAACCCTAAGAGAAATGAGTTAGAGAAGGGTTTGAGGTGCGGCTATGAGAGGATGAAAGATAAATAAGTTTCGTTCGCTTTTGATAGGGAAGAGAAGATAAGAAATGGGTGAGGCGGTCAAAAAGAATTAGCTTAATCCAGTCGTTCACTTCGGTTTGGTTAACCGTGACCACCAAAAGGGTGGGGCCCAAAAAATCCAAACTATAGAATAATCTAGGATTATCGGTCATAGTGTGGGTTAAAGAATTAGGAATAAAATAGTAATAAAAAATCTTATACAATGACTGTTTTTGACGCTCCTAGTTGTGCTCCGTATTTTTATTAGATCTAGGCCCGTCTTGACCGGTCCACGGTCAATTGACCGCCATTGAGGGTCGGGGATGTAGGTAATAAAAAAAACCTTTTCCACTAATGGAACATAACTTAAATGGGGAATACTTTGTCCTTCCAAGCATGTCTACCAAATGCTTTCTTGTATAATTCCTTCTTAACTGCAACTTACACTATAAATAGGCTTCCAACTAAGGTACTTCATTTCAAGTCTCCTTATGAAGTATTATTCAACACTTTACCAGATTACTCTTCCTTTAAAGTGTTTGGATGTAGTTGCTTTCATAATCTAGAGCCTTACAGAGTAGACGAATTACTAAGTCCAAAGTCTGCTAAATGTGTTTTCTTGGGATATATCCCAATTCACAAAGGTTATAAATCCTATGATTTGCAAACCAAGAAAATATATATTTTTGTACTTGTTAATTTTGATGATAATACTTTTCCATTAACAAGTACTTCTCTTCCTGCTTCAGAAGTCCTATCTTATATTACAAATACAAGTACTTCTCTTACAAGTGATATATCTGCACATATATCTGAAGATTCTACTTCAGCTGATTCTCAAGACTCCATTATTAATCTTCCTTCATCAACCATTATCACAAGGTCAAAAACTGGAAATTCAATGAGCAAAGAACTTCCTACTGATTTTGTATCTGACTGCATGGTCAGGTATCCAGTTTACTTTGCCTTTAATGCTTATGTTACTTATGTGACTGAACCAAAGTCTTTTAAAACTGCTTCTAAATATCCCAATTTTTTGTTGCTATGAAAGATGAAATCACAGCTTTAAATGAGAATGATACTTGGTCTCTAGTAAAACCAGATCCTAGTTATAATGTGATTGGAAATAAATGGGTGTATAAAATAAAGCGCAATCCTGATGGATCAATTGAAAAATATAAGGCAAGAGTAATGGCCAAGGGTTATAATAAAAAGGATGGTATTGATTATTTTGAGACTTTCAGTCCAGCAGTCAAAGCTACAACTATTAGTGTGGTTCTTTACTATTGCTTTGTCAAGAGGATGGTCAGTGAAGCAATTGGATGTGAGCAATGCCTTTTTGCATGGGTTTCTTACAGAGGATGTTTATATGCATCATCCAAAGGGGTTTTTGTTGTTGAGGTTGCGAGGGTATCTTTTCTCTTGAATGAACTGGGTATATCTTTACAGCAAACCTCTGTGTTATATTGTGACAATACTTCTGCACACAGCCTGGCTTACAATCCAGTTTTTCATGCAAGAACACAGCAAGTTGAAATTGATTACCACTTTATCAGAGAGCTAGTGAGCTCTGCCTTTCTAAGCATCAGTCATGTTTCCTCTGCAGATCAATTAGCAAACTTATTCACCAAGGGCCTCACTCATCCTGTCTTTCTATCTTTGGATATCAAACTGCTAAGTTTTCAACATTATCAGCTTGAGGGAGTGTGTCAGAATAATTAGCTTAGTTTTGTCTGAGTTTCTATCTGTCTGACTGTGTCTGAGTGATAGAGAGTCTGAGTGATTGTAGTGTGTAGAACACACGTTTTACTTTTATGTTTGTAACTGTAACTGTCTCTGACAGTCTGTCTGTGTCAAACATTACAGTTTGTGTCAAACATTACAGTCTGTCTGTAACAGTCTATATAAGGCTCTCTCTCTCTGTATCTGTTTTTATCAAAACTTAATACAACCGATTATTATCTTTCAACATTTCTATCACTGACAATATGCCATCGTTTTCATCTTCCTTGGCCCATCTAGCTCATGGTGCATCCAAAAGTGTTGATTTGTCAATCAAGGTTCCAAACTCGTGAATACTAAACAACTAATCCATGATCCATCCTATAATACATCTCTTGAACAACCCGACACATTGCTCGGAGATTACCAATTAAAGTCGATAAAGGCCAAGGACGAGTATGAATCAGTGAAGTATGCCAAGAAAAACAAAGAGGATAGACTAAGATTAGATCGCACTACATTGTGAATGTCCACGTACATTACAATTATTATTAGAAAAAACTTCGAAAAGAATCAGCAAAGATTTATCTATGTTGGAAGAGGTTACGAGGCATTCAAGAAAACTACATATTCAAAAAGGGGATTTTAAATCAGTAATTAGCTTAATTAGGAAAGATGATGAACGACTCATCGGTGGTACACATCACAATGGTATCATAAAATTAAAGCATGTACTATTGGAGTATATGTTTGCCGATTTAAAAATATGCGTCTCTAACAATACTGGTACAATTTTAGTAGTACATCTAGGTTGGCAATGAAACTCTACTCTAAAAGTTGTGGGGTTGAGAGTAGAACTAATTTTATAAGATCGGTTGACCATAAAAAGAAATAACTTCTTTCCAATACATTTAGCTCCCTCTTTAGTTGTGGCTCAGCCAGGACCTACCGTTTTCCAAAACAAAAAATATAAACAAACCATCCCCAAAATCGTTTATACAGAAAATTTTGGAGAAGCCTTCTCTGAAATTTCACGATTTGACACACATATTGTTCTCGAGGTGTCAGGGATCTTCCAGAGGTGTTAGAGTAGTTGGAATTCTTCCGAAGTGTTTCTTATTTTTGGCTTCATAAGTTGCAGCTGCACAAACTATAAAGGACAGATTGAATTAACGATAATCGAAAGATCCATCGCAGTCTATAGAGCCAATAGCTAACGGATCCATTACATTGTGTATATCAATGTCCACCAACATCTCAAGTATCCTTCTCCTAATACGAAAAGTTCATTATTGAAGCACGTGCATGTAGTACCCTTGAGTTTCAAAATTTTACACCATAACCTTATATGTGTAATTATAGAGAGGAGTCCAAGGCTGTTTATCATGTAAACCTGATGATAACATTTATCGCATTATAATTATTTAACCGAGTTTAAGAAATTCCAATGTAAAAGCAAGTCAAAATGCATGCCCTCCTCTGTGTAAGAATTACTAAAATGATGAGCCTAAGTCCTAATGCCAATAAGTATGTAAGATATGAGAACCGAATGCGAGACCAAAACATTAGGATAATCCTGCAAAAGTAAAAGTTGTAATTGTCGTGAAAAAGGGTTTTTTAATAAAGTGGCCATGCTTTTGTAATATATTTCAGAAAGTGACCGTTTTTTGGAATGTTTATATAAAGTGGCCGAGATTGACATTTTCCATCCCGTTTTCTTTAAAAAACGGGTAACGGTAGTTAACTGCGGACGTGGTTGTTATCTTACCTAGTAAAGGACATTTACACCCCTATTATGGACTGACTAGGTCCAGTTAGTTACATGAGTCATTTTTTAGCCAACTCAATGACTCAGACCATTTGAAAAACATCATTTAGGCATTTCTACATACAGGTTGAGTGTGTAAAGGGATGAATGTGTGATTGATTTGTAAAATTTTCCATATCTCCTTACCTGCATTGAAATCTTATCTAACACAAATTCATTCTCCTAAACAATCACAAACACTAATTGTTCATCGATCTTAAACCATTCATTACAAATAACCAACAGTAAAGCATCAGGTAAGAATGGGTTGATTTTACCAGGTAGAAAAGATGGTAGAGATGTTGCTCCTGTCGTGTGAGATGGAGAAACAGGTCATGACTTTACCTGATTCTTCTCGGCTTGAATACCCTACCGTTGACATATAAACTTCTAATTGATTTTAAGAACAACTGGTGTACCTCTCGACCCTCCCACATTCAAACTATGCTAGCCAAAAAGAGCAAAAAATCTCTATTTCTCTTGACAGTTCAACAACTAGCTTCTTGTCATCGCTAATTTTAACATCATTTATAATCATAAGAAACAACGAATTCATAAGATGAAAATCAGACTGTTACCCAAAGCTAAACCCCATCTCATGAACAAAATACCCATTGTACAGATTGTAAGATTTATTAGCTAGAATAGGCAATCGGAGACTAGCATTTTTTTTCTTGAAACACAATATCCCTTTGAAGCATTTTACCAAACAGCTCTTGTGCCACATTCATGTTTCTCTTCCTTTCAAATGAGTAAGCAAAGTACTCCATGTTGTGGTGCCTCTTGGTGATATATTAACTAGCAGATCACCACTATCACCAGTTTTAATGAACACCCATTTGTTTGACTTTGCAAACAACAAATTAAATCCATTAGCATGTCTATTCCATTCAAAACTATCAAACAAACCTTAATCTCATCCATTCATTATCAATTTCAACGGTAGAAGATCCCAACAAATTTACTGATTTCACGACCACAATCAGTTCAAGATTCTTACAACTCGAACCTATATCAAACCCAACTTTCCAATTCATATAAGTACTCAAATCTCATCTACTCTGTTAATCCATGCAACCAATAATAACAAAACTTCTTTGCTTCCCTGTATTTTTATTCCAACTAAAGCCGAAAACTTTGTCATTTCTCATTACAAGCTCCGTGTACCTCTCCATTTCAAAAAACTCTTCACACCGAAGCACAAGATCTCTCGTATTCATGACCAGCCGGTAGCAAAATTGCCTCCTGTTACACCCTATGGAGAAAAATAAGTCCGTAAGGGTGTAATGGTAATTTCAACATTCATAATTGACTAAATCAACGAGTTTGACCATTTTGGTGGGTCCAGGTGTTATACCTAACAGAAATGCCACATTCTAAAAGATTTAAATTTTGTGACCGGTTTATTAAATATATGGATGGAAGCTGGTCAGTTTGTTAATTTGCCCAAAATTCAAAACTCGTGATTACTGAACAACTAATGGATGAGCTCCTAAAATATGCATCGAGCACAATACTTAATGATGATACTATAGTAGATATTTTTGTATCCAATGCTAATGGAGTACAGAAGAAATCAACCTGCAAGAGACGAGGGATAACTGATGAACAAATAAGACCAAAGACGTGTCTTATTGGTGTTATACAAACTCTTTGAGAAGAAAATGCGCGATCTCTTACGGGGAGTGGATGAAACTCATAAGAAGCGGCAGCTGGTGAATAAGAGTATCGTCTGCTGAGTGGCTTCTGGATTTGGAGCGGGATGGTTTTTAGGGCCCATATGTATGAACAGACGATTATCATCTAAAGGGACCGTATATTTGGATTTTTCTCATATGGACCTTCTCTGCCATTAATTTTTCTTAGAGGATTTGTTCGTTTGAATAAAGCATATTTAAAGTTTAAAAAACAGTCCCCTTGATTTCCAAGTTCCAACATTCTAGTGAAGTTCAACTCAAGTGACTTTTCTCAAAAAATTTAATTTATTTTAAACATTATTACACGGAATTGTTTCCAACTATAGTACTTGGTTTTAGACACTTGGTTTTAAAACAACAAGCATTTGTGTACGCATACCTCTGAAACCTATTTTTTGCGTGATACTTAAATCTTTATTACTCACTTACAATCGACAAATTATTAAAAAAGAAAAGCAGAACACCGTGTATATATATATATATAGAAGTCGGAAGATAAAAGAATGATGATTATGGGATAAACCTGGTAAAAACATTAAGGGAATTTTGATAAAGTACCCTCATACGAAAATACCTACTAAAAAACTGCCCCCGTTTTTTTTAAACTTGTTAAATCGCCCTTACTGTCTATTTTCACGTTTTGGGTCCACATAATGAGTCCACGGTCGTTTACCTAGTAAAAAAAAGGATAAAATTACCATAAACCCTACAGTATATATTAAACCACTAGCGAGGGAAAGTAAATCTCGTTTTTCCTTCCAGCCTCTTCTTCCTTCTCTTCTGTTTCTGAAAAAGAAAAAAATTGACGATTCAATTGAATCGATAGGATAGTTGGTATGTTTGATGATTAATCGAATCAATTGAAGGTGACCATGGATATATCTTATATGACAACGACTGGAAAGGAGAAAGTGATGTCCAGGTAACAAGATTGGAAACCCTAACTTTTGACTTTGTTAGATCTGTGTTTGCATGATGAAATAGAGTGATTTCGAAGCTTTTTCTATCAATATAAAGTGAAACCCTAACTTTATTTTCTTGAAACCCTAACTTTTGCATCTTTGTTTATCTTTTTCCTTTGTTTTATCTGTGAAGAATCTTCAATCCCTATCATTCTTTTTTGTTTTTTTCCTTTTATTTTTTTCTGTGAATCCGAATCTGGAAAAAATATGAAATTTGTGAAGAATCTGCATTGGGTCTTTATTTTTGTATAAAGTTAAAGAAATAATTTTATAAAATCAAGTAAATAATAGTAATAATTCCCATAAAAAAAAATTGATTGTTTAATTTTGTTAGAAAATTTGTGTCTGTAGTACTTTTTTTGGTCTGTGTTTGTAATACATTTGTATTTCTGTATTTTTCAGTGGAAATATTGAGAAGGGAAAAACCAAGTTCAGAAATATAAGTTGTTATTGCATTGAGAGTAAGATTTAGTTTTCTTTCAAACAGTTACAAAGAGATAGGATGAGTATGAGGATATTTGTGCAAATGGTTCATAGGAAGTTATGTTTGGAAGATATAGATGATGTTGCTTTTATTATGGATGTCAGAACATGGAGTTCCATGGACATTAAAGAATGATCATGCCTTTTTCTGGTTTTGGGAGAATGCTGTAGTAAATTGCAATGGTTTTATTGAGTTGATTGTGAAGGTTAGCAATCCATAATAGGACAAGGAGGTCACACCTAAGAAAACATCATCAAAGTCGCCTCAAGTGAGAAGAAGCCCAATACTTGGAGGTGATATGAACAAAAGTGCAGGTGGTTGTAGTGCTAGAAAGTTGTTTGGACAGGGAAGTTCACAGCCTACTCAAGCAAGTGTTGTTGGTGATAATGTTAGAGGAGGATCAAGTAGTACACCAGTTCAAGTAGATGAGGAACCAATTGCAGATGATGATTATTTTTATGAAGAATATTGGTTGAAGAAAAGGAAAGAAAATGATGAGTTGGTTGAGAACAAAGAAGTGGATGAGTGCCATCCTGTAGAAGATCCTGAAGCTACAGCTGCTTACAATACTGATGAAGACAATGAAGATACAAGTGATGCTGAAAATGAAAGTACAAATGAAGGTGCTTATAATCCTGAAAACTTGATTTAATGTTGTTGTACCTGTGTACATTTAATATGTATTGAAGCTTAAGTTATTGTTGTACTAACACTTTAATGTTATGCAGATAATGATGATTCAGGTGATGATGATGTACAAGTAAATGACCAAGGTACAAGAAAATTCAAACTTTAATGTTCTTGTTTTTTTAATGATTGTTGTAAAGCCCTGTCTCCCCTTTACCCGTTTTGTGTGCTATAGGTTTGTCGGTTTGTCTTTGTTTAAGAGAGTGAATGTTGAAGGATTAGACACATGAGTTATTGTATTATAAGTTTATTCTTATACATTCTAAAGGATTTACTTTATAATGGATGTCTTTCTCATGCAAATTTGAATATTTCAGTTGAAAACTTCGTTTTTCTGACAACCTAAACTGCAGCCTGTTGTCTGCGAAACTGTCGTCAATGGGCAGGGATTTAGAGGGTACTTCCTTGACAGGAAATGTTCATCTATGTCTCTTCTATAACGTGTTAAAAGGGTTTAGTGTTTCGACTGATCGTTTAGGATTTACGGCCTTCAACGTCCAGTATGTCAGGACTGAAAACTGTAGGTTTGCAGTTCTGTGACCATCTTAGCACACTCATATCACAGACTAAATGAACTCCAAATCTGGATTTTTAAGATGATTATGAAATGTTGTTCTTTCTACTTTCTAAATTGGGGTCAATCTCTAAATTCCGACTTCTAACGAATCCTATGGAGCCTCGCCAATGCAGCCTGTCTGAGACGTCAGTTTTGCGACGTTTCTGTCCAGTTTTTGCTGTGTAGTCTTTCGCATCCTATTTATTTTGTTTACTTCGGATTTCTCCTACTGATTTTGTTGAGTTGTACATTTTTTAAAATGCAAGTTGGTTCTGGTTATTAAAATTAAAGCATAAAATGTAAGTTTTTAAGGAAATGTAGTTCGATACCCGCCGGTAACCCCTAAAATTTGGATTAATCCATGATCCGAATTTTGGAGTGTTACAGTTGTAGCATATTATTGTACTTGCTTTTTATTGTTATTGTTTTGTTATGGCTTGTTTATATGAGTGATTTAGATGTAGAACTAATTGGTTTGTACTTGTTTAGGTAAAGAGGGTGAAGAAGACCCTCGGTATTACAAGGATTTCCAACATGATAATCCTGATTTTGAGGATGAACCTGATGAGCTGTTTGATGACTCAGACCTTGTTCAACCACTTGATCCTTCTCAAATGATTGTAGGTACTGAATTTCCTTATAAACTTGCATTCCAAAGACATCTAAAGCTTTTCTGTGTATTAAATGAATGTGAGTATAAAGCTGAAAAGAGTGGCAAGAAAAGACTTAGGGTGTGGTGTGAAAATAGTTGTGACAATAGAGGAAAAGTTGTGTGTGAGTGGTTTGTTTTTGCTTCAAAACTACAAAATCAGTCTACATTTAAGGTGGAGGCTGTGGACTTGACCCATACTTGCAAGGGTAGGATTGTAGAAGAAAAGATATTGAATAGATCTGCAGACCCTCAATTAGTAGCTGAAGTTATAAAAGAGAACTTGAAGAATAGCTCTGGAAATATAATTCCAAGACCAAGACAAATTCAAGAGGATTTCAAGGCTTCTCATCTGATTGATATTACTTATCATACTGCTATGAAACTGATTGGTAAGATGTGTAAGTTGGTTGGTGCATTTAAAGTTGACCCATGTGTTAGTGGTAAGTTGTATGAAGTTACAAATGAAGGTAGCAAGGCAGTTTTTATTGTGAAATTGGATGAAAAACAATGCAGTTGTCTATAATGGCAACTCAGAGGGTTTGTTTGTCAACATGCTGTGTGTTGTTTGAAGCCATTCAGACCTGATTGGACAAGGTAAGTACATAACAACCGCATTGTTATTTCAAAACCATTACTCTTATGTCTGTATCTCATATTCCAACTGCATTGTTGTTTCTCAAATTTTGCAGGTACTGCTCTCATTATTATACAGTTGTTGCATACAAGAGAACATATGCTCCAGTTGTGTTTCCATTTCCTGCTCAAGAAGATTGGCCTGAGGTATTTGGAAGAACATGAAAACATTGATGTTTTTCATTGTGTTTCTCATTTTGTTCTAGTTATCTGCTATCTCTCAACTATCTCTTTAATTTCTTACTCATTATTATTATGTGTATTATTATTTAGTTGGAAGAAAATGAGAATATTGAACTAGAATCTGCTATCAAGATCAGGAAATCAGGAAGGCCTAGAGTTAAGAGGAGGAGAGCATGGGATGAGCCTAAAGCACCTACAAATGCATATTCATGTTCAAGATGTAAATCAACTGGTCAAAACAAAAGTACATGTCAAGGTGGTGATGTTGGCAAAAATCCTAAAGCTAAGAGGCAAAGAACTCAAGTAGATGGTGTTACCTTTACATCATTTGACAGACCTGCTGCATCTACTTCTAAGGATAAGAAGAAGCAATCATCTCAACCATCTAGTGTTGGAAAAGCAGCAGCTGCATCTTCTTCTAAAGCTAAGAACTCTCAACCATCTAAAGCTCCTACTAAAACTCCTGCTAAAGCTTGTACATCTTCAAAGAAGCAGAAAATGAGTCAGACAAAGAAGTGAATGGCAGTAGTTAGGATTATGTGTCTTTTTAGTCTTTTTATTTGAACATCTATGTTATTTTGGAACATCAATGTTATTTTGGAACATCTTTATGTATGAAATTAACACTTTTTATTTCTTTTAAATCAGCGTCTCAAATCGGCGATTCAAGAAAATTCAGCTCTACTCAGTAGGAAGGGCTTTTTAGACATTTTGACGCTGCCACCTAAGCATTAACAGCTGCTAACTGCTGTTAACCGTTTTTTGAATAAAACGGTCAAGGAAAGGGTACTTTAACAAATGTTTAAAAACCAGGGGCACTTTTTTAGTGTAAAGTGAAGTGTAGGGGTACTTTATCAAAAAGCCCAAACATTAATCCAATTTACAGCTCATGAAAATTCATGTTAGACAAGTTAAAATGCATGTGCACATGCATTTCCTTTGTAATAAGAATGGCAAAAGATTAGACGATCTTTGATGGGCAAAACGCCTAAGCCCAAAAATGTATTAAAAAACTGCTGAAGTGGTGATTGCCATGAAAATTCAAAACTGTTGAGCACTAAACATCTCTTAACTGTAGCCCACACATTTATTAACCATAATCCGTTTAAAATAAATGTTTAAGTTAACCGAACAGACCTTTATAATCATTCGACATAGCCCACGAAATTATGTATAATTGTACATATAGCCTATAATAATAAGATAATCATTAAATCCGTCGATCAACATCAATAAAAATAAAAACAAAAAATAAAAAAGTTAATAATCAAATCAAGCTTATGTAAGATATTTGACATAATTAGTGTTTTTTTTAAGGTTAATCAACACCCTCAATCAATTTTAGTGTAATCATGATTGAGAAAAAAAAGACATCATCTTATAGATTTTTTCTTTTTGTAGATTATGTTTATGGAGTTCCTAGGAGAATGGTCCTCGGAAAAGAATTAAAACCTCAGCTAATTCCATTTCGATTGATGTTGTTTTGGAATTCTTTTAAGGGAACAATTAGAATATACATCATCAATTTTGATGTAATCATAATGAAGAAAAAATTATTCTAGAGAAAATAAGAATTAGAGTTTATTTTGTTTTTGGGAACAAGTAAGAATTCGGGTTTATACATAATTGTTCAATTTGTGAGAATCCTAAAAAAACAATTATAATTAATTTTAAGTATGATTAAGAAAAAAAAACTAGAGTTTATTTTAATTTTGAGGAAGAATGATTTAAGTTTAATTATTAGCAAAAAATTAAGACTTGTTTGGTTTTTCATTTTAACTGTTGGTTTTTCATTTTAACTTGAACTTTTTGGGCTATGGTTAATAAAAGTGCGGGCTACATTTAAGAGAAGCAACAAAAAAATGATATTCCTTCAAAAAATAAATAAATTGGTATTCACTGTTAAAGAAAAATGAAATAATTTGCTAACAAAAAATCAAATTTATCCTTACTCATAGAATAAAAACAATTCTAATATATAACGATCGTGTGTAGAAGTGAATTGAATTTCGCAGCCATTAAAATTGTATACCTTGTAATCCAAAATTAAAAAAATGTGTCTGATGCTCATAATGTTGGATTATTGAATATATCATCTGCCGGCCACATTACAATCCAAGGGTTAGCCGATTGGATTCGACATATAGGACACTTGGGGTTAAGACTTGGTACTTTGAATCACATTAGATTTGCTTACTACCGAATATGTAATGGTATTAAATGAAACAGTGTCGGATTCCTTCTTGATTCCTGATAGCATTATCTATTAAATGGAAAAATCCAAGAGGGGCTTGGTGGGGTAAAAATAATCAAGGAAGGATTTATATGAAATAGTGGCCAAAAGTTTGTACTCGTAAGCATGTTGGAGGTTTAGGTTTCCGTGACTTAAAAAGATCTAATCTTTCCTTATTATGTAAAATTGCTTGGAGATTAATTCATGGTTCTTATGAGTTATGGTTTAAAATCTTGAAATGCAAGTACTTTAGCAATAATCATCCTTTACATTGTAAGAAAAGCAAGATTCTTCTTGGGTGTGGAAAGGTATATATAGAGGGTTAGAAATAGTGAAACAAAACTCTCATTGGGAAGTGAAAAATGGTACTAGTATCAAGGATTTTGAGGATAAATGGATTCCTAATGTTTCATTTCCAATTTGTAAACAATATCCTAATCCCAACCTAACTGTTGCTGATTTCATAGACCAAAATACCAAACAATGGAATATACACATGCTTCTTGACTTTTTCACTAGAGAGAATGTTGATAGGATTTCCCAGATCAGAATACCACTTTCTAGTATAGATAGATTAATATGGTCTTCCTCTCATAATGGAACTTTCTCAGTAAAATCTTCATATATGACACTGACTAGTGGAGCTTCTAATGGTTTAGTAAACCCTGGTTATGTTCTTATCTTTGAAGCTTTATGGAAAGCTAACTTCCTTCCTAAAGTACAATTGTTTCTCTGGAAATGCATAAGTGATATTCTTCCAACTAAATCTAGGCTATCTCAATATGTGACTAACAATGATGGTTTGTGTAGCATGTGTAGTAATAATGTTGTTGAATCGACTGAACATCTTCATTTACAGTGTAAATTTTCCAAATCTGTCTGGTCTTTCACACCAATAAAGAATGGATAGAGAAATGGCTTCTTAATATCAAGGATGTAAACACTCAAATAGAAATCGTCACCACATCCTGGAGCATCTAGAGAGACAGATGTTTTAAAGTTTTTCAGCAAAAAGTTACACATCCTACTGCTACAACCAAATTAGCCACTAGGCTTACTAATAACACTTTAGCTTATTTGGAATTGGATAATACACAATTAGTTAATACTTCTGGTAGACCTGTGAACAACCAAACTACTTGTATCTCCAATCCAGTGCATACCCATTCCCTACCAAGTGATTGTATTATAATCTATTGTGATGCATCATTTGATAAAGATATTAATAATATAGGAATTGGTATTTATATGACTACAAGTTAGTTAACTTCAAGGGGTGGAAAACAGTTTGAGGTTTAGCAAGGAATGCAGAAGAGGCAGAGAGTCTATCTGTGCTTGAAACCATTAAATGGGTGAGTAGCAAGAATTTGAGCTCCATCAGCCTCTATAGTGATGCAAAGAAAGTTATGGATTACCTAGAGAATAAAAATAACAGTCTATGTTGGTTCAGTAGTACCATTTTAGATGATTGTTATGTGATGTTAGATTCTTTCTCATTCTCTAAAACTAGTCATCTCAGTAAGGATTTTAATTTAGTTGCCGATAAAGCGGCTAAGCATTGCAGAAGAACCAATACTTTTAATGAGTGGTGGAAAATTGTACATGATTTCCTATCACAATACTTGTAAATTTATCTCTTAATACAATGCCTTTTTTCCTATCAAAAAAAAGAATATGTAATGGTATCAAATTTAAAAAAAAAAAAAAAAAAAAAACTTAGAATGGTTAAATTCATGTTACATAACATAATCCTACTTCAAATTTGGCACTGGTGAGAAAATAAAAGATTACATATACCAAACTTTTCAATCATAGTAAAATATTAACCTAAATTATAAAACTCCTTTGAAGTAATTTTTTTCTTCGAATTAACAAGGCACACAAAATTATTTTCTAACAACCAATACATTTATGAGCTAATGTTGAGGAATGAAATTCAACTTTTATTTTTTTAGTAGTTATATGTGTTGGATGCTTTTAGAAAGAATTCAGACCTAGCCTCGGTTGATACTTTTTTTATTTCCTTGAAGGATAAAGGTTAACTGATTTATTAAAACAAAAAATAAGAAGGGATACCAGAAAAGCCTGAAACAGAAAAACATGCCAAACTAATCATGCCAAAAACCTAATTGTAATCCATTACATCCTCCCAATTAGTGATCAAATTTCTGAACATTACTCCTCTAAACCAGCTGAACAAAGAGCCCCATTGAAAGATATAACCTTTAACTTCATTTACGATGGTCTCTTCCTTTTTGTGTCTCTTTTTTTCCATCACCCTCTTGTTTCTTTCGAACCATAATGTCTACCATATAGAAAAAGGAATCAAAGGCCCAATAACTAGATAATTCCCTTTACTTGTCGGCCAATCTTTCATTAATTCGCACATAAATTAATAACATTAATACTTAAGTTTAAATTACAATATTAATACATGAAAGTGCAGTTCTTTATACCAAAATTTGTGTTGATCATGAATTATATGGTTAATGTGTTAACTTTAAATCTTGGTCACGATATCTCCCTATTTAGTTGAGCTTAAATCTTGAAGTCATCCAATCTTAATAAGTATTGTTGTTTACAATTCATTAAACCAAAATTATGCATAATTTGTTTTTTTGTATATGTAGTTTTCTCAAATGTCTCACAACTTTTTCAAACATAGATTCATTTAGTTGAATTTCTTGCAATTTTCCCGATAGGAATTATAGTCTTGATTTATTTTTACCCATTTTCTATCAACAATGCTAAATATCGTATGTAGTCAACCTTTTAAAGAAAAACAAATTTTGAAATACAGTAATACCTTATATACTTATACTCTACATATTGATAAAAAATATAGTCCCGATTTGTAAAATCTTACGTTTATCAACTTCCATATATTAATAGCCTCCATATATTAATAAATTTGTAGGTGCTCAAGAGTATCTATATATGGAGGTTCTACTATATATCTTCATTTATAGGATCTTAGGTCTTAATCCACTTTGATCAGTAATCACCTAAATAATGTGCTTATATGTTCGCTCAGCAACAGCTATCATGGATATTTATAGGATCATCCAGTAAGTGTGATTTATATTTTCTTCCGATTTCTGCGATGATCATCACTTGTTTCTCATTCTGATTTTCTGGTGGTGGAACTTCTTTCCATATTAGGTAGTACGAGTTCATGTATGTATCAAACTGTGTGGATAGAAAAGGATAATTGAGATGACGGCAACGACGGAGTCTATGTCCGGGGTTTAAAAAAAAATATGAACGCTCAATTGTATGCATCTTAATCGTGATAATAGTAAACGCGATCTATTTCTTTTTATCAATGCTGCTTCTTTACTAACTTTCTCCAGTTTCTCTGCTTTTTCATGCGAAAAGTATGATTGTCATTAAACAACTTGAAAACGTATAATCCAAGAGTAAAAATTAGTGTGTCAATTTCATGCCTATTATTCATACAAGTAGCGGGGTATCATTTTTACAAAAATCATCTTAATGAAACTATTAGACCGGCACCCAGAGGCGGATCTAGTGTAGTGTAAGGTTGTGCAATTGCACACCCTCCCAAACTAGCTCACAACCTAGAATTTCTAATATTTTGACCTCCCAATCCTATTTTTGCTATTTTTCACCCCCTAGCAATACCTTGCTTCCCCTTAGTAAAGTTTCTAGCTCCGCCCCTGCCTGCACGCACACGTTTAGTTTCTTTTATGAAAGATGCATCAAAATTAATCTTTGTAAATTAAATTAATGGTTTTTTCCAATCAACTTATTGAGCTCTAGATATAGGGCCAAAATTTCTAGCAACCAATTGACTACTGCAACTAGTTGTCCATTCTGCCCTATGAATGTTGATCTGACTCACCGTATAAGCTATATTAATTTGTGCATTATCAAAAACTACAACAAATCCCAATTTACAAACATTCCAAAGGATAAATTCACCAATACTAATCATTTCATGTTGATCTCCAACATTATGACCACTTGCAGAGAACCAGCTAGACATCCAATCATTAAAAGAGACTCTATTAACCATACCTGCAAGATTAATGTTAACAACCAACTAAATTTCCTTATATACATTACAATCTATCAACATATGTTGGATTGATTCTACTTCCTTACCACTATCTATCAACAGAAGCCATAGCTTTGCTGGAAGCTATTAATTGGAGTGAGGACTTAAAGTTATGCAACATTACTAGTCTGGGAGATAATAGAAATGTTATAAATTTAGTTAATGGTACTCTTAGTTATGTGTTATGGAGTAACTACATTATCATTTTGGATTATCTAACAGAATAGCAAATACACTAGCTAATGCTATCACCTTTGTATCCATCTATAGAATACGGTTTCTTAACACTATGAGTATATATGTAAATATCTAAAACGATGTACGTATTCTTATGTAACAATAGGTAACTATATTTAATGAAGTTAAATTTATGGAAAATGGGTGATATACCCAAAAACCATAAAGTATAGGAGCAATGACTGCTAAAATATAAGCCTAGTTAAAATGGACGCAAAAAGATTTAGTCGAATATGCCCTTTACTTTTAACTTTATTCTTTATCTTATCCTTTTCATTTATTTTCTCTTTCACCAATATAGAATTAATCATGAGAAAGGTATTAACTTCCGAAATATCAGTCAGATTATAATAAAGTTTATATCGGAAAGATCTACAAAAAACAAAATCCATTGGAAAATACATTATGCACCCAGATACACCTAGCCAAAACCTATTTCCTAATATGAATATGCATTATGCACCCAGGTGCACCTGGCCAAAACCTATTTTATAAGAATATGTACTATGCATCCAGGTGCATCCTGGTCAAAACCCGTTTCCTATAAGAATATGCATTATGAACCCTAGGTGCAACCTGGTCAAAACATATTTCCTATAAGAATATGCATATACATAATGGGTGCAACCAGGCTAAAACTTATTTCCTGTCAGAACATATCTTATGCACTAAGGTGCATCTTGTGTAGTTCGTGGATAAATATTGGTTTATCCTACTAATCACCTGTAATATATTATGCACAACCAAAATCACTAGTTCACGTTCTCGAGAAATAAATCCAGAACCATTACCATCACATTCACTACTACACATCAACCAAATACAAGTATTATATAAGAAAAATATGACGAACAATAAAAAAAATTTAAAAAAATATACATTATGCACTCGGGAGCAACCATGCCAAAACCTATTTCCTGTCACAACATACGTTATACACTCAGGTGCATTTTGTGTACTTCGTGGATAAATATAAGTTTATCCTAATAATCTTTTTTAGAGCTTCGATTCCTCCTACAATTTCGAACTTAAAAAAAATACTTGTTTACATCCTCCATCGATCACCATTCTTCAAAGGTCGTAAACCCTATCTTCTTCCGTATTTTGAATTCTAGGTTATATAGAAGATCAAATTTTTATTAGGTTTTGACCGATCACTACAAGATTGAATAAGACAAACAACCAAAATCATTGCAAAACCTATCAAAACTCTAATCAAACAAGTGTCATTTCTTCACTATTAATGGTTGCATCAATTTTCCCTTTCTTCTCAACATCACGGAATCAAAATCCTCCATGGTTTCTCTTCCTCGGCTTCAAGATAACAACTAAGATTCTCAATTATCGCTTATGATTATTTCATCGGCAAAACAAACTCAAAACCTCCACATAAACTCATACATTATGCTTCCTACCTTCATAATCATACATAACTTAAAAACTTTCGATTGCTCTGTCTGGGAAAATAGAAAAACAATAAGAAGAGGGTATTAGTTAACTGATAGAAAAATAGCTGGGAAAAATACCCACAAAGGATAATAGAAAAATATATTAAAGAATCTTGCTTATTTGAACAATAGCCATATTTTGCTTGTCTTCTAGTCCCAGGATTTCAAATCCAAGGTTTAATTATCCAAAAAAGCGGTTAAATTTCTGATATATAAAAGAATTACAGTAGAACCTCTATATAAGAATACTACTGAAGGTCAAACTAAAATTTCTATAACCTCTATAACCTCTATAACCTCTTGAACCTCTTGAACCTCTATAACCTCTATAACCTCTATAACCTCTACAAAAAAGCGGTTAAATTTCTTATATGGAGGTCAAACTAAAATTTAATTTTTCTTACAGAAATTAGTGCACTTTGTCTTTATGGATTCTACTGAAATGACAATTTCACATAATTCTTTTCAACAAGGGTATTATCCAACACACGGTCACATTTTCGGTTCATAAAAGAGTCACGGTGTTGCAAACTCTTTGCAAAATGATTATTTGTTCATTAACCGGAGAGTTATATCATTATTCACAGTTAACTTTGACGCTGCAGTCACCTAATTGTCCCTAAATATTGAATTCAAAATTGTTACATGATCTTTACCCTTTAGGGTTCACCGTTTTCCTTCTAATGTTTAACGAACTCCAGTTTGATTCAGGATCGTGACATGGCATTCACCCAAAGGGTTCACCCTCTTCATCATAATTTGTTATAGAATTTACCTTTTTCTTGATTCTACTTGGTTGTCAAATATTGACTGTAACCTTCAAAAGTTTCCTCTCATAAGTCATAATATTGAAGGTATTGAGACATAAGATGGGATTTAGATACATTCAATTCTAATAGTGCTACAAATCTTGTGATTGCAAATAAAGTCATTCTTGATAGGATTATATACGGTAATTTATGCACTTCTACACGTTGTTCAAACTTCATATTTAAATAGATTTCAATTCCTTATAATATTACATATTTTATAATTGCATAAAAAGAAGGGTCATATTATCTTATATACCCGTATATAGGAAAAGTATTAATTAGTCATCTAATGTTTTATGGATTCTATAAGTTTTTATATCGGGAAAGCAAACTTTTGTGTGAAAACTATTACTATGATAAACATTAGATTTATTCCATAAATACCCTTGGAATGTAGAGTAATTTTATTTATTTTGTCTTATGTAGACCCCACATAAGATCCCACTTAGAACTGGCAACGGGACGGGTTAGGTACATCCCGTGGCGGGTTTGACGGGTTACGGGTTCAGTTGGACTAACCCTAACCCGGACCGTTAACTCAACGGGTTCAGTTTTCTCAACCCTAGCCCTAGACGGGTTAGCTCTGTGGGTTGACGGGTTAACCCGTTTATTAGGGTAGCCAGTAGGCCCAGTACAAATCGAAGTCTATTTGCTAAAAAAACTAATAAAACTTTCGCAGTTGGGAGAGATTCGAACCTGGAGGGTTAGATTATACTATACAGTACATTACGCTTCCACCAGACTATGTCGTCTGTTATGCTATCATTTATTTAATTATACATTTTATTAACACTAGTTATGATTTAGGACGATGACAAACCACTACTCCAGAAACCCTACGTTCCCTTTATATGTATTATATAGTTCCTCTCCACATCGTCGTCTCCCACACCATTATATATCTTCATCTTTTTCTCTCTAATAACAGTTACTAGTTTCGGGGTGATAATGAAACAAAGCAATCAATACATCAATATTTAGGTTTGATCTTCAATTCTTCACGTTCTATTTTTTATATCTGTTGCTTCTTTGAATATTCACGATGAAATCATCGTCTAAAAGTTAAAACACAGTAAGATGTATCTATGAAAATACAATTTTATTGATTCATGTTGTAATAAACCTCCGATTGGTTATGTTAACTAATGTTAATAAGGTAGAAAACGATTAGAACAAGATTATGCTTCAACAGGTATATTTAGATCTGTTGCATAGCCCATCCGTGTTTCCATGGATTAAATTGCAAAAGGTTAATAATTTTTTTTAATTTATTGTTGTTTTGAATGGTTTCTGTATGGATAAATGGATACATGTAGATTTTTTCGTGGAATATTTGATGGACATCGCTAATTTTACATACTCCAAACCCTCGAACACACATAACCACAAAATTAGGCGGGTTGACGGGTTAACCCGCGGGTTATACGGGTCAACCCGTTTAACCCGCGGGTCCTAAAATGCCAACTCTAGCTCAACCCTATTAACCAACAAGCTGGGTTAGGTCCGGGTTTAGATGGGTCGGGTTAGGTCCAACTCACGAGTTTTGACCCTAATTGCCAAGTTTAATCCCACTGAATATATGTACTACCAGGATTTATGTCCTTATCTAACACCTTCCATCCTCTTCTTCTCTTCACGGTTAGGACCTCCATCAAACTTAAATACAAAAGAACTTCTGAAATTCGGTTGGTTTGTAGAAAAAGTCTTCATTAACTAGACTACCAATTACCAAATCAAATTAAGACGTCATTTATAACTGATCTCTAAACCTACAAGGCTACAACAACCAAAATCCCAAAAACATGTGATTTATGTTGATAAAACCCAAAAAAAATCTTCATCAATTACTAACTGCAGTTCAATTTGCTTGTTCACCTTTATTATCTTCGCACAAGATCTCCTCTATTGCGAAAATTAAGACCACTAATTTTCGAAAAAATTTAATGATTTTGCAATAATTGTTATTATTCTTATCTTTTAAAAGATAAGATTTATTCATTTTTTTTGAACGATTATAGTTAATTGAAAACACAACGGAAAAAATATTGTTTTTGTGATGGGTTCTAGTTCCTCACGAATCTATCTATGGCAGAAGGGAAGATTCCCAGTGAGCTTCATCAAAAGCTTTATTATATAACTTTACTATCTTTTTTGCATATGGAAGAAGAAAGAGGTAAGTGAGGAAGAAGTTAAAAAGATGAAATAGATTTTACAGTATAATAAAAATGTAGATGAAGGTATCGTTAGATAAAAATTGAGAAGAAGAAGATAATAAAGGAAACACGAGCGACATAATGAGGAAAGAAAGTAGGACTGTTTTAATTGTTTTTCATTAACAATACCTAGGGGTATCACTGGAATATTAATCTCAATTTTAGAGAAAGTAAAATAATTATTATCTTAATAACTGGCTTTTGTTCCCTATGCAATTTAAAGACAGAAAATGGGTCATTTATCAAAAAAACGGGAGCAATGGACTTGTAAAATATAGGTCTCGGTGAAAAAGACACAAGATCAAAAAAGACGATTATCCATCAGAATTATAATTAGAATTCCAATTCGGCGCGCTGTTCAAACTTTTCGATCAAGATCATTTGGTCTCTCCTTTTTGTTTTTATACTGATATCTGTTCGGTTTATAATTTTTTAATTTTAGTAACAAATTCTTTTTATCTCATTACAGGGAGTGAGTGTCATTGAAATTTTTGAACCATGACTGTGTATAAAATTAATTTCCACCAATATCTCAATTAATTATCCTTTTCCTACCAACACTATTCAGCATGCACATGTACTCTTACGTATTACTGAAGATCAAAATTAGATACACTTTATTAGCCTGTTTACATTCGGAGGAACGAAAAAAATCAGAATGAGAAACGAGTGATGTTTATCCCATAAATAACACGAAAATATATATCACACTTATCAAACGAGCTTACAAAAATCCATGATAGTTAAGCCAACATGCATACGCACCTTGTAGGCTGCATCATACATATATGCTAACATTACGGGAAAAATAGTAATCTACAACTGTAGATTGACAACTCGTAATTTTAAAGTTGTAAAAGGTAGCATGTTTTACAACTTTTTCTAATGAAAAAGTTGTCAAAGTAAAAACCGTCCAACTCTTAGGACCAAAGAGGTCCACAGAGTAGTTACGAGAATTAAAAACCACAACTTTTTGTGTGAAAAGGGTTGCAGAGAGAAGTGACCACCTTTAGACTTAAAAAATATCTTAAAGGTAGTGAATAACTGTATAACAACACGCATAAGGGTTGTTGAAGATAAAAAAAAAATTGATTTTTAAAAATGTTCTTTGAGAGATTCGAATCCAAGACTACTGTGTGTTAGTACAAGTCATCAACCATCCTTCCGAATTCACAATATTGGTAGATTTGTGTTTTTTTTTTCTGATCAATATTCACAACCTTTACAAGGGTTGTAAAATGAATAATTGACTTTGGAAAAAAAAGGCTACGGTGAATAGAACCTGAACCTCCTCTGCCTAAGACTAGGATTCCAACCACCCTTCCACTTTTACATGTTTGATTATATTGTACATGTACATCTATATTCAACAAAAATTTCAACTGGGCCTTAAAAAAAAGGCAAGCAAATGCGCCATTCTGCCTGAAACATACAAGGCATTCTCTGAATTATACAAGGCCTGCAATCACATTTCAATCAACACACACAATACCAAATTCTATATCTCAAAATCTAAATGAATGAAACAAGTGGAGGTGTATATCTATATCCTGACCGAAGTACCAGATTCATGCAAGTTTTGGTGAAGCAAACACCAGTCATGAAGAAGCTGCAAATGCTCAAAGTTTTGGACTTTATAGGATGTGTTACTTGTTTTTATCATCAAGTGCAGAATTAGAGACCATCTCAATAACCTTTTCTCTCCTCTTTTATCCGGGCTTGAGACAGGCAATGAAATGAGATATCATTTCAATGGCGGAGTTAAAAAGGGGGGGTTCATCTCAAGAGAAACAGATAGCATATTATACCAACAATATTATAAGTCATACAAATGAAATCTGAAACAGATAAAATGAAATCAGGTTTTACACATAAAATGAAATGTTATTACATATGAAGACGTTTCCCTATATTTGTAACTAGATCAGCCATTTGCTTTGTAGAAACTGTAACTTTTTCTTTTGCAGCAATTAAGATAGCATCTAAAGCCCATGTAAAATCTCCACATTGTTCACATACAAGGTAAGCTATGTGTTTATTGTGTTGATTATTGCATATTTTCAGGTTAAGTTTCTAATTGCAGGTTGAAGAGAAGCACAACTGATTGTGCAGTGGATAATTTTTATAAGAGTGATCATCTTCTCCACAAGCATCACAGCTGTTCTCTGATGAAAACAAAAACAACTTGGATTTGCAAGGGTCAGAAGCATCACTAAACCATTCAAAATAGGTGCAGGTAGATATGATGCACTTGAAAAACATTTTTCCATAGGTTTCAGTTGTCTTAGATCGTAGAAATGCTCTCACACCATTACAAGGAACATGCTTTCACCTAGAATAGATCCAAGGACACACTTTTGTCTCATGATTCCCTTGTTCACATATAGCACACTCAGTTAGGATTTTGTTCATTCTCATCTTACAGTTGCTATTGTTGCTGCTACTACTGCTACTTGGAGAGTCTTTCACACCTCCACCCATGACTAATTCAGTGTTTTTAGAGGCTAATTGAAGAAAATTTCTGAAATATACACATGTTCCCACTAATTCACTTAAAATCCTAAGTGTTTTTAAAGCCTAATTCAGTGTTGGCTAATCTTGTTAGCTAGGACTAATTTTAACTGTATCATCATTCTCAGTATACTAGCAGTTAAACAGAACGGGAAATCAAAAAAATAATAATACCCTAAAATGGGTTATAGAATCAGACCTGTGTAAGTGAATAAATTAACCTTCTTTTCCTTAACAGATCGAGAAGGTGTTGGTGGTGAAGAAATCTTAAGCTCGATCTATTGATGGGTTTTTAAAATTTCGTGGTTCAGGAGATGAAGGAGGAGGTTTTGCGGGAGATGGAGGAGGAAAAAATGAAGGAAAAGAAGATAAGTGGAGGAGAATAATTGATGGGGAGATTGAATAAATAGACCTTCTGCAACCTTTATAAGAGTTGTAAAATGAAACCTTTGATGGGGAGATTGAATAATTGATGGGGAGATTGAATAAAGAAGAAGAGGATAAATAGACCTTCTGCAACCTTTATAAGAGTTGTAAAATGAAAAAATAACTTTGAAAAAAAATGAAGCTCAGGTGAGTCGAACCCGAGCCTCCTTTGTCCAAGTCTAAGATTCAAACCATTCTTCGACATTTACATGTGTGATTATATTTTACATTTACTTCTATATGTATAAAAAATTTCAACTGAGCCTTAAAAAAAGAGAGCAGTAAATGCATTACTTTGCCTGAAACATACAAGGCATTCTCTGAATTATACAAGGCCTACAATCACATTTCAATCAACACTCACAGTTCCAGATTCATGCAAGTTTTGGTGAAGCAAACACCAGTCCTGAAGAAGCTGCAAATGCTCAAAGTACTGAAGTATATTGACTGCAAAAAAAGCAAGAAATTGACTGCAAAAAAAAAGCCAACTTCAGAACTAGAGACCAGTGCGTGATTCAAGTAACCAATTTCTGCACATTACTTCAGAAAATATGCATTTAGAACTCAATAAATCACCTTTTCTCTCCTCCTTTTATCCGGGCTTGAGACCGGTACTAAAATGATATATCATTTCAGTGGCGAAGTTAAAAAGGGGGGTTCATCTCAAGAGAAACAGATAGCATATCATACCAACAATATTGCAAGTCATAATTAAAGAGAAACAAATAACATGTCATTTTAAAAGCAAAAGTACAATCTGAAGCAAAATGAAAGAAACAAAATACCCAAATTCAGTAGAAATGAAAAGAGTAAACCCACCATCAGTGGCACTTCTTTTTATTTTTCTTATTCTTCTTGTTCTTCTTCTTTGTCGGAACCACTAAGATAGGTTCAGCATCGGTTCTTGCATAAGTCTCAGTCTCGTCATCCATTTGTAAGCCAAGAGTTGAAGGATCCACTGGTTGGCAACTTGTGTTTTCGTGTTCATTGTATTCCTCTAATTCATGGAAACCCCTAGGTGGTGGTTTCAACATCACAAACCAATTAGATGCATCTAACACTCGAGAATAGAAAACTTGTCGGGCTTGTGACGCTAAAATGAATGGATCATGCTGATATTGGTTCTTATGTTGACGTAAGTTGACTAATGTAAAGCCTTTTTCTAGCTTGACACCAAAATAGGTGTGAGCCCAGTCACATTTGAATACGAGAATTTGAAACATATGCTGGTAGTCCAACACGAGAATTTGTTCTAAAACACCATAGAAACCACTGCTTATTTGTGATGCTGCAACTAAAGATTTTGACTCAATTGAAACACCACTGTTTTCTATGACTCTTTGAATATCCTTCGTGATAAACCTTGACCCATTTATTTGCAAGCCTTTATATGATACACATTTTTCTAAAGGACCATATGCCAACCACTCTACTGTATTTGATACTGATATGCCTTGACTAATTTGCATTTTAACCTATATAAATATAATTTAGTAAGCAGAACACAAGTGACCACATTAATGGGCGCAAGCTCTATGTTTTGGCTTGGTAAAAGCTAAAAAGTGACCACAGTAATGGGCGCAAGCTCTATGTTTTGACAGAAATCATCTCTAATACTGAAATATAACTTGTTTTGTGGGTAATGCAAAAAAGAGATACTACTCAGGAAAAATGAATCTAAACTGCAAACATCTAACAAATGACCAAGTGGTGGTGCACGTACCTTTTGCCGTATCCAATCTGCAAATGTGTCTGAGTGTATGGAAAGGAGTTGGTCTTCAGTGCCAGTATCGGAAGATCTTAACTCATCCATATGCATTCTAATAATAAAAAAAAATATATGAAAAAGACCTGTAAAGGTATTAACTGATAACAACTAGAAATGAACATATAACGGCATACTTACATTCTATATGGGTCAATTACTGCCGTGTTAAAAAGCACATATCTATATGAGCGATCTTCATCATATCACTACAAATATACACTTGAACACCTTTATAAAGAGGACGCACTGCCGGTGTGGTATCATGTTGATTGTCTTCATTAAGGCTATCATTTACTTCTCCTTCATCTTCATTGTCCGCTTGAACATCACAATACCTGACGCACTCCATTCCCAGGTAACACTCTGCTATACATGCTTCAGGTTGTGCGTAATTTTTTACGTATTCTTTGAATGTCTTCATATACCTGCGATATTTTAACAATGTATACTTAAGTTTGTTTTTACTGCTTACATGAAACAAGAAAACAAAAGTATTAATACTAATGAAACAAGTAATACCTTTCAAATGGATACCTCCAACGATATTGCACGGGATAAATGCACTTCTCGAGCTAGGTGAATTGTCAAGTGTACCATCACATCAAAAAATGATGGAGGGAAGTACATCTCCAACATACACAAAGTCTCAGCAATTTCTTCTTCAAGTTCTAATAATCTAGTGAGATCAATTGTCCTTTGGCATATTTCGTTAATATAAGAACATAACCGATTGATCGCAGTACTTGACCCATCAGGTAAAAGTCCATTCAAAGCTACAGGTAGTATTTGTTGCATAAGAACATGGTAATCATAAGCCTTCAGGACACCCAAGCAACCATATTTCGAGAAATGCATCCTAAGATCAGAACTATACCCATATGGAACCTTCAAATTTCTCATCCTATTATAAAATATAGCCTTTCCCTTTTCGCTTAAGTTACATGGTGTTGGTGGAAGCCACGTTTTACCATTTATGTCTTTTGGATGCAATTCTTCTTTGATTCCCATACTTTTCAGATCATTACGGGAATTTAATCCATCTTTTGTTTTGTTCTTTATATTCAATATAGTAACAATGACACTCTCACAGACGTTTTTTTCCGTATGCATAACATCAATATTATGCCGTAGTAACAATTCCTATATAGGAAGGAAGAAACATATATAACACAAAAAGTATGAGCATGCAAGTCACTTGAGTCGTACGTTTCATAACAGGGAAACAACATCATCATATATATGGTTGGGAACCTAGCTAGCACTGAGATTTACAATGAAGATAGGAATTTAAGAGTGAAAACAAGATAATTTGAGGTTAGAATTTACCTTCCAGTAAGGCAATTCGAAAATATCGACCGTTTGTGGAATATCGGATGGTAAAAAATCATGTGCACCAGAACTAGCAGCAGCACTCGTACCGACATCAGTAGCAACTTCCTTTTTCCGCTTCCCACTGATAGACGCATTTATGTGTCTATTTTCATCTCTATTGTGTATATTGTTAGTACCAATTTTTGTACTTATTTTGGTATTTTATCTCTTTGTAGGTGTTTTTGGAGAAATAAGCTTTTACGGCGAAATTGGCTCGAAAAGTTGATAAATGCAACCCAAGGGACGAGTGTTATGCGGACTCCAGCAACGGATAAGGGGTAACCTTTCCCCTTCACGTTCAAATTCTGAATTTGGGCGGGAAAATATAAACACATTCCTGGCAGTTTTGGTGATCGTGATTTAGAGGAGTTTGAGGTCAACTAAACCTCTGATTTTCATAGGGTGGACTCCTTATGGGTCTAGGAATCTAACATGGGTGTTGAAATCGATTAAACTGGGCTCAATCGACGGATTTTTATCTCAATAGCAAAATATGGAAAGTCACGTGTGTGACCGATTTTTGGAAATTTTAGAGAGATTAAAGTGTTATAAACCTTCCCAAAGATTGGTATCTATCTAAGGAAGAGTTTAGAATAAAAATGAAAGATCAGAAACGCGTAGAAATTCTAAAACAAGAAATTGCCGCAACTTTTCCATGAAGAGAAAGGAAGAGATTTTGGAAGATTTTGGAGAGATTTAATCGCTCTTTGTGATATAAATAGATTGGTTGGGTCATATAGAAGGGGTGTCGAAAGTTAGGGGAAGTTTAGAACACCACAGAGCCGAGAAATCAAAGGTGCAGGAAACCGGGTTCTGCTGCTGCTGAAGAACACAAAGAACATTGACCCACACAGAACAGTCGCAAAGAAGTATCGTTCTTCAACAGGAGAACACAGTTATCGTTTATAAACAGCACTTCAATTGTAACGGTGACTTCTGTAACGACTATAAAGCGTTGCAGATTCGCTGTATTATTATTCTCCTTCAATAAAAACACCTTTTGAGCCATGTTTCCATCATTTTAGCATGTTTTTACCATGAGGAGCTAAACCCCAACACTGGGATGAATGAGGAAGACGAATATCATACTTGGGGTAATTTTATTAATTCTTTTTAAGACTTTTACATTAATTTTAATTGAAATTATGATTTGAATTAATTGGTTGTCATTTAATTTGATGATGTATGCTTAGCTTAGGTGTTTTGATACATCATGCTTAGGATTTACAATCAATGTTTTGAGTATCTACCTTGGCAAAAATAGAGGCCATGTTTTTTTGAACTAAAATGGTCAAAGAATTAATAATTGAACCTTATGTTTTGAATTCGGTGGAATCCTGAGTCCCAGTAACTCTCGCACCCTTTGTAATATTTTTGTATATATTTTTATTAAATTTAAAAACTCGAATCTTCACAAGTCCGAGTTGAACGAACTCTACTTATCAATTTTTACAACAACATAAAATCACATCAATTTTTGGCGCCGCCGACGCGGACTTGTTTTTAGATTTGTTTTTAGGTTTTTAGGTTTTATTTTATTTTATTTTTTTGTTTTTATTTTTTTTGTTCTTCTTTACGCGTTTGGTATTTTTCGATTCTTTTTCAGATTTGGAGCGGAGCTAAAAGGAAAGAAAAAAATGTTATAAGAGGAAAGCATCGCCAAAGAAGGAAAGAAAAGAGGAGTCCAAAGGAATGAAGAAGAAGATTTTTGTATATAGTTATTTTATTTTATTGTATTTAGATTTTATTACTTTTTATTTTTAGAAATTGTAAATAGCGTTTTATTTTATTTTTGGATATTTATTTTTAGTTTTTTGACATTGGACTTTGGACATTATTATTTTTAAACCCTAAGGAAGGGTTAAAATTAAATATAAATTGTTTGCAGGGAAGGACGACGATTACGATATCGTCTCGGCCCCTCGGGTTCGCACATTGACACAGGAGTCAGTGGCCCGAGTCGACTACAGCGGTTCTTCGCCCGTCTGGTACGGGAGGTAAGCTTCTAAACACCCGCGAATCCCCTATCAGCGGGTTTACTGTCTTCCTTAAGGTGCATATATGCTGAGGAATTGAATACGGACATTTATTTTCCTAGTAAAGGGCAAGGCCTGGCCATATAAGATAAGAGTTCGGATTTCATCACCGTTCTCTTCTTGACCGCTTTAGGAAAATGATACCAAACGTGATCCCAAGCCTAAAATCTTGATTAGAACAAGACCGACAAGGTAACGAGCTTGTAGGAAAGTCGTTTGAAAGGACTATATTGGGTATCTTGTTAGCCTAACTCAAAGTTCAGGAAGATTACTGTAAGTCGATTAGAGCCGCCTTGTAACCCAGGGAAGCGTTGCCAAAGAGGTGGGGTATCAAAGCTCCTCTGAGCTTCCCCTACTTCTCTTCGACTTACTTTATTCGGATCATTCTAGAGAGGTTTGCTAAAACTATACCTAGTTGCCTCTTGGAAGGATAGAAGCTGGTCTAGAAACAATCTAAGGGAGCCATCATGCTTATTTTTTGCTAGATTTTATAGGTTTGATTTGGTCAAGTCAGCCTTGTTTGTGATTGTGTAGAATTCCCTTGCAATTAAGAATGTCTAACTGGTATGATAGAAGCCAATACAATGAGTATCGACCTGAATTTGAATATGGACATCATCATTTTTATGATCATGGTGGGAATAGTAGTTGGGAAAGCCAACCTTTTAAAGGTTATGGTTCATACCATGGTGAGCCCAATTACTATCCACACACACACCGGTCATACGAGCAAGAAAATAAGGATTATTATAGTGCTAGTACCTCGTCTTTGGACAATACAATCAAACTATTGAAAACTAGTCCTTATTATGATCCTTTTGTTCCTATTTATGATCCTTCCGTATCTTTAGAAAAGTCTCTTAAGCAGTTAACTGAGAAAACAAATAGGTTTATGTCGGAAATTAATAGACAAACTGCACCATTGAGAAAACTTTCTATAGAGGAATCCCTCAAGCTGATGGCTGAGACAAACGAAAGACTTGCTCGAAATAATCTTAATTTCCAATATAGTGTTTCCAATAATACCCTTGAAAATAATGATAGTTATTTGCATAATCAAGATGACGAGGTTAGAATTGGTAACACTACATGTTTAGATGAGGTTCAACCATTTCCATGCTATTATAATGACGATTATGATGAGGATAGTGTTGCTGAAGAATCTGAAATATGTAGGCATAGTGATCAGGAATTTGTTACTCCAATTGAGCTTTATAATGATAATGTTATTTCTAGTTCAAATCCAAATAATTTTAATAATTATTCACCTATTCAAAAGGACGGGGATTTTTCTAGAGATATCCCCGTTTTAGACGATGGAGTATTTCCTTTTGATTACGAAGCCAACAATGGTTTAGAGGAACGAATTTATTCTGAAAATACTGTTTTATTGTCTAGTGATTTAGAAACAATAGTCTTAGACAAAGAAAATGAACTCGTAGAGATGAGTGAGGATGAACTTGACTTAGAAGAATCAATTTCCTATTTTCAGGAATCTGATGACCTAGAAATTAGGGAGATTGTGACTAGTCTAACTAGAGACACTGAAAACTCTAAGTTTGGGGTTGATTATCATTCTCCATGTGCTTTAACTCTTAGAAAGGTCCCTCACTTGGGACTTGACATATGTGCCTCAACTGTTTTAACAGATTATCTCCATACACGTTTTCCTGAACCTAGTGATGTCCATAAGGAAGATCAGTTGTTAGAAACCCATCCTCTGGTTGATGTGGTTTACCCAGGCTATGATACCCCGATCGACTTTGTTTTCCCACCAAATATTTTTCTTCCAAAAGTGGGAACATATGATTTTCAAATGTGTCAATTATTAAGTTTTGAGACTAAGCCTAAGTACTTTAGGTTAATAACATCGACACATTTGCTTAAGAATGACCACTACTCTCATTGTGGTCAATTATGTAAGTCAAACCTGATTGACTTAGAGGATCCTCAATTATTTAAGTTATTATTATGTGCTTCTAAGTTCTTATTTGAGTTTCTACAGACTCTAGGACCTAATAATTTGGATCTCACTTATGAGGAAATGCATCCAATGAAAATATTTTATTTAGACCCTTTCATAGATCCTGAACCTGAACCACAATTAGATATAGATATTTTAATCAAGAAACTAGATAAGGGAATGCTATTCTTGTTCACTTTCTTGGTTTATTGCAATTTCCTTTGGTCAGCTCTATTTTTTGAAGACCCATAGTTATTCCGACTGTTACTTTATGATTCAAGTGACTAATCCTTTCTTAGTCTGGCTGAAGACTTTAAACTTAGCACTTCTTGGGAGGTAACCCATGGTTCATGCAACACGGTAATATCTTTCCTTAACTCTTTTGCTTCAAATGGTAACAGTTTCTCCTTGTTCATGCTTATAATTTTATCTTTAGAACATTGAGGACAATGTTAGATTTAATTTTGGGGGTATGGGAGAAACTTTTTAGTTGCATTATAAACTCCAGAGCCTAGAAATTTATGCCTATTAAGGATGGCACTAACCAATCTAAGTGGATGGAAGCATTTTGGTTTTAGGAGTTGAGGGACCAATCTGACTAGATGGAAATATCTATAAGAGTCTATTCATAAAAGCACAGAGCTCAGGTGTTAGAAATAACATGCTAGTTTCACTGTATCTCGGAATCATCTTATTACTTCTGTTTTTGTTTTTGCAAATTTTTATGTTGATGTCTGCTGGGTTGAAATAGAGTGATTGAGTTACTACAAAAAAAAAAAAAAAAAAAAAAAGACCAGACCAATTAGACCAATCGGAATAAAAATTAACACTTGGATAGCAATATGTATGTGTTCTCCCTATCTCCGTTGCCTAAACAAGCGTGGAATGCAGGATCCACGGAAATTACCATGTAATCTGCTGACAAGAAGCATGCGCTTGGATCCAAAAGATCTAATCATGTCATTAAAAAAATAAAAATAAAGGTTTATTATAAAGTCGACCACTGGTTCCCTTGTATATGCCAGCTGTGTTGATGTAGATTTAGGATTGTCGACCACTGGTTCCATTGTATATGCCAGTTGTGTTGATATTAGTCCAGACCAGTATCTCAATCCACTAGGTCATAGGTTCATCTTGGCATTGAAGTCCATTCGCAACCATCTATTTCTATATCCATCGTCTTAATCTATTCATGTGATTTGTTTGATTCCGGATATTGATGTCCATAGTGCGACTATCTGAGTAGAGCTATGTCACTTATATATGAATTTTAGTATATTTGAGTGCAAACTCATATACAGCAATTGGAATTTCGCATCAGGGTACTTCCTCCCGTAATCAATAAGTATGTCAACCAAGGAGGTTCTTTAGTGCATTCCAAGGTTCTGCGTAGATAGCTAGGGTCTGGAGTAATGGTTTTGTGGGTATATCTCTAGTAAACCCTCTCGAGACTATAACTCGGCCAGTAGGGCCACCTAGGGGTTTAAAGGTGTGTTGCACATGCTAAGTGCAATCGACGATGCCTGCGACAGTGAGTTAGGATTTTATTTTGTAGTTTTGATTTGCTCGTGACTAGTAAATAATAAGTTTGGGGGTATTTGATAGACGCATTTATGTGTCTATTTTCATCTCTATTGTGTATATTGTTAGTACCCATTTTTGTACTTAATTTGGTATTTTATCTCTTTGTAGGTGTTTTTGGAGAAATAAGCTTTTGCGGCGAAATTGACTCGAAAAGTTGATAAATGCAACCCAAGGGATGAGTGTTATGCGGACTCCAGCAACGGATAAGGGGTAACCTTTCCCCTTCACGTTCAAATTCTGAATTGGGGCGGGAAAATATAAACACATTCCTGGCAGTTTTGGTGATCGTGATTTGGAGGAGTTTGAGGTCGACTAAACCTCTGATTTTCATAGGGTAGACTCCTTATGGGTCTAGGAATCTAACATGGGTGTTGAAATCGATTAAACTGGGCTCAATCGACGGATTTTTATCTCAATAGCAAAATATGGAAAGTCACGTGTTTGACCGATTTTTGGAAATTTTAGAGAGATTAAAGTGCTATAAACCTTCCCAAAGATTGGTATCTATCTAAGGAAGAGTTTAGAATCAAAAGGAAAGCTCAGAAACGCGTAGAAATTCTAAAACAAGAAATTGCCGCAACTTTGCCGTGAAGAGAAAGGAAGAGATTTTGGAAGATTTTGGATAGATTTAATCGCTCTTTTTGATATAAATAGATTGGTTGGGTCATATAGAAGGGGTGTCGAAAGTTAGGGGAAGTTTAGAACACCACAGAGCCGAGAAATCAAAGGTGCAGGATACCGGGTTCTGCTGCTGCTGCTACTGAAGAACACAAAGAACATTGACCCACACAAAACAGTCGCAAAGAAGTATCGTTCTTCAACAGCAGATAAACAACACTTCAATTGTAACGGTGACTTCTGTAACGACTATAAAGCGTTGCAGATTCGATGTATTATTATTCTCCTTCAATAAAAACACCTTTTGAGCCATGTTTCTATCTTTTGAGCATGTTTTTACCATGAGGAGCTAAACCCCAACACTGGGATGACGGAGGAAGACGAATATCATACTTGGGGTAATTTTATTAATTCTTTTTAAGACTTTTGCATTAATTTTAATTGAAATTATGATTTGAATTAATTGGTTGTCATTTAATTTGATGATGTATGCTTAGCTTAGGTGTTTTGATACATCATGCTTAGGATTTACAATCAATGTTTTTAGAATCTACCTTGGCAAAAATAGAGCCCATGTTTTTCTTGAGCTAAAATGGTCAAAGAATTAATAATTGAACCTTATGTTTTGAATTCGGTGGAATCCTGAGTCCCAGTAACTCTCGCACCCTTTGTAATATTTTTGTATATATTTTTATTAAATTTAAAAACTCGAATCTTCACAAGTCTGAGTTGAACGAACTCTACTTATCACTTTTTACAACAACATAAAATCACATCACCCACACTTAGAGTTACCGTCATTTGCACCTGTTGCCGCTCTACTCTGTCCCTTTTTCTGCTTATTCTTCTTCTTTTCCTCTTTTACTTTCCTTTTCTCCACCTCGTTCTGCTCCTCCTTCCCAAAATCATTCACAATACTGCTCTGACATTTAAAAGCCACGGCACCAGACATAATAGGTGGCTTTTCCTTCCTCTCAATCTCTCCATTAAAACAGTCTTTCTTCTTACTAGATCGAAGAGGATGATTATAAAATAGAAATCTCATATGATTCATGTAAACAGTTTTACGACTAAACGACAACCAGTTTGAAAGAGTATTATCACCACAAAGAGGGCAGGCTGCCTTCCCTTTATACATACATCCAGATAGGTTACCATAAGCAGGAAAATCGTTTATCGTCCACATCAATAATGCCTTCAAATTGAAAATTGTATTACTAAACGAATCATAAACCTCCATGCCATTATCCCACAACTTAATCAGATCATCAATAAGTGGTTGCAAGTATATATCGATGTCTCTACCTGGTTGTTTCTTTCCTGGAATCAACAAGCTTAAAATAATATTTTCGCCTTGCAAACATAGCTGAGGGGGGAGATTATATACCACAAGCAACACCGTCCAATAACTGTGGGTTGGGGAAAGATCGCCAAATGGATTAAATCCATCAGCAGCAAGCCCAAGACGCAAATTACGCGATTCTGAAGCAAACTCGGGGAACTTCGTGTCTATGTGCTTCCAAGCCAAAGAATCCGTTGGATGACGTATCTTCCCATTTTTACTCTTATGTGTCGCGTGCCATATCAACCACTGAGCTAGCTCTGTTGATTTATACAATCTCTCTAATCTCGGCACAAGGAGGAAGTATCTAAGCACCTTCACCGGTATCTTCTTTTTGGGCTTGTCTATCATGTCAGCATCGTCATCCATGTTAGATGTGTCTTCCTTCCACCTAGAATAGTGACATTTATGACATTCATCTGCATCTTTCAACTCTTTTCTAAACAAACAACATTCATTCTCACATGCATGTATTTTCTCATAAGTCAGTTGGAAAGCTTTCAGCAACTTCTTCACTTCATAAGTTGATTTAGAAAGACAATGACCTTGGGGAAGCGCGGAACCAATTGTATTGAGAAGTTCATCAAAATATCTTCGAGATAAACCATTTACTGTCTTGTGTCTATACAATTCAATAGTCATAGATAGATTTGTGTGTGTTTTACAATCAGGGTATAATGGGAAGTCAGCCTCTTCAATATGGTTCAGCAATCCTTCGTCCTGGTTCTACGACCCATCGTCCTGCCTAGGTTCAGCAACCCCTTGTTTTGGTTCGGCAAAATCAACATTAGCATCTGTCCACATCTGATAGAAAGTACATTGACTTGTTGCTCCCTGTTCATGAACATCATTCAAAGTGCTAGCCTTCTCCCCGTGAAGAACCCACTCGATGTAAGTAGGATCCATACCTCGTTGTAGCAAGTGATAATGTACTGTACCCGTAGGAAGTGGCGCATGCTAATCTCTTACTGAAAGTGATCTTGATGCAAAAGTCGTTGCTTGTTGATATTCTTACAATCCACACAAGGAAAACTAAACTTAGAAGGATTTCCAAGTTTCTCACAAGTCAACTCAACGAACTTGTTCACTGCATCCTGGTATGGAACTCCCCCCCTACATTAAAAATTCAATGGTTAGACTAAGACTAATCTCATTATGAGACATATTTACACATCAAATGAAAAAAAATGCATCTACAAGACATGACCCTATAGAGACAGTTAATTATGACTTGGCTTTACCTTGGCCAACGAACCCAATCTGTATTAATCATTTGGAATCAATCTACCTAAGTCACTAGAACCTGAACATGAAAAAAAAAAAAAAAAAAAAAAAAAAAGAGTTAGAGTAATTACCCTATCAACAAATCAAACCTCTGTCATTACACATAACAAATCAAACAATGTCCCAAATAGTGCATACATACCATCAGTTAGACTTCTTTTTAGAAAAATTTGTACTTTACCAACTCCCCTCTTCACTTTCTGAAGCTCAATCTGCAAAAATCAAACAATTCAATATAAATTTCAACAATTTGTAGAATTGAATTAATGCATCTACACCTGAATTAAATTCGAACAACCAAAAAAATTAATGCAACTGAAGTAAATTCAATGATTGAAATTAATGCAACCTTAAAAATTTAATGATTGAAATGATTGAAATTTAATGCAACCCTAAAAAATTAATCCAAGCCAATCATCAAAATTCAATGCAACCCAATCATGAAACGAATTGAGTATAATGATTGAAAACCCTAAATTTAATGCAACTGATTAAGAGAATTAAAACCCTGAATTTAATGCAACTGATTATGAATCAAAAAAAAAAACTAAAAAAATTATAGCAATCAGTTATAGACCCGTGTAACAGATCGAGAAGGTACTAACAGAACTTAAAAAGCTCGATCTTTTGATGAAGAAGCTCGATTTGCGGATGATATTAACATAGCTTGAGAAACTCGATTTGTTGATGGAGAAGAAATCGATATGTTGATGATGAACTTAGGAAGCTCCTGTTTGCTCGATCTGCTGCTGATGGTGGTTTGATTGATGGTTTTTCGGGAGATGAAGAAGGAGGAAGCAAATGAAGAAGGAGGTGCTTTCTGTGGTTCGAAGGAAAAAAAAAAGATAAGAAAAATAAAATAAGTGGTGGAGGAGGTTCATGAAAGAAAACAAAGGGATAAAAAGGAAAAAAAATAATAAAAAATGGACGGTTAGAGATTGGTGTAAGGCTGAAATGGACGGTTAGAGATTGAAATGGAAGTTGTGATGTAGTAATTTTTTCTCATGGCCCTTTCACAACTCTTAGAAACAGTCGTCGTAGGGGTTTTGTCGTCCTGCTAAACTTTTTCACTTCTGCTAAATTATTTTTTCACTTCTGCTAAAAAAATTTCACTTATGCGAAGTTTTTTCAATTCTGCTAAGTTTTTTCACTTCTGCTAAATTTTTTCACTTCTGCTAAGTTTTTTTCAATTCTGTTAAGTTTTTTCACTAATGAGAATATTACCATGGAATCTTACCCGGAAACTGCTAAAGATTCATCGTTCATACAAAGTTCCAGACTAATAGTGGTCCGCTCCGGCCAGGTTTCGATCTCGGAGCCAGTTTCTTTCTCGAAGTTGACGAATTCGTGTGTGTTTAAGGTTTCTGAGAATATTCCCATGGAATCTTGTCTGGAAACTGCTAAAGATTCATCATTCTTACAAAGTTCCAGACTAATCGTGGTCCGCTCCCGGCCAGGTATCGATCTTGGAGACAGTTTCTCTCTTGAAATTTACGAATTCGTCTGTTTAAGGTTTTTGAGAATATTCTCATGGAATCTTACCTGAAAACTGCTAAAGATTCATCATTCTTACAAAGTTCCAAACTAATAGTGGTCCGCTCCCAGCCAGGTTTCAATCTCGGAGCCTGTTTCTTTCTCGAAGTTGACAAATTCGTGTGTGTTTTAGGTTTCTGAGAATATTCCCATGGAATCTTACTCGGAAACTGCTAAAGATTCATCGTTCTTATAAAGTTCCAGACTTATAGTGGTCCACTCCCGGCCAGGTATCGATCTCTGAGCCAGTTTCTCTCTTGAAGTTTACGAATTCGTGTGTATTTAAGGTTTTTGAGAATATTCCCATGGAATCTTACCTTAAAACTGCTAAAGATTCATCGTTCTTACAAAGTTCCAAACTAATAGTGGTCCGCTCCCAGCCAGGTTTCAATCACGGAGCCTGTTTCTTTCTCAAAGTTGACAAATTCGTGTGTGTTTAAGGTTTCTTAGAATATTCCCATGGAATCTTACACGGAAACTGCTAAAGATCCATCGTTCTTACAAAGTTCCAGACTAATAGTGGCCCGCTCCAGGCCAGGTATCGATCTCGGAGCCAGTTTCTTTCTCGAAGTTGACGAATTCGTGTGTGTTTAATGTTTCTGAGAATATTCCCATGGAATCTTACCCGGAAACTGCTAAAGATTCATCGTTCTTACAAAGTTCCAGACTAATAGTGGTCCACTCCCGGCCAGGTTTCAATCTCGGAGCCAGTTTCTTTCTCGAAGTTGACGAATTCGTGTGTGTTTAAGGTTTCTGAGAATATT